>CAUYUJ010004266.1:5990-10990 GCA_963575745.1 Prorocentrum cordatum
GAGGAGGAGGAGGAGGAGGAGGAGGAAGAGGGCGAGGAGGAAAAGGAAAAGGAGCACGAGGAGGACGAGAAGGACGAGGCGGACGAGGGGGTCGAGGAGGAGGCGGAGGACGAGGAGAACGTGGAGGACGAGGAACACGAGGAGGACGAGGAGGAGGAGGAGGATGAGGAGGACAAGGAGGAGGAGGAGGAGGGCGAGTAGGAAAAGGAAAAGGAGCACGAGGAGGACGAGAAGGACGAGGAGGAGGAGGACGACGAGGAGGAGCAGGAGGACGAGGAGGACGAGGACGACGACGAGGACGAGGACGAAGAAGAGGAGGATGGAGGAGGAGGAGGAGGAGGAGCAGGAGGAGGAGGAGGAGGAGGGAAAGGAAAAGGAGGACGAGGAGGAGGAGGTGGAGGAGGAGGACGAGGATGAGGGGGAGGAGGAGGAGGAGGAGGAGGAGGAGGAGGAGGAGGAGGAGGAGGAGGACAAAGAAGGAGTGAAGAGGGTGAGGCCCGGCGCGCTCGGCTCTGCAAATCCCCCGCCTTTCCCCCCTTCGCGCTCGCCCTTCCTCCCCCCGGGGAACCGACGGGGGATGCCCGCACGAAGCCAGGGGGCGGCGTTCTGGCCGCCCTGAGGGTTGGCCGCTTCCCGCCTTGGCGCCAGCCTCCTCGACAGGAGGGTGCCAGCCTCCTGGGCGACCGCTCCCTCAGCCCAGGTCGGGCGAGTCGGGGGGGCGGGGGGCGAGAACTGACCTCCTGCGCCTCCTCGTCCCTCGCCTCCGCTCCTCCTCCTCCTCCTCCTCCGCTTTCGCACTCCTCCTCGGCCCTGGCGCTCCTTCTCCCTTGTTCCCCACCTCCTCCCTTCCTCCTCCGCTTCCTCTTCCCCTTCCTCTTCCTCGTCCTCTTCCATTCCTTCTCCCAACAAATAACCATTCCCTGTCGCGCAACGAGCCTTGTCGGAAGGGCGGGCCCGGCGTTTCGCTAGATATTTCTTCACCATATATGATCCTGAAGTTGAACAAGTGGTAGCGGCATCACATATGGAGGGCGGGCCGCTTACAACATGTGGCTCTCGCCTTAGCGCCGCGTTCGTATGAACATTTGCGAGAGCTTCAAGGATGGAGTCAGGGCGCAACAGTTACGTTGATTCGCGGTGTTGAAGTCCCAGGAATGGTGTCCTGGCACGGTTCAGGTTCGCCAAGACGCAACAGTCAGGTTAACACGCGGCGCTGAAGTCCCGGAAACGATGTTCTGGCACGCTTCAAGAATATCACACGGTTGTCCCCAACGGGGCAATCTCTCAGTGGAAATGAACCCTCTTGTAGGGGTCTATGAAGAGGGAACTTGGAGGAAGGGTGTCTTCTAACATCGTTGATGAATATTGGGTTTACGCTAGTCCTCCTCCTTTTCCTCCTCCTCCTCATCATCATCAGCACCATCATCACCATCATCACCATCGTCATCATCATCATGATCATCATCAGCAGCATCATCAGCATCACCATCAGCATCACCATCAGCATCAGCATCACCATCAGCATCAGCATCACCATCAGCAGCCATTAGCCATGAGCCATCAGCCATCCTCCATCAGCCATCCTCCATACTCCATCCTCCCCATTCTCCATCCTCCATCCTCCATCCTCCATCCTCCCGCCTCCTTCCTCCTTCCTCCTTCCTCCATTCTCCCGTCTCCTCCTCCTCCTTATCCTCCTTCCTCTTCCTCGTCCTCTTCCATTCCTTCCTCCAATGAATAACCATTCCCTGTCGCGCAACGAGCCTTGTCAGAAGGGCGGGCCCGGCGTTTCGCTAGATATTTCTTCACCATATATGATCCTGAAGTTGAACAAGTGGTAGCGGCATCACATATGGAGGGCGGGCCGCTTACAACATGTGGCTCTCGCCTTAGCGCCGCATTCGTATGAACATTTGCGAGAGCTTCAAGGATGGAGTCAGGGCGCAACAGTTACGTTGATTCGCGGTGTTGAAGTCCCAGGAATGGTGTCCTGGCACGGTTCAGGTTTGCCAAGACGCAACAGTCCGGTTAACTCGCGGCGTTGAAGTCCTGGAAACGATGTTCTGGCACGCTTCAAGATTATCACACGGTTGTCCCCCAACGGGGCAATCCCTCAGTAGAAATGAACCCTCTTGTAGGGGTCTGTGAAGAGGGAACTTGGAGGGAGGGTGTATTCTAACATCGTTGATGAATCTTGGGTTTACACTGGTCCTCCTCCTCGATCTTCCTCCTCCTCATCATCAGCACCATCATCACCATAATCATCATCACCATCATCATCATCATCAGCAGCACCATCAGCATCACCATCACCATCAGCATCAGCATCGCCATCATCATCATCATCATCATCATCATCATCATCATCATCATCATCATCATCATCATAATCATCATCATCATCATCGTCATCATCATCATCATCATCACCATCATCACCATCATCACCGTCATCATCATCATCATCATCATCATCATCATCATCATCATCATCATCATCATCATCATCATCAGCAGCAGCAGCAGCAGCAGCAGCAGCAGCAGCATCAGCCATCAGCCATCAGCCATCAGCCATCCTCCATACTCCATCCTCCCCATTTCTCATCCTCCATCCTCCCCATTCTCCATCCTCCATCCTCCATCCTCCCGTTTCCTTCCTCCGTCCTCTATCCTCCCGCCTCCTCCTTCTCCTCCTCCTTCTCCTCCTCGTCCTCTCGCCTCCTCCTCCTCCTCCTCCTCCTCCTCCTCCTCCTCCTCCTCCTCCTCCTCCTCCTCCTCCTCCTCTCCTCCTCCTCCTGCTCCTCCCCCTCCCAGAGTCAGGGCCCCCCCCCCCTGCTTCGTCCGACCCGATCGTCGACCCGGGCCTGGGGGCCGCCTTCGGCGCTGGCGCGGGCGCCTGCCTGGCGTCCGCCGCGCTGCTGCTGGTCCTGGCGTCCGTGCCCCGGCGGCTGGGGGAGGCGCCTGCTCTTGCGCACGCTGCTGCTGCTGCTGCTGCTGCTGCTGCTGCGAGCCGGGAGGGGGTCGGACGGAGGGAGGGAAGGGAGGGAAGGAGGGGGGGAAGGGAGGGAGGGAGGGAGGGGGAGGAGGAGGAGGAGGAGGAGGAGGAGGAGGAGGAGGAGGAGGAGGGGAGGAGAGGAGGAGGAGGAGGAGGAGGAGGATGCAGGAGGAGGAGGAGGAGGAGGAGGAGGAGGAGGAGGAGTACTCTAGAATGGGACGACGCCGATGCCTCTTCACATGTTTGCCCTTTGCGCGACCCCGCTGCAGTTTGCGGGGGTGCCCTTAAGCGCTGGCCTAAAACCGCGCAGAACGACGCAACTGCTAGAAGCCAAACTGTGATACAATGCTATTCCCCCTCTGCGCAATGCTGTGCTGCTGCCCTTCCCCTCTGCCACTCATTCCCCTTAGGCTCCCAACAATCGCCACAACTTCAAATAATAAGTTATTGAGCCAGATGAGGGATACACGCGAGACAACACCAGAGGACCTGCCCATCCCCACGAGTCAGTCCGAGCTACGGGCGCGCGGCGGTTCACAATTTAGCTCAGCCTTCCCAGGCGCTTGGCCGAGCCAACTGCGGACGAATGCCCCGACAGGGCGCTGGAAGCTCCTCACTCCTCCCGCCATCCCCCCTGCCCTGACCCCTAACCCTCCCGACCGCCCCCCAAAAGAGTCAAAAGAGTAATTACACATGGTTCATTTCTAATTATTCGAAGGTTCTTTGATTTTTTTGGGGGGCCCAGAACCTTTCATTTCTGATAATTCTATCCTGGGCCTCTTCCTGGCCACTAGGGGGCCAGGAACAATTAAGAACGAGCACGGTTAGAAATGAACGACGAGTGTGGTGCAGCCGATCCGCAGCGACTTGCAGCCCAGCCTCTCGCTCGGCCTTCCCGGGCCCTTGGCCACGCGCGTTGCTGGAAGAGGCGCCGGACAGGCGCCAGAGGCGCCTGCTTCCTCCCACCTTTCTCCTCCCACCTCCCGGCCCCACCCCCAGGACGTGGTACATTCGAAGAGGAGGGAGGAGGAGGAGGAGGAGGAGGAGGAGGAGGAGGAGGAGGAGGAGGAGTTTTGGTAGTCTACGAACAGTGTGTAGCTCAGACCTGGCAGACCACGATGTCTAAGATTTATGGAGTGAGTAGAATGGAGCTAATAGACGGGCCCCCGATCAAGTTCACGTTCGGAGATAGCCAGAGGACGAAATCCCTAAGTCATGCCCTTCGCCCCAGATATTTCCCAACCAGAGCTTGCCTCTGTAGGGGTCCTAGCAGATTCATATGGTTAGGTTAGCTGCGTCTCCGACTTCGGCGGCCCGCCTGGGCGCCCAGGTGCCCGGGTTCCCGGGTGCCCGGAAGCTGCTGCGCCGCCGATTTCGGCGGCCCGCCCGGGTGCTTGGTAGCCCTTTAGCCCTATAGCCATATAGCCTTCTAGCCTTATAGCCCTGTAGCCCTTAGCCCTGTAGCCCTATAGCCATATAGCTCTATCGCCCTATAGCCCTGGAGGCCTATAACCTTATAGCCGTATAGCCTTATAGCCCTACAGCCCAAAATTATTATAGCCCTTTATAGCCCTATGCCCTTGTAGCCTTATAGCCCTATAGCATTAGAGCCCTATAGCCCTATAGCCCCATGGTCTCACAGCCCTATAGCCCCATAGCCTCATAGCCCCAAAAGCCCTATATACCTATAGCCCAATAGACCTATAACCCTATGGTCCTATGGCCCTGTAGCCCCATAGCCCTACAAAGATTCGGATCTGACTTCCCGGTATTATGTGGATGGAAGCAAATGCGATTTTCTAGTTTCGGTTGTAGACGAAGAACCCCAATTCTCTTGGGCATGGATTTCCTAGAGCACATTGGGATCAGCATGGATTTCGAGCTCGGCACGATTCGGTTTAAGCCTCTGAGCGAGAAGGCTCACTTGCTTGAAATATCTCGATGTGGACTTTTGCTGATAGATGTCGGGCCAGATGCCGAATGGAGAGAGGTGGTGTCCGACGCA
>CAUYUJ010004266.1:15990-46567 GCA_963575745.1 Prorocentrum cordatum
ACCACGAGGGCAACAGCAAGGGCAGGGCGTTCATCACCTTCCGCGACAGCGCGGCCGTGGAGGCCGCGCTCAAGTTCGACAACACTCCGTACGGAGGCAGGACTATCTTCGTGAAGGTGGCGAACGAGAAGAAGAAGGGGACGCCTGCTGGTAAGGCTGATGCTGCCAAGGGTCCAGTCGCCAACAAGGTCGAGGCTCAGAGCAAAGCCCCGCTTCGGGAGGCTGTGAAGACTGCCGACAGGGACTTCCCGACCGACAAGGCCACGGGCTGCGTGTCGCTGTGCCTGAAGAACATCGGTGACGCGACACAAGCTGACGTCCGCACTTTCCTGAAAGACTGCCTCGTGCAGTCCGTCCGCATCGTGACGGACCGAAAGACCGGCATGGCCCGTGGCATTGCATTCGTCGACTTCCCTGCCACCGAGGAGGTTGACGAGGCTCGGGCCGGACGAAGGGGGGGGGGATTGGGAAAGGGGGGGGTACGAAATCTGCTGCATGCAGCTGCTTTCGGCCCCACCGAGGGGCCCCTTCCTCGATGCATGGCCGCCTCCGGCGCCGGGAGGCGCCGGGAGAATCAGCTGCGTGAGCTGATTCTCACCCCGACCCCCCCCTTTGCTATCCCCCCCCAGAGATCCGATGTCGTGATTTTTTCAATACGGGGCCCCCGTTCCCCGGGACCGGTTTCTCATCCCGAGTTGTTTTTTGACGGTCCCAGGGCCCGGCGAGGGCCCCTCGAGGCCGAAAAATCGGAAAAACCTCCGTCCTGATTTTTTCAATACGCTGGATCTCTGGGCCCCTTTCGCCCGACCCGAGAGGCCATGGCCCGAAACGGGAAGAGGCTGCACGGCCTCGCGGTGGCCCTGAGCTACGAGGCGCCCCGGGAGCGCCCGCGGCCCGAGGGCTGCACGTCCGTGGCCGCGAAGAAGCTCGGCCCGCACACGACCGAGAACCAGATCCGGAAGCTCTTCCGGGGCCTGGAGTCGCTCTCCGAGGTGCGCCTCATACCCAGAGATCCAGCGTATTGAAAAAATCAGGACGGAGGTTTTTCCGATTTTTCGGCCTCGAGGGGCCCTCGCCGGGCCCTGGGACCGTCAAAAAACGATTCGCGGGATGAGAAACTGGTCCCGGGGAGCGGGTCGAGACCTCTGGGGACCCCGTATTGAAAAAATCACGACATCGGATCTCTGGGACCTCCCCCAATATGCCAGGGGGGTCTGGGCGGGTGCCGGGGAGGAGAACCGGGAATCGTTTTTCGCCAACAGTCACGCACTTCGTGCTCTTCGACCTCCCAGAGCTCCATTCCCGGGACGCGTTCTGGAGAACCGGGAACAGAGCCGGGCTCGCTTTTCGCCAACAGTCACACACTTCGTGCTCTTCGACCTCCCAGAACTCCATTCCCGGGCCACTTTCTGGAGAACCGGGAACAGAGCCAGGCTCGCTTTTCGTCAACAATCACACACTTCGTGCTCTTCGACCTCCCAGAACTCCATTCCCGGGCCACATTTTCAATGCCCGGAGCCAACTGTAAGCCACTTCGTGCTCTTCGATTTCCCAGAACTCCATTCCCGGGCCACATTTTGGATGCCCGGAGCCAACTGTAGGCCACTTCGTGCTCTTCGAGTTCCCAGAACTCCATTCCCGGGCCACATTTTGGATGCCCGGAGCCAACTGTAGGCCACTTCGTGCTCTTCAAGTTCCCAGAACTCATTCCTGGGCATGATTTTGAATGCCCGGAGCCAACTGTAGGCCACTTCGTGTTCTTCTAGTTCCCAGAACTCCATTCCTGGGCCACATTTTGAATGCTGAGGCAGGCTGATGCTGCGGCCGAGGCAGGCTGAGGCTGAGGCAGGCTGAGGCTGAGGCCGAGGCTGAAGGCAGACTGAGGCTGAGGCTGAAGCAGCTGAGGCTGAGGCTGAGGCAGGCTGAGGCTGAGGCAGGCTGATGCTGAGGCAGGCTGAGGCTGAGGCTGAGGCTGATGCAGGCTGAGGCTGAGGCAGGCTGAGGCTGAGGCCGAGGCTGAAGGCAGACTGAGGCTGAGGCTGAAGCAGGCTGAGGCTGAGGCTGAGGCAGGCTGAGGCTGAGGCAGGCTGAGGCTGAGGCTGAGGCAGGCTGAGGCTGAGGCTGTGACTTCGACTGCCGTTGCCGCTGCGACTGTCATCGCGAATGCGACTACGACTGCGAGAACAGCAGAATTTTACAACTGGATTTTCATATGAATCTTAAGGGGAATGCTTTCAGATATGCTTCTACATATCGCTGTTAGGTTGCTTTGCCGGGATAATTTTCGAGACGCCCGATGTCTGGGAAGGTCACATAAACATAACAACTCGGAGGTCCGCGCGGATTTCTCGGAGCGGCGCTGGGGCCCCCTGGCGGCGCCTCCGGCGCCGCCCCGGGCGCGCTCCGCGCGCCAGGGAGGGGGGTCTAGCGCCGATGCGAGAAATCCGCGCGGACCTCCGAGTTTTCATGTTTATGCCACTTTTTGTTCCCCTAATATGACGAACCAACAACACACACCCATACCCATAGGGGGGTCGGAAAGGGCTGTGGGTGCGTGTTGTCGGATGGGGGTCCCCGCCCGAACGGGAGCGTTCCCTAGGGTCCGACAGCCCGCACCCATACCCATAGCCAGTCATCCTCCCAACGACCCCCTTATGGGTATGGATGTGTGTTGTTCGTTCGTCATAATATGCGACCGGGAGCGGCAGTGCACAGGGTTGGCCTTCGCGGAGTTCACCGAGGCGGCGGACGTGGAGGCCGCGGTGCGCCGGGACGGCATGGCGGTGAGGGGCAGCACCGTGTTCATCTGCTACGAGACGAAGGCGAAGAAGGAGCGGCCAGCAGCGGCGGCAGGAGGCTCACCACCCACCAAACCACCCCAACCCAACCCGAAGGCCCAAATTGATCCTCGATTTCCAGTGGGGGGGGGGGGTCGGGGAACATTGACAAAACACATGGAACCCGTACCCCCCACCAACCCGTAGGTCAGATTCGGGTCTTCGGGTTGGGTTGGGGTGGTCTGGTAGGTGGTCAGAGGCGGGGAGGGGAAGAGGGAGCGGCCGCGGGCGGCGCAGGAGGGAGGGGCCCAGAAGCAGGAGGAGCCCGCCCGCAAGAAGGGCAAGAAGGGCGAGGGGCAGCCCGGCGGCCCGGAGGGCGGGGGCGGCGGGGCCCACGCCTCCCCGGCCGCGAAGGAGGGCAGGAGGCCGAAGGCGGCGCCCGCGGAGGAGTCGGCGGAGAAGCTGGAGAAGCGACGCGCGAAAGCCGCCGCCGAGGAGGAGGAGGCTCCCGAGGAGGCTCCCGAGGCGCCCCGGAGAGAGAAGAAGAAGAGGAAGGCCAGCGGCGGCGGCGAGCCGGGCCCCGCGTGAGTCGCCAGGGGTGCGCACCGCCTCGCCCCGGGAAGTGCGCGCTCCTCGGGGGTGTGCGCTGGCGTCGCGGACGTCCGCCCCCCAACAAAAAGGGTGCCTGCAGGAGGAGGAGGGGAAGGAGGAGGAGGAGGAG
Source organism: Prorocentrum cordatum (assembly GCA_963575745.1). NCBI lineage: Eukaryota > Dinophyceae > Prorocentrales > Prorocentraceae > Prorocentrum > Prorocentrum cordatum. Next base: position 19,489 of record CAUYUJ010004266.1, read on the forward strand.
GAGGAGGAGGAGGAGGAGGATAGGAGGAGGAGGAGGAGGAGCAGGAGCAGGAGGAGCAGGACGGGGAGGACGAGGAGGACGAGGAGGAAGAGGACGAGGACGAGGAGGAGGAGGAGGAGGGGGCCTGCGGGGCCCGAAGAGTGCACATTTCTCTCTCCCCCCTCCATGGATCGCCCCCGCGCTAAGCGACGCTCAAGGGGAGCAGGTCAGGGCCTCGGGGGGTCCCTCGCAGCCTCCTGTTCCTGCTGCCCACTCTGGAAGCGAACCGCCCTCCGTCCGAGAAGTCGGTGTATACTTTTTCACTACGGATGTGCGCGGCGCTGAGGCGTGAGCCCGATTTTGAACACGACCCCCCTCGCCATCGCTGAATCCGTTGCATGTGTCTAAGACGAGTGCGCGCGGCGCCAGGGCGAGAGACCCAGTTTGAACATGGCCTGTGCTCCATCCGTGTAACTTTTGGAAGCTCCTGGCTCCGAGGCCACTTTGCGTGAGGAAGTCTTCCGACAGGGCAACGCACGGCCTGTCCTGGACGAGGCGGAGGAGGAAGAGAAGGAGAAGGAAGAGGAGGAGGAGGAGGAGGAGGAGGAGGAGGAGGAGGAGCAGGAGGAGGAGGAGGGGCAGGAGGAGGAGGACCAGCGCTCAGATTGGGATGAGTCCCGATTGTCTCTGGAGCTCTTGCCACGCTATGCGGCAGAGCTCATCGCCCCCAATTCTCTCACTAGCTGAGCCAGCGTGATCGGAGGCTTCATCAAAATGGGCGAGCTCGCCGTGCCTTTGGGGTGCCGTCCTTCTCCCGCTCGTTGTCGCTGCAACAAGCGTCCATTTGTAGGCGGGGAACATTCACCTCTGAGGCCACGGGTTCCTTCTGAAAACGAGCCGCGCTTCCAGCACATAATTATATTCGAGGGTCTATCATCGATATATCCGAGAAACATCGGTTTATGGCCTCGTGGGTTGGCCAGCAGCTCGTGATGGTGGGCACAAAAACCAGGGCACTGTTCCTTTTCGCGGCGCTTCAAAGCGTGGTCCGAGGCCGACCTCTGACGACACACAGCGCACAGCCGCCCGTTGCCCCATTTATGCCACTGATGCGCCCGCCTGGGCATAGCAATCTCGTCCCCAGGAACCGACGGGGGAGGAGGAGGAGGACTCGGAGGAGGAGGCACCTCTTGTCCCCAGGCGGGCTGAGCTGCGGCCGCTCCCACGGGCGGGTTCAAACTTTCCTCTGGCTTGGCAAGTCCTTTGGATCCAGCCTTCGGAGCTATCGTAGGCCAGATCTGAAGGGCGTATGAAACATATCTGAGGTATTTCTTTAAAAAGGGCCGTCTGAACAATATGTTGCTCGAGTTCATTCGTACTTAGCTGGGGACCCCTGGCAGCGGCAATCTTCGCATATCGATCAGCAGCGTCGTTGCCTTTAGCTCGTCGCCACTCCTCGCTGCCTGGGGTCAAAGATTCTATGTCCACATGCGCTTTGATTTTGTGGAGCCTGGGGCCTACGGGGGCCATACTAGCCCTAGCCAGGACCTTAAAGGCTCCATTAAAGTCAGACCGAGAAAACTGAGGCTGCTGGTGCACCGCAATAGCTCCTTTATAGTCAACAAAAATTTGGGCGTGTGGGGAGGCATTCAGAGCAGCAGCAAGCACACCGCAGTGCTCAGCAGCAGGGGAGGTAGGAGGAATGAGGTTGCCCACGCGCCCCATCATATAAGCCGAGACTTCACCGTGCCCATCGATGGCCACCATGGACCATCCCGCTAGGTTATAGCATTGGCCCCTGGCTTAAAGCAGGAGCCGTCCGTGAAAACCTCGTCGGAGAAAGCCTCTTGAGGCGTGAGGGGCGGGTCCCGACTCCAAAAGTCCGCATATTCGTAGCCGAATCCCGCAGGAGCCCCCGAGTCAAATTCAGGTGCAAACTGAAAACCGAAGGCCAGGACCTGGTCTGAGAGGTTATTTATCTGATCCAGCTCGTCTGCAGTAAACTCCATTTCTTCGCGCAGCTGGGCTGAGAGACTACACTGCAGCAAGCGATGCTTTAAAGTATCCTGCTGGGCTCCGCATTGGCAAGCCTCCTCAACCTCATATCCTGTTTGGCGCAGACGAGTCCGCGTCCAAATGCACTGTGTGAGAAAGCAGACGAGCGGGGACCTGGCCTTCTCAGTTAAACTCTTACCGTCTATCATGGCTCGGGCAATTGAAACATCGAGGGCCTCCTGGGGGTAGCCTAGCTTTTGAGCAGCTTTGCGCAAGTTGAGCCTATCCCAGGCTGCTGGCATTTTCTGGGCCATCATCTTCGGCGTGCAAGTCGTGAGCGGGTATTTCAGCCCGTTCTCGTCTTGCAATTCCAAAACAGAAGCAAAACTCCAACCAATCCTCTTGCGGGAGAGGTAGGCGGCCCCAAAGGGGCCTCTTTCGGCTGCCCACTTACTTGGGGGGGGGGATGCTAGAATAGGTTCGGCCAGGCCCTTCAGCTCAAGAGGTTCACGAGGGTGTGACGGCTGGGTGGCAGCACGCCATATCATCGTCGCCCACGTGAGTACTGGTCCCAAACCTGCACGCCACGATGGGTCTCCAAGCACTGCCAAACTGAGTGACCTACTTCGCGTAGCGCATCTTGGGCCGGCTGTTCTGAGGTATTCAGTTTGAAGCTTTCGAAGTTCGACGTGGTCGACTCCCACAACTTCCGTGCCATACGTGATGGCCTGCTGGAGGCCTGTCTTCCAAAGTTTCCGAGTGTTCCCTCCAGCTAACTTGATAGCGCGAATCCGATGTCTTCGATTTCGATGGCGAACAAAACGCTTGTACAAAGTAGCCTTAGCCAGCCTGCGACTAACTCGAATCCTCGATGCTCCTGCAGAACTGTCTATCCCTAGGTTCGTTGCCGCATGCGAGTCCTCGGGGCCCGCATACTTCCCAAGAGCTTTCCTGATTGTCTGTCGGGGCCGAGGGTTCGACGCAATAACCTGAGCTTTGTGCAGCGCGAGCTTGCACTCTAAATCGTCCTGGATGATCACTGCCAGCCTGGCCGCCGAGTGTTGCAGCTGTCTTGCCAGAGCCTCCTGATTTTGATGCTGTTGTCCCAGTAAGTCGTCAATAAACATCTGCAAATCCGTGCCCCTAGGGTTCTTTTTGCACCAGCTGTCCAGGGGGCCCAAGCGATGGACCTGAACCAGAAAGGTAGCCCGGCCGCAACCCGCTGCAATCCCTCTCGTCGGATGGTCGACCATCTGCGCTAAGCCCCTGGTGGCGACCAGTCGTTGGCTGCTGTACTGGGTTAAAATGACCTTAAGAATCTTGCTGCTGAAGCCTGTGGCGTGGGCCCTCTCTATCAGCTTGTGGTGGCTGCTATACTCATAGTAGTTGCTGAGGGGCCACAACACAGCGCCTGGATGCAGGGTCTCTTGGCGAGTCACTCCATTCTCTGCCTTCAGTCTCTGCCGAAAAAAAAAAAAAAAAACGACTTCCGTGATACTCTTGCCCGCCTGATGGGCCAGAAAGCTACGTCGGTGCTCTGATTCCCATGTAGTTGCTTCCCCTTGGCGGACCTTGGACCAGATGCGGTACAAGCCTGGCATCATCCCGATCCCCCTGAACTGCGGTATAGCCTGAGCCACCTTGGACTTGTTTTGCTTGGGGATCAGCACCGAAACTACTGCCTGCAACTGCTTGGGCATGGCACCTATGGGCTCGACCAGGTGCAAAAAGCGGCAGACCAGGTCGGCCTGGTCAAGCGACAGGCTCTGGAAATGCGTGGGGTGAAAGCCGCCCCACGTAGAGGCCGTCACGTGGGTGAACTGCTCTGCTGCATCTATCAATTGCTGGGGCTCTATCATGGGCAACTGGGGCTCGAAAAGGCCTGGGGGTACTTCGTACTGGGGCCTCTCGTCGGTGGTATCCCAAAGTTGGCTAAGTCGAACGGCTTCATGCTCCAAAACCTTCGAAGGGCGCCCAGTCCAGGAACCTTTCCAGGGAACAGCTTGGGGAGCCCAGGCCTCCAGGTTCTTGGTCCACTTGTGAGCCCAGCCAGCATTACCTTGAGTGCATATCTGGGCCCACTCCCGCCAGGCCCGAGAGGCCTCTTGCTTCTCCAGAGCGATCTCCTTATCAATCAGCTTAGTCATGTGATTCAAAGCCTCGCCCAACGCTTCCAAACCCAATTCAGGCTCCAGGACCCCCGCTTGAATATCCAGGATGAGGAACTGAAGGCTCTGATGGGTGCTGAGAAGGCATTCCTGTAGGGCCTCGGACTCTTGGAGCTCTGGCGGGGGATCTTCCAGACTGCTGGCTACGAGCTGCAACTCAGCTGCGTCCAACTTCTGCAGCTCGAAGAAAAACTGCTGTACCACATTGCGCATCCAGCGCAAAGGTCATGCATGCGATTTCCACTCAACACGATGCTCCTTCAGCAATTGCTGAGCTTGTATCCACCTGACCCTGGGAGGGCAGGCCCTGGGCCGAGAACTTGGTTTTAGCACCGTGTCGGTGATCTCCGCTATCGTAACCTCCAAACCCCTGGCCAGAAATTGATAAACCTGATCCAACACTCGCTGTTTTTCTCTCAGACTGGGTGGTTCCACGTTGCGATTGACGATGGCCCCGGCGACCTGCAGAGCTGCCCCCGTCGCGCGCCACTCGCGCTCGGGCAACTTGGGACCAACTACTGGCTTGGTCGGCAGGCGCTGCGGCTTACACAGGACTGGGACGGTGAAACCTGCGTCTGCCTGAATGTTGATGCTGACAGGGCGGCGCGGCGACAGCGGATATTTGACATGTACATGTGGTTCCGACAAGACATGCTCCAAACACTTGCTATACACAAAATAGTCCAGCTGCGAATGTGTTTTCTTCGCACGATAAGTGGGGGTAGACGAAGCACTAATACACATACCAGCACGCTGCACAAAATCATGATGTCTGAGCTTGTTAGGGTTCATGTTACAGTCTCCTGCTAGAAGTATGGGAATCTGATATTCATTCTGCAATACTGCCGCAGCCGCTAAAATACCTAAATTGTCTCATTCAAGCCAGCACTGACCTGCATATACACTGATAGTATGCCCACGACTCCAAGCCCAGGCAGCTCCATTCGAACTCCCACGAGACGACCCTGAGGAACAAGATCCTGGGTTCTCGAAGGTAAACTCATTCTGAACCCCGAAGTCAAAACCGCTTTTGACCAGAACACAAACTCCAGCCGATGGGGGTTCCGTGGGGCTGTATGTGCCTGCCTGAAAAGTAGCTTGCCAACCTTCACGTTGGCACCACTGAGGAGCCTGTGCGATGAAATGCTCGGAGCACAGCTTGCACTCCTGTGAGACTGCTGGCCCAGCTCAGACTTGATGGAGGTCTTCACCTGCGGCCAGCAGCTGCCGTTGATGGTCGCCAGCTTGTACTGGTCAGGAATGCTGCTTCGGCACAGCCGTCTCCGTAGTCTCGGTGGCAGCCTTCTCGGCCGCAACCTTGGGCCTCTTGGCGGCGTCCTCGTTGGAGAGCCCCGCTGCCGCCAGCGACTTGTTGGCCTCCTGCAGCTGGTCCACGGCCCTCTTGCGCGCCTCCGCCATCTGTGCATCCTCAGAAGAAGCCGCTGCCCCAGAGGCCTCAGCGCCTGCCGCACTGGGCGGCTCACCCACGGGAACAGGTGAGCTGCCCGCTGGGGGCTGCGCTGCCTCGGCCTGGGGCTGCTCCTCCTTCGGCTGCTGGAGGTCGTTTTCCTTCGGCTTGCCCTCCCCGTTGGCAGGCTCCTGTTTGTCCTCTTGTACTGCTTTGGCGGCGTGTTGTTCCTTCTCGGCCTGCGAAAGAGCTTCGACGACGGCCCCCAGATGTTTGTCAAGTTCAGGTGGTATCGATTCCTTCGGCTTGCTGAGACGACTTGCAATGAGTGATTTGATGGCCTCCGCCATCGGCACGTCCTGGGATGACTTCTGGGCGGCCGCCTGCTACACCACCTGCAGCTGCGCCTGTAGCCGCTGCACCTCCACGCTGATCTGCTTGTACTCGTCCACCACCTTCTGCTGCTTCTCCGCGGCGGCGGCCAGCTGCTGCGAGAGCTGGTTGACGGTGTTCTTTGCCTGCTGCATGCGACGCTTCTGTTGGTTGAGCTGGTCCGTGAGGCTCTGGGCTTGCTGATCTGGCGTCTTCTCTTGTAAGAGGAGCTGCTTCGCCTGCTTGAGCGCCTCGACCGCATCCTTGTACTCCTTGGCACTGCCTCCTTTCCACTGCTTCCAGAACGTGACCTGGGCCTGGGCCAGCTCGACGGGGCTGGGAACAGACTCTGCACGATCTGCTTCTGATAGCTTTGGCCTGTCTCCGTCACGTTCGCCACGACCGTCAGCTGGCACTGTGTCTGGCGGACCTCGAGACTTCCCACGGCGCCAACGCCCGTGGCCTCGTCCTTGCTGCCCCCCATCGCTGCGATCCTCTGGCGGTGCCCAGGAGACTGTCCTTGTTGTTGATGAGGATGGCCCACCGCCTGCTGGGAGCGGGTCGCTGAGCCCCATCTTCTTGTGTGAGAGCTTCGTGCCACACTTGGTGCAGTGCGTTGCACCACGATCAGTCCAGGCCCAGCCGCTGCAACCATGCCATGGGCACACAAGATACTTGTTGCGAGCCATCGCACCACTTCTATCACAAACATTGAGCCGATGAGAACGGGCAGTGCGAGATAGCCCTTCGGGCGATGGAAAGCCGCCGTGCGCTGGCACAGCGTCGTGCTGAAATCCTGGGCGAGGCCGCCAGGCCTGATGGAAGGGGCTGCCCTTCCACCTCGCCCCCGAGCCTCTGGAGTCGGGACGGGAGGTAAGCTCCGTCTTGAGCCAAAATTGCTACGGGGCAGGAGGAGGAGGAGGAGGAGGAGGACGAGGAGGAGGAGAAGGAGGAGGAGGAGGAGGGGGAGGGGAGGAGGAGGAGGAGGAGGGGAGGACAGGAGAGAGGAAGGAGGGGGGAGAAGGAGGGCGGAGAGGAGGAGGAGGAGGAGGAGGAGAGGACGAGGAGGAAGAGGACTAGGAGGAGGAGGAGGAGGAGGGAGGAGGAGAGGAGAGGAAAGGAAGAGGAGGAGGAGGAGGAGGAGGAGGAGGAGGCGAGCAGCAGCAGAAAGGAGGAGGCGGAGGGTGCGGGGAGGGAGGAGGAGGAGGAGAGGAGGAGAGGAAGGAGGAGGAGGAGGATGAGGGAGGAGAGGAGGAGGAGGAGGAGGGAGGAGGATGAGGAGGAGGAGGGAGGAGGAGGAGGAGAGGAGGAGAGGAGGAGAGGGAGGAGGAGGAGGAGGAGGAGTAGGAGGAGGGGAGGAGGGAGGATAGGAGGGAGGATAGAAGGAAGGAGGAGGAGGAGGAGGAGGAGGGAAGGACGGAGGACGGACGGGGAGGAGGAGGAAGGAGGAGGAGGACGAGGAGGACAGGGGAGGAGGAGGAGGAGGAGAGGATAGGAGGAGCAAGCGGAAGAGGAGGAGGAGGAGGAGGAAGGGGAGGAGGAGGAGGAGGAGGAGAAAGAGGACGGGGACGAGGACGTGGAGGATGAGGAGGTCTGTCGGCCGGACTCGGCACTGCAGCAGTCTGCGCGGCAGCGGGAAGTTGGGCGGGGGCGCGCGCCCGAGCCTCCTGGCCTCCCCCGTCTATCCACCCTCCCTCCTTCCTCTTGCCTTTCCTCCCATATACTTCCTCTTCCTCCTCCTCGTCGTCCTCTTCCTCCTTCTCCTACATCCTCCTCCTCCTCCTTCGTCTCCTTCTCCTTCTTTTTCTCGTCCTCCTCCCCCATTTGCCTCCTCCTCCTCCTTCTCTTCTACCTCCTCCTCCTCCTCCTCCTCCTCCTCCTCTACCCCTCCTCTTCCTCCTCCTCCGCATCATCAGCATCATCAGCATACTCGTCATCATCATCATCATCATCATCATCATCATCATCATCATCATCATCGTCATCATCATCATCATCATCATCATCATCAGCAGCAGCAACATCATCATCATCATCATCATCATCATCATCATCATCATCATCATCATCATCATCATCATCATCATCATCATCCCTATCAGTATCATCACTATCATCACCATCACCATCATCAGCAGCAGCAGCACCATCAGCATCATCATCGTCATCAGCATCATCATCAGCATCATCAGCAGCATCAGCATCGTCATTATCAGCAGCATCATCAGCATCATCGTCATCATCTTCCTCATCATCATCACCATCGTCATCATCATCAGCAGCATCATCACCATCATCGTCAACATCATCATCAGTATCAGCATCATGATCAGCATCCTCAGCATCCTCATGATCCTTGTCGTCATCATCAGGATCATCATCGTCATCAGCATCAACATTGATCATCATCATCATCATCATCAGCAGCAGCATCATCATCATCATCATCAACAACAACAACATTAGTATCGTCACTATCCTTCTCTACCTCTTTCTCCCTCCTCCTCCTCGTCCTCCTCCGTCTTCTACACCCTCCGCCCTCCTCTTTCCTCCTCCCTCTCCTTTTTTGGGTTGGACGGACTTCAATCAGCATGCTTGCTTCCTTCCTCCTCCTCTTCCTTCGTTCCCTCCTTCCTTCCTTCCTTCCTCCTCCTCCTCCTCCTCCTCCCTCCTCCTCCTTCCTCCTCCCTCCTCCTCCTCACCTCCTCCTCCTCCTCCCCCTCCCTCCTCCTCCTCCTCCTCCTCGTGCTCCTTCTCCGCACCCCTCATGCTCATCCTACTCCTCCTCCTCCTTCTCCTCTGCCTGCCCCCTCCTCTTCTACATCCCTCCTCCTCTTCCTGCTCATTGTCCCCATCCCTCGCCCTCGTTCCTCCTCCCTCCTGCACCGCCCGGGCCTCCGCCGCACCCCCTTGGTGGGGCTCCTCCCCCGCCCTGGCCTCCCGAGGACGAGAGGCTTGCCTGAGCCTCATGCCGTACCTGGGCTGGTCCGGGGAGGTCGTGGGCATCGCAGGCCACGGGGCCCTGACCCCTGATCCGCCGTACCTTTTTGGGCGCTCTCGCAAGGAGGAGGAGGAGGAGGAGGAGGAGCAGGAGGAGGAGGATCAGGAGGAGGAGGAGCAGGAGGAGCAGGAGGAGCAGGAGGAGGAGGAGGAGGAGGAGGAGGAGGAGGAGGAGGAGCAGGAGCAGGAGGAGGAGGAGCAGGAGGAGGAGGAGGAGGAGGAGGAGGAGGAGGAGGAGCAGGAGCAGGAGCAGGAGCAGCAGGAGCGCCCTACTTCTCGGGCCCCATCCGATGCCGACGTCCGCCCCTGCTCTGCCGCCGCCGCCGTCGCCGTGCCTCTGCGGGACCAGCCGCCCCGCTCCGTCGGGGCGGAGGTGGTGCGCCCTGTCTCTCCGCACCGCTTCGGGGGTGCGGTGGCTTCGTGCCGCGCCGACGCGTCGGCGACCCCGCCGCGGGCGCTCGAGGCCGCGCGCCGCCCGTGGCCCAGGCTCGGCCTGTGCGGGACGACGTGACGATCGGGCCGCCGATCTCTCGGGGTGCCCAGACATCGGGCGTCTCGAAGACATCGAGACAGGGGGTTTTCCATACCTTTCGGCCTCACGGGGCCCTCGCCGGGCCTCGGGGCCGTCAAAAAACGACTCGGGATGAGGAACTGGCCCGGGGAAGTGGTCGGGAGGTCGGGGGCCCGCGTCTCGAAAGAACCGAGACGTCGGATGCCTGGGTGGAGTGGCCCCGGCGGAGCAGAAACAGCTGCCGAGGTCGCGGCACGAGCCTGCCGTGCGCATTCCCCCAACGCATGATCGGAGACGCCTGCGGCGAGTCACCGCAGCCCCGTGCCTGGTAGAGTCGCCCATGTGGCCGAGCGTTGTGGCAAGAACTCTGCCAAGCTATCGGACCACGTGTTCCCCCAACCGTTGTGGAAACCCTTCGGGGAACACTTGGGGGAGGATGGCGGGGAAGATCAGGAGGAGGCCGAGGAGGAGGTGGAGGAGGAGGAGGAGGAGGAGGAGGCGGAGGAGGAGGTGGAGGAGGAGGAGGAGGGAGCATCTTGGGAGCCCTTGGGGACGCTCTTGGGGCCTCCTGGGAGCTTCCTGGGGGCCTCTTGGAGGCATCTTGGGGGGCCTCCTTGGGCCTCTTGGGAGCCTTTGGGGGCTTCCTTTCCGTATTTTTCCTGCGCTGTGCTCAATCAGCCCACATGTGTGCGACGTGTTCGGTACGCCTTGAGCGCCGCGGTTCAAACCAATTGAGCACTGAACTGCCGACGGGTGCGAAAGAGAGTGAGAGAGAAAAATCAAGAAGAGAACGAGAGCAGAAAGAGCGAGGTCGGACGACATGTGACAACATGCACAGCTGCACTCAGCCTGCCGGGTGCCTCTTTGGCCGTCTTGGTGCGCCCATGGCCCGTCGGAAGCCGTCTTAGGGGGCCTCTCTGGGCCGGCTTGCTGCCCTCTTTGGGTGTTCCAGGGCCGTCTTGAAGGCCATCTTGGGCGTCTTGGAGGCCTCTTGGGCCGTCTAGGGGTCCTCTTGGGGCCGTCTTAGGGGCCTCTTGGGCAGTCCTGAGGCCATCTTGGATGCCTCTTGGGCGCTCTGGGGGCGATCTTTGGGGGCCCCTTGGGCCGTCTTGGGCTGTCGGAAGGCCGAAAAGGAGCAATTAGCATTTTCGGGTCTTCCTGGAGGCCCTCTTGGAGGCCTTTTGGGCCGTCTGGGCCATCTTAGAGCCACCTTCGGCCGTCTTGGTGGGCTCCTGCCCCGTCTGACGCCGTCGGAAGCCGTCTTGGAGACTTCCCTGGGCTGACTTGGGGCCCTCTTGTGGTGCTCCAGGGCCGTCTTGGATGCCATCTTGGGCGTCTTGGAGGCTTCTTGGGCCGTCCTTGGGCCCTCTTGGGGCCGTCTTGGGGCATCTTGGAGGCCTCTTGGGCGATCTTTGGGCGACCTTTGGGTGCCTCTTGGGCCGTCTCGGGCCGTCAAACGACCGAAAAGGAGCAAATGCGAAACTCCTGCGAAACTCTTGCCTCTTCGAGCCTTCCTGGAGGCCTTGGAGGCCTCTTGGGCCGTCTTGGGCCACCTTAGATCGGGATGGCCAGGACCCCAGGTAAGGGGACCCGGTTAGTGGTAGGGCTCCGGAGCCCCTGAATTGGCCAGAATCACTAAACCAGGTTTGCCGTAGCTGGTGTTTTTTCGGGTGACGGCAGTTCCGGTTAGTGGAAATGGAAAGGGGGGGCGCCCCTGGTACAGATCACTAAACCAGGTTCCACTAAACCCAGTTCTGCCAACGCCCGATTAGAGCCATCTTCGGCTGTCTTGGTGGGCTCCTGACCCGTCTGACGCCGTCAGGAGCCGTCGTGGGGGCCTCTATGGGTCGGCTTGGGGCCCTCTCGGGGTGCTCCAGGGCCGTCTTAGAGGCTTCCTTGGGCGTCTTAGAGGCCTCTCGGCCTCTTGGGGCCGTCTTGTGGGCCTCTTAGGGGGCCTCTTGGGCAGTCCTGAGGCCATCTTGGATGCCTCTTGGGCGCTCTGGGGGCGATCTTGGGGGTCTCTTGGGCCGTCTTGGGCCGTCGGAAGGCCGAAAAGGAGCAGACCTGATGAAAAAGCTTGCTAAAAACCAATGATTACCTAACAGCTTGTTCTGATAGGTTTCTAGTGGTCTCAAAAGAGAGCAGCAGATGACTCCACAAGGGGGTCTGGGCGGGTGCCGGACAGGGTGCCGCAGAAGTCGTTTTAAGCCAACAGTCACACACTTCGTGCTCTTCGACCTCCCAGAACTCCATTCCCGGGCCACATTCTGAATGCCCGGAGCCAACTGTAGGCCTTTCGTGCTCTTCGACTTCCCAGAACTCCATTCCCGGGCCACATTTTGAATGCCCGGAGCCAACTGTAGGCCACTTCGTGGTCTTCGAGTTCCCAGAACTCCATTCCCGGGCCACATTTTGGATGCCCGGAGCCAACTGTAGGCCACTTCGTGGTCTTCGAGTTCCCAGAACTCCATTCCTGGGCATGAATTTGAATGCCCGGAGCCAACTGTAGGCCACTTCGTGTTCTTCGAGTTCCCAGAACTGACACTGAGGCAGGCCTGGGCGAGGCAGGCTGAGGCTGAGGCAGGCTGAGGCTGAGGCTGAGACTGAGGCTGAGGCAGGCTGAGGCTGAGGCTGAGGCTGAGGCAGGCTGATGCTGAGGCAGGCTGAGGCTGAGGCTGAGGCTGATGCAGGCTGAGGCTGAGGCAGGCTGAGGCTGAGGCCGAGGCTGAAGGCAGACTTAGGCTGAGGCTGAAGCAGGCTGAGGCTGAGGCTGAGGCAGGCTGAGGCTGAGGCTGAGGCAGGCTGATGCTGAGGCAGGCTGAGGCTGAGGGCCTAGGCTGAAGGCAATGAGGCTTAGTACTGACGCAGCTGACGGCTGATGCTGAGGCAGGCTGAGGCTGAGGCAGGCTGGAGGCTGAGGCTGAGGCAGGCTGAGCTGAGGCTGTGACTGCGACTGCCGTTGCCGCTGCGACTGTCATCGCGAATGCGACTACGACTGCGAGAACAGCAGAATTCTACAACTGGATTTTCATCTGAATCTGAAGGGGAATGCTTTCAGATATGCTTCTACATATCGCTGTTAGGTTGCTTTGCCGGGATCATTTTAGCCTCGTCGGGCCTTCCTGGAGGACCTCTGGGAGGTCTCTTGGGGTGCTTTGGAGGCCTCTTGGTGGCCTCTTGGGCCGTCTTGGAGGCTTCTTGGGCCGACTCGGAGGCATCTTAGAGCCTCCTGTCCTGGGCCGTCGTGCAGGCCCTCTTGGGCCACCATCTTCGGCGAACTTGGACACCCACCTCGGGCCCTCGGAGCCGTCTTGGAGGCCAGCTCGTGCCCTCCTGAGCAGGAACAACCCTTGCTCGTGGCGCCTCGCTCGTGGGGGGACCCGAGGGCCACGACGGACGCACCACCGCTTCCGACGGAACTGGCAGGCCTGAATCGATAATTCCGCCGAGGGCGCCAAGCTGCCCCCGCCAGGAGGAGGAGGAGGAGGAGGAGGAGGAGGAGGAGGACCAGGAGGAGGAGGAGGAGGAGGAGGAGGAGGAGGAGGAAACATTGCAGCCACCTCTTACGGTCCCTTCCGGGTGGCCGGCGGGCTGGGCCAGAGCCCCAGGGGACAGTTCTTTCAGCAAAAGAAGCAACACCAAAACCGGTAGGGTCTAGCACGCTGGGCACCTTTCTGGCAAGACCGCTGGGGGCGGCGGATCGAAGACGCCTGCGGCGAATCACCGCCGCCCCCTGCCTGTTAGGAAGCGCCTATGTGGCCGAACGTTGAGGCCAGACCTGCCAAGCTATCGGACCATGTGTTCCCCGAATCGGTTTGGAAAGCCTTCGGGGAACACGTGGGCATCTTGAAGGTCATCTTGGCCGCCAGGAGGCCATTTTGACCCTTTCGGGCCTTCTTGGAGGACGTCTTGGAGGGCTCTTGGGCCGTCTTGCAGGCCATCTTGAGCATCTTGGAGGCCTCTTGGGCCGTCTTGGGGGCCTCTTGGGGCCGTCTTGGGCCTCTTGGGCGATCTTTGGGGGCTCTTGGGCCGTATCGGGCCGTCGGAAGGCCGAAACGAAGCAAATGTCAAAATCCTTCAAAAACTCATGGGACTTCAATGAGTTTGGCTTTTTCGGGCCTTATTGGAGGCCCTCTTGGAGGCCTCTTGGGCCGTCTTGGGCCACCTTACTACCATCTTCGGCCGTCTTGGTGGGCCCCTGGCCCGTCCGACGCCGTCGGAAGCCGTTTGGGTGGCCTCTCTGGGCCGACTTGGGGCCCTCTTGGAATGCCCCAGGGCCGTCTTGGAGGCCATCGTGGGCGTCTTCAAAGCCTCCTGGGCCGTCTTGGGGGCCTCTTGGGGCCGTCCTGGGGGCCTCTTGGGCCGTTCTGGGGCCATCTTGGAGGCATCTTGTGCGATCTTTGGGCGATCTTTGAGGGCTCTTGGGCCGTATCGGGCCGTCGGAAGGCCGAAACGAAGCAAATGTCAAAATCCTTCAACAACTCATGGGAACTCAATGAGTTTGGCTTTTTCGGGCCTTATTGGAGGCCCTCTTGGAGGCCTCTTGGGCCGTGTTGGGCCACCTTACTGCCATCTTCGGCCGTCTTGGTGGGCCCCTGGCCCGTCCGACGCCGTCGGAAGCCGTTTGGGTGGCCTCTCTGGGCCGACTTGGGGCCCTCTTGGAATGCCCCAGGGCCGTCTTGGAGGCCATCGTGGGCGTCTTCAAAGCCTCCTGGGCCGTCTTGGGGGCCTCTTGGGGCCGTCCTGGGGGCCTCTTGGGCCGTTCTGGGGCCATCTTGGAGGCATCTTGTGCGATCTTTGGGCGATCTTTGGGGGCTCTTGGGCCGTATCGGGCCGTCGGAAGGCCGAAACGAAGCAAATGTCAAAAATCCTTCAAAAACTCATGGGAACTCAATGATTTTGGCTTTTTCGGGCCTTATTGGAGGCCCTCTTGGAGGCCTCTTGGGCCGTCTTGGGCCCGCTTCGAGCCAACTTCGGCCATCTTGGTGGGCTCCTGGCCCGTCTGACGCCGTCGGAAGCCGTTTGGGGGGCCTTTCTGGGCCGACTTGGGGCCCTCTTGGGGTGCTCCAGCCGAGCAGCAGCAACAGTTTTGGTCTCTACTGCAGGAGTCGATTACCAAGTGGCGGTGTCGATTTCCTACGGCGTATGCGGCCATCACCATGGATGTCAATGCCAGAGTGGGCTCAGTGAAGTCATGTGCCTTTGGACAGGTGGGAGCGGCTCGTGAAAACGCCAATGGCGCCTTCCGGCGGACAACGCTCGAGTCGCAGCGCATGCTGGCCATCAATACCTTTCAAGCGGGTGAGTGGACATGGAAGGCATCGCGTGGTAAGCCTTCCAGGTTGGACTACATTTGTATCTTACGTGACCAGTACTCATCAGCAGTGGCGGCTCAGGTGTCGGAGGATTTGGATCTCACATTCGACCAGAGTGTGGATCATCGCGTTGTACTTGCCGAGTGCGTTGTACGTGCTGTACCTCATTTGGAAATGCAGCCTGCAGCGATTGAGAAAGCATCTCACATTTTCCCTTCTCGATTTGATCGTCGCCAGCTGGACGACCCGGTGTGCCGGGAGAAATTCAGAGCCAAGATGTGAGGGTATCAGTTGGAAGGCCATGACCCGACCGAGAAAGTTGAACACTTCAATGCACATGTGCGTCAATCGGCATTCGAAGCATTCGGAAGCAAGAGAGATACTCCCACAAAGCCGTGGATCCCGGATCGCACTTGGACTGTTCTGCGGTGGAACGCCCCCCTCCGTCGGCACGTCCACGATCTTCTTCAGCAGCAGCGTCTTCTGCGGATGCGTCTAGTATTTCAAGTGCTACTGGCTCAGACGCGTGCCCCATACCCATGCACATCATCATGTCGATATGGGTGGCAGGCCGTGGTGGACAACCAGCAGACATATGTCAACATGCGCATCATGCGTCGTGTACGAGCATGTGCCGTACATAGTCAGCGTGCCCTGAAAGAGCCGATTAAACCATTGTGCGACATAGGCCGCAATCTTATGTTAGAAGAGCATGCGACTGAGCTGGGCAGGCAGGCCCTCAATGCTAAGTTTGCCAGCGCATGTAAGATAGTGCGCATGCTGTCGAAGTGTGGGGTGCGTGGGAACACGGATGTTCGAGTGGACTCGGGCGTTCTATCCGCTTCGCCTGCCGACCGTGATCTTGCATGGCTGCAGCACTGCAGTGAGGTTTTCAAAGCGGGCGTCGAGAAGTTGACCGACATCGTTGTTCCCTGCCAAAAAGCCGCCAGGACCGACATTTTAAGTTGTTGTCGGCGGCGGCCTCTGGAGTCCATGAGTTGGCCGCGTCAGTGGACGGGCGGGAAAATGGCTTCTCTGTTCAAAGGCAGAGAAGATAATCAAGAACACAATGACTATCGTGGTATCTTGCGAGCAGACCACTCGGGTAAGTCGTTCGTGGGGGCGCTTGAAACGTAGCATCGACCCCCTCTACAACAGTAAGATGCCCACTACTCAGTTCGGAGCCGTTCCTCGTCGCGGGACCGACTGCGCGACGCACGTCGCCCAGAACATGATCGCGCATGCGGAGAAGCGTGCGCGGTTTGGGTGCATAGTGTTCGTCGATCTCGTCAAGGCTTTCGACAGAGTAGTGCGAGAGTTAGTATTCGGCTATCCTTCTCATGTCCAGCCTGATCGAGTTGCGCGTTTGCAGTGCCTCGAGTCTTTGGACCTCGAAATCACGTGGCCCAGCAGATTCTGCAGCTGATCGAAGAACAAGGATCCCTCCTGGACCAGTGGCAGGTAGACCCATGCGTGCGTGAGCTCCTGTGATCGCTGCACCCGAACTCGCGGTTCAGAAGTTTGCTAGACGAGGTAGTTTGTTCGCGGCTCGGGGGGGGGGGGCGCCAGGGGTGCAAGGTGGGAGCAATGGTTGTCAACGCTGCGACTTCCATTGCACTGCACGCGATGCAGGCCCGTCTGAAGAGCGAAGGCTTAACTTTGGTGCTTGAGGCCCTTGGGGGCGAGTTCTGGTCGGATCGGTTCGCCGCCTACGAACGCACCTGCAGTATCACAAGCTGTGCCTTTGTGGATGATTCGTGCATCATGCTGGTGTGTAGCACGGCTCAGAGATTGAGTGAAAACACTCCGAGGCGGTTGAGCGTGTTGGTTGAGACGTTCTCTTCACTCAATCTCGAGATCAACGGGTCCCGTGGCAAAACGGAAGCGTTGGTCCAGTTGCGTGGCCAGAAGAGCCACGATATTTTTGAGTTCCACATGTTTGGAGGCCCCCTCTCCTTCCCTGTGCCAGGCAGTGATCGGAGGTTGTTGGCAGTCGATAGTTATAAGCACCTCGACTCGATGCTTTTTCTTCGCATGAAGCATATGGCAAACGCCAAACATAAAGAGAAGTCAGCGCTTGCGGATTATTCTCCGTTGGCCTCTAGAGCGTTCGGTTCGCCAGTCATTCACGATTGTCAGTACATTCGCGCGCTGAATACCGCCATGGTGCGCCCTCTACGTAAGATTTGCGGTGAGTCACGTTACCGACGCGTTGAGCATCGTGATTGCGAAGTTAGAGAGAAGATGATGAGCATGCCGCCAACCGATTGCATCCTGCAGAAAGCCAGACTTGTGTATCTGAAACGTTTGTTGCTGCATGGCCCAGTAGAGCTTCATGCACTATTGCACGTGCAGGTGAAGGTTGAGCGTCTCCCGTGGGCTCGTCTCATTCTCAGTGACCTAGCATTGCTGCATGAGAGAGTGATTCGGCATTCGGAGTTTCTTCTCCCAGACCCCCTGGAAAATCTGAGGGCCTTGGGCGATTTCATTTGTGAAGCTGGCTCCTTGTGGAGCCCGCTGGTGCAGAAACTGTCTTACAGCGAGTCGGCGGCCGACTCGGCCGCTGCTGCCGCTTCTCCTCCTCCTTCGCGTCCTTACGTGTGTGATGTGCGTCGTGACTCGGGCGTGTCTCCTCCTCCGTCGTTTGCCACCCACCAAGCTCTGCTCTTCCATAGAATGAGGAAGCGTGGGTGGCGATGTTCTGCTAAAAGATTTGTCGGTATGCTCGCTGTCCTGTGTGCCAGATGCAAATTGGTTCCAGATGGCATGCTATAGTTCATTGAAACAATATCCCCCTGGCGCCGACCCCCGAAAGATGCCGTGTAACAGTAAGTTCGAAGAGTGCCCCCCTCCCAAAAGAAGAGGTGGCTAGGTTTGACGCTCGAACGCGGGAAGTGTGGAAGTCCGCATATGCGGACGGTCATAGCCAGCCTCTCACGAGTAGGCCTGCAAAGCGACGGGTATCTCGTGAAGGCTGACTGGCGGTGTACTGTTTGAAGTTGAGACCCCTCTGGGAACCTGGGAAGTATGGAGGAGGAGGAGGAGGAGGAGGAGGAGGAGGAGGAGGGATCGAGGAGGAGGAAAGGGGATCGAGGAGGAGGAGGAGGCGGAGGAGGAGGAGGAGGAGCAGAAGGAGGGATCGAGCAGGGATCCAGCATCAATGATCGAGGAGGATGATCGAGGATCGAGAAAGGGGGTGATCCAGGGCCGGCGCAGCAGTACCCCTTCGGTGTGGGGGTCGCTCATGAGGCGATGCAGTTGTTCAGGAGGAGGGGAGGGAGGCCGAGTCGGCCAAGTACAAACCGCTGCTGCCGCCAAACGTCCCGCAGTCGCCAGGGTCCCCCCGGGGAGTGCTCACGAAGCGACGCAGCTGTTCAGGAGGAGGGGGGCCCAGAGTTGGCCTTGCACAGGCGACCGAGGGTGCGAAACGCATGCGGTCGCCAAGGCCCTCCTTCGGAGTGCTCATGAGGCGATGCAGCTTTTCGAGAGGAGGAGGGGGGGCGGAGTCGACCCAGCTCAGACTGCCGAGGCTGCGAAACGTCCTGCAGTCGCCAAGGCCCCCGCCCGGGGAGTGCCCACGAGGCGAGGCAGCCTGGTCGTCGTCGCGGCGTCGGGCGCCCTGGGGCCAGGCGGCGGCGCCCGCGGGCCCGCTGCAGGAGCAGAGGTCTCGAGAAGTGGCAGTGAGGCTCCTTGGGCCTGGGGCTTTGCGGTGCGCCTAGGAGACCAAAGCTGCGATGCGCCTCAACGATCAAAGACGGCTTCGCACTGCGCATCACTTTCAAGGGCGGCAGGAAGTGGCATCGCCGTCGGCCCTCCAACGCGCGTCAGCGATCGAAGACGGCTGCGCAAGGCGCAGCACTACGAAAGACGCTTGGAAGTGGCATCACTGTCGGCCTTCCAATGCGCGTCAACGGTCAAAGATGGCTGCACACTGCGCAGCACTGCCAAAGACGCTTGGAAGTGGCATCGCTGTCGGCCCTTCAGTGCGCATCAACGATCAAAGACGGCTTCGCGATGCGCAGCGCCACTGAAGACGGCCGGAAGTGGCATCACTGTCGGCTCTGCAGCGCGCACCGACGAGCAAAAGTGGTTCGGTAGGGTCTCTTGGGTGGCCTCCTGGGGGTCGTCGAGTCATCTCTGGGGGACCCGTTTGCGGTCCCTTCGCCCTCCTCCCTCCTCCCTCCTGCCTCCTTCCTCCGTGGCCCGTTCGCGGACCCGTTCGGGATTCCTTGTGGACCATCTCGGGGCGAGCCTCGGCGGCTGTCGTGCGGTGGTCTTCGAGGTTTCTTTCGGGCGGGGAGTGGACCGGGTCAAACTGTTCCAGAGTGTTTTGGGACGCTCTCGGGGCGTCCTGGAACGCTTTGGAGCGGCCGCGGCGCCAGGTACATCTCGATGATCCTCAGGACGTGTGTCAGCCCTATGTGTGTTTACCCCCATTCAGCCCAACCAGTAGATCATTACATCGCCTGCGTCGTATCGAAGGGCCTCGATGGACAAACACACGTTGGGGCGAACACACGTTCTGAGGATCATCGAACATCCTGCAGAACTGCCGGATTTCAGAAGTCCCCGATTTATCTTGGTCCGATGTTGTTCGGGTCTCGGCTTCGTCTTACTATCAGGCCGTCGTGGGCGCTCTCAAGGGTGAAGAGAGAAGGCGGGCATGGTACAAGTCAAGCGTCAACGTTTCAGGTGCTGGGCACTGTTGGTTTTCTGCGAGTTCGCATGGAGCCTCTTGAGGCTTTCTTGGGCCCCATGGGACTTGTTTGAGAGCCGTACCCGGGCCGCTCCATTACGCTTTGGGCAACAAGGTTTTAGCCAGATCGTGATGTAATAGCTTTGAAGGCAAACCTGGCCGCCTCCAACTCTGGTCGACGGATGGGTCGTGGCCCTGGCGGGGCGATAAGGAGGGGGGCCACAGCTGCAACGTGGAGGACCGTCACATATTCGATCCGCATGTCAAAACGCACACGCAAGTATGCATGGACTGCATGAGCATGCTTGTGCTATAAGATAGAGGCCTCCGACAGGAGGGCGCAGCATCGGATATATTTGCGGCGAAAAGTTTTGAGACCAAGGAAAGGAGGACGGCGAGGGCTGACCAGGAATAGGACGAGGCCGGGCAGCATCAGCGGCAGGAGAACGATGAGCAGGAGGAGGAGGAGGAGAAGAAGAAGGAGGTGGAGCAACTACCATCTTTTACCGCAGTCAAGTATCAGACGGAAGCAAGAGGAGCCGTCCTCCATCTTTCTACAAGTGCTGCAACCTTGCTGACGCTTCGCGTATTGCCACCAACCCATACTGCAGTCATGGCCAGGCAAATTGCCTTGATCAGAGAAGTCGGGGCGCATACAACGGAACCAACTATTGGGGAAGCCATCACGCCGAAATTTGGGACCAGCGTGAGCAGGCCCAGGAGTGAAACACATGTGCCTTCGCAGACCTGTCGAACGAGGGAGGGCAGAGCAGAAGGATGAGGAGGCGGGCGGAGGAGGAAGACGAGGAGGAGGAGGAGGAGGAGGAGGAGGAGGAGGAGAAGGAAAGAGGAGGACAGATGACGGATGCGTGGGGGGAGCAGGGCGAGGAGGAACGCGAGCAGAAGGAGGATGAGTTTGATTGAACACGTTCTCATTTAAGGCATGGCTAATTTTGTTTTGGGAAATGAGGAGGCGAGGGGGAACGAGGAGGAGAAGGAGGAAGAGGAGGGCAGAGGAGGATCATGAATTATCCGGGCGAAGGACCCAACCCTATGCAGTTGTGAATACCGCAACTGCAGAGCTCCCTATTGGGCCACAACACGTGTAAGATGTGTGCCAAAATGGGGCGGCGCCGCCATGCGGGCTGCGCCACTGGGACCCTAGATGGAGCTCCCTGTGGGGCCACGAAACGTGTGAGGGGGCTGCCAAAATGGGGCGGCGGCGCCATGCGGGCTGCGCCACTGGGACCTTAGGTGGAGCTCCTTATGGGGCCTCGAAACGTGTGAGGGGTGTACCAAAATGGGGCGGCGGCGCCATGCAGGCTGCGCTACTGGGACCCTAGATGGAGCTCCCTATGGGGCCACGAAACGTGTGAGGGGGCTGCCAAAATGGGGCGGCGGCGCCATGCGGGCTGCGCCATTGGGACCTGAGGTGGAGCTCCCTGTGGGGCCACGAAACGTGTGAGGGGGGTGCCAAAATGGGCCGGCGGCGCCATGCGAGCTGCGGCACTGGGACCTTAGGTGGAGCTCCCCATGGGGCCACGAAACGTGTGAGGGGTGTGCCGAAACAGAGACATGCGGAGAGCAAAGGCAAGGGGGGGGGAGGAGGGAGCAGGAGGAGGAGGAGGAGGAGGAGGAGGAGGAGGAATGAGGAAGGAAGGAGGAGAACGCGGGGCACCGTCTCTTCAAAACGAGGACCCAACACCACAGGATGGTTGGGAAAAACAGAAGGAGGAGTAGGAGGAGGAGGAAGAGGAGGAGGAGGAGGAGGATGAGGAGGATTTACAATTATGTGGGAGAAGGTGACGATGACGACGACGATTCAAACTGTAAACGTGCGTTCTGTTGCTCAGGGAGCCCCTGGGAGGCCTCATTCACCATACAGGGGCCCCTCTTGGGTTGATTTTTGGAGCTTCCAGAGCCCTCGTGGGGGCGAATTTGGGACCCTCTCGGCGGCCCCAGGGGGCCTCTCGGGGCGATCTTGGAAGCGCTCGATCAAAGAGGAGGGTTCTTGATTACGGTTGCCCTTCTTGAGCTCTAGCAGTTAATTATTGGAGCCTTCTTGGGGCGCTCTGGGGGCGCTATCGAGCGCTCGTGGGGCCGTCTCGAAGCCACACTGGGCTTTTCTTGGCTCCCAAGTAGGCCACAGTGGAGCCATCTTGGTGCTCGAAAACCCCACCCGACGCGAAAAGGGGATACGGCACGCACCCTTGGTTCCTCTTAAGATTTGGAAGGGTGTTGGCCTCATGGGGGTCTCCTTGGGGAGCCCCGTGGCCACTTGTAGCCTTCTTGAGGGGGTCGTGGCAGTGGGGCCCCTTGGAGGCATATTGGTGGCCATCTTGAGACCATCTTGGAGCCGTGGTGGCCCAAAAGCCTTCCCATGATCCCCCCGAGATATCGAAATTCTTGAAGCAAGCAATGGGTTTTTAATGATTGTCGCTTTGAGCAAAGAGGGGTTCTGAATTGCGGTTGTCCCTCTTGAGCCCCCAACGTCGAGTCTTGGGGTTCTCTTGGGGCTGTTGGGCGCTGTTGGGGCCGTCTTGGGACCCTCTTGGGTCTCTCTTGGGCCATCTTGGAGCCATTTTGAGACTTCGCAAGCCCATGGGAAGCCCAACGTCGAGAAGGCAGACATCATTGATTCCCCTCAGCGCCGCGCACATTCGTGCGCATGCGTTTTATCATAATCAGCAGCTGCGGAGATGTAGGGCGCTCACTTGCTCAAAATGTGACTCTCGCTTTAGCGCCGCGCGCATTCGTTGCAAATGCTTGCGCTACCTACAAGTTGAAGGGGAGGCTGGTTTCAAAACGAAGCCATCGCATCACCGACGCGCACAGTCGTCTTAGAAGCACGCAGCAGTTACAATGATAGAGGGCGGCTCCTCTTCGGCGCACACTTGTCTCAACAGCTTGCGACAGTTACAAGACTAGAGGATGTTCTTCACAGCAGACCTACCACTTACAAGAGTGTGCAACAGCTATACAGGAATGAAGGGCGGCGCCCTTTCAAAATGGGCTCTCGATGCAGCCCCGCGCGAGTTCATGTTAAAAGCTCACAACAGTTACGAAGATGGGGGTGCCCTTGTTCAAAATGTGGCTCTCGCTTTAGCACCGCTTACACTCGTGTGCAACATATGCAACAGTTACAAGGATACAGGGGTGGCCTTTTCTAGTATGGAGCTCCCGCTTGAGCGCCGCGCACAATCGTCTTAAATGCTTGCAGGAGGGATGGAGGGGAGCTATTTCCAACACGGGGCAGACTATAAGCTTGAGCGTGGGTAACAGTTGCACATCTTGAGGGCGATCACCCTTTCCCTCCTCCCTCCTTCCTCCCTGGACCGATGCCAGCCCCGAGTGTGCCCGAGACGCCAGCCGGTTCGGAAAGGAGGCCATCAAGCACGGCACCAGAGAAACGCCAGCGCGGTCGGGAGGATGACGTTGCTGGGCCGCGCTGCCAAAGTCAATCCGGGCGATCTCGGACTCCTGGTTGCGACTACTCGGATCATGAGCCTTCCTACATCTACTTATATAAGGGCGCCCTCGAGGGCGCGAAGGTATTCGCGCTTCGCGGTTCGGCCTCGATTCCGCCTCATCCTCCTCTGCTCCCCTTGGAGGCGGCGCGAGAGCGCGAAGTTGTTCGCACTTCGCGCTTCGCGCAGCGCGAAGCGCGAAGTCGGGAGCCCTACCTATATCGCCCCCCGCTCTCTAAGCGTATCCAGCAGTGCGCGCGGCCCGTCGAACGTGGCAGCGTGGCCCCTCCTCCTCCTCCTCCTCCTCCTCCTCCCTCCTCCTCCTTCTCCTCCCTCCTCCTCCCTCCTCCTCCTCCTCTCTCCTCCTCCTCCTCCATCCTCCTCCTCCATCCCTCCATCTTCACCTCCTCCTCCTCCTCCTCCTCCTCCTCCTCCTCCTCCTCCGCCTCCTCCTCCTCCTCCTCCTCTCCTCCTTCCTCCTCTCTTCCTCCCCTCTCTCTCCTCCTCCTCTTCTCCTCCTCTCTCCTCCTCCTCCTCCTCCTCCTCCTCCCTCCTCCTCCTCCCCCTCCTCCTCCTCCTCTTCCTCCCCCTCCTCCTCCTCCTCCTCCGAAGCTGCGGAAGTGGCAAGGAGCCTTCGGAAGACCCGCGGCAGCGGAGAGGAATGGCGGAGGCCGCAGACAGGGACAGACGGCCGCGCCCAGGACGGCGACAACGGACCCTGAGATCCCGGCGCTGCAGTTTTTCCACGGCGGCCGTTGTCGCTCCAATTCGGGCCCAGGGCCCTCACAGATCGATCCGGCTAGAAGAATGACGTACAGTCGGCCCGGATTAGTAGGTCGACCCTGCCAAGTCAAGGGGACCTTTGAGTCCTGTGTCTCGCGACCCGTGCCTCCTACATTCCTCTGGCAGTGTGACCCTCGGAAAGGGTTTTGTGTTCTCTCGCGTATCCTGTCCAATCAAATCCGACTGTCGCAAAAATGGGGTCAGGGGCTCCGGGCGTGATTTCTTTCGATGCTGCATTTTTTTCTGTAGCGTCGGACCTCAGGGGAACGGATCGAGGGGGTGTAACGGCTCCAGGAGGTGCGCACAGGGGGGAGGAGGAGGGGGGAGGGAGAGAGGAGGAGGAGGAGTGGAGGAGGAGGGAGGAGGAGGAGGAGGCGGAGGCGGAGGCGGAGGCGGAGGCGGAGGCGGAGGCGGAGGCGGAGGCGAAGGCGGAGGCGGAGGCGGAGGCGGAGGTGGAGGCGGAGGCGGAGGCGGAGGCGGAGGCGGAGGCAGAGGCAGAGGAGGAGGAGGATGAGGAGGAGGAGGAGGAGGCGGAGGCGGAGGCGGAGGGGGAGGGGGAGGGGGAGGGGGAGGAGGGGGAGGGGGGCGAGGGGCGGAGGCCTCGCCCCGCAGGGCGCCTCGTGCGCAGCCCTTCTGCTGCTGCTGCTGCTGCTGCTGCTGCTGCTGCTGCTGCTGCTGCTGCTGCTGCTGCTGCTGCGCTGCTGCTGCGCTGCTGCTGCTGCTGCTGCTGCTGCTGCTGCTGCTGCTGCTGCTGCTGCTGCTGCTGCTGCTGCTCCTGGCCCTCCTGCTTCTGGCCCTCCTCCTTCTCCTCCTCCTCCTCCTCCTCCTCCTCCTCCTCCTCCTCCTCCACCCCCCGCTTCCTTTCCTCTTCCTCCGACCAGCAGACCTCGACCCTTGGCTCAGGGCACTGGACGCCAGCCTCGCGCGCTTCGGCGGCACCCGCGGCTCTGTCGCCGAGGGCGCGGCCAAAAGCTCCTGCCGCCTGCTTTGCCCGCCGGAGCAGCGCCACTTCCACGAAGGCTGGGACACCGACTACGTGCGCGCCACCTGCAACGTCCTAGACCCACGAGGCCCCGCGCTCGCCCTGGGCGCCCCCTTTGGCAGTGCAGAAGCCTTGGACGACGAGGTCAAAGCGGTCGTGGAGAAGGCCCGGGCCGCCCGCCACGCGCTGCTCACCGTTAACCACGCCCCTACCGAGCTCGTCCTGACCCGCTTATGCGCCGACGTGTCGAAGCTCTCCTACCAGCTGCGCCTCAACGGGGACAGGATCGGCCACGACCGGCTCGCAACATTCGACAGAGATCTGCGCACCGCCGTGGAGAACATCGTCGGCGGCGACTTGCCAGACGACGCTTGGGAGCAAGCCACCACCGGCGTCTCTTGGGGCGGCCTCGGCCTACGCACCGCGGAGCGCGTGTCCACGGCCGCCTTCCTCGCCAGCCGCGTGAGCTCCCGCCCGCACGTCCGCGAGATGGCCGAGCACCTCGCCATGGCCGGCCTGTGCACCGTGGCCGCGGTCATGGGGGCTTACGACCGACGCACGGAGGAAGCCGCGGTCACGCTGATGGGGCTCCTCCCTCCGACCCTTGGCAGGCAGCTCCTGGAACTCCTCGCAGACGAAGCCGACCAGTGCGAGGAACGGTGGGCGGGCCTCTTCGACGCTGGCGCACCCACGCGCTACGGCTCTCCTGGACGGAACGGCCGGCCCCAACGCATGGGCAGCGGCATCGTCTCCCTCGACGAAGACGAGGACGACGAGCACCTGGCCGCTGCCCCCCGCGGCCGCGCCCACCTCCAGAGGGCCATCCAGGCCCGCCTCGACACGCAGGCGCGACTGGAGCTTCGCGAGCGCCACGCGCGGGCTGGCAACAGCCCGGCGCTGCGCCGCCTGGAGGGCCTCAGCCACCCCGACACCAACCACGAGTGGCTTTGGGCTCTGAGCCGGCACAAGGGGCCCCTCCTCGACCACCAGGAGTTCGTCGAAGCGCTCCGACTGCGCGTCGGCGCCGCCGGTCCCAGCGAGCCCACTCCTTGCCACCTCTGCGGCACCGAGCTGCTCGACTCTGCGGGCTCGCACGCCCTCTGCTGCAGCAGGGCCGAGGCGACGAAGGGCCACCACGCGCTTGCGCGGCAGGTGTACGAGGCTGCTAAGAGCTGCGACCCCGCCAGCGATCTCGAGGCGCAGAGCCTCATCCCGGGCACCCGGTTGAGGCCTGCGGACGTCCTCACATGAGCGCTGGGGCATGGGCTCACTCACCGCGCTCGACATCGGGATTGCGTCTCCCGACGCGTGCAATGCTGGCCCGGACTGCGTGGCCAGCATGTACGAGCGCAAGGTGGCTTATTACGCCCCACACAGCGACGTTCTGGACCGTCAGAACATCCGGTACCAGCCGCTTGTCTGGTCAGCCTACGGCCGGCCCCACCCCCGGACGACATCCATCCTCCGCACACTCGCGACCCGCCTCTCCAGACGGAGACGGGGCGTGGCGGTACCGCCGCCTGGCAGGCGCGGCCGGCGTAGCGCTCTGGCGGCGGGCGGCCGCCCGCGTCCGGGCGTGCTGGCCGGGCGGAGGCGCCGACGACTGAACGCATCCCTCCCGTCCCCCGCCCGCCCTGCACGGTCCGTGCCCCCCGTTCCATCCTGCCCCTCCCCCTGCCTGCCTGCCTGCCTGCCTGCCTGCCTGCCTGCTTGCCGCTCCTTCCTCGCCTGGGCCCGGAGGCCGCGCGCGGGCGCTCTCCGGCGGCGGCGCTGTCGCCCGTTTACTCTTGCCCCTCCTCCCCCTCCTCCTCCCCGCCCTCCCCCTGTCCTCGTTTCAAGGCGCGGGCGCGCGCGCCTAACGGCGGGGCAGGGTGGCTCAGACCCCGCGGCCGCGCCCTTTCCCAGTGAGGTTTCGCCGCGCGTTGTGCGCAGCGGTTTCTTCCCTTCTCGTCCCCCCTCCTCCCTTCCTCCTCCTCCTCCTCCCCCTCCTCCAGGACCGTGCTTGAGGGTTCAACCGTGGTCGGTCTGCGAAATGGGCCACAGGAGCTGGAGGAGCAGAGTGGCGCTCTTTCATTTCTTCGCCAAGACGCGCGCAGGCACATGAGCTGCCTCGTGTGCCGCTCCAGTATTCGTCGCAGCGTTGCGCTTGTGTGGTTGGTCACCGCATGCCCCCTGCCAGAGCCGCCCTTCTCGCCGGGTCCGCCGCTGGTGGCGGGAGCTGTCTCTCTTTTCAGCGGGCGTGATACCAGCCAGCCCCCAGATGAGGAAAGCGCATGTCAAACGATAGATGTGGTGTTTGGCAGTGTACATACAATTCGCTTGCATGGCAACTGCCCTCCAGGACTCCAGGGGGCCGCTTCCAGTTGAGGGGGAGGAGGAGGAGGAGGAGGAGGAGGAGGAGGA
>CAUYUJ010004266.1:46667-54167 GCA_963575745.1 Prorocentrum cordatum
GAGGAGGAGGAGGAGGAGGAGGAGAGGGGTTGGCCGTGGCCCCCTTGCCTGGAAGCGAGAGTTCCAGTTGTTTGCATATTTTACGAGGCCAAACCCCAGACGTGTGCCATCTGTACTGTGCTTCTTTGGCACCGCGACATCATTTCCAAGGAATCCAGCTGGCATCGTCGGGCTCGGGCCCAGCGGGCCCAAGCGAGGGCACTCCTTCGCCTACAAGCAGCGGCTCGTCTACTTCGAAGTCACTATTCGGCTGGAATGGCATATCGGGGGCAGAGATCAGCGAGAGAGTCAGGGCCAGGGATCGCATGGGAATGCATACCGTGCGGGCGCCAGCTCAAGGGACCTCACTGGCGTTGCCTCTGCGGAACCACTTCCGGCACAAACCAGAACCTCGCGAACCCGTACCCTGGTGGAGCGCATTATGAGAAGCTGAACGATGGCCGTGTACGCATCAAGAGGTCTCAGTCCCGATCCAAGTCGGATGGTGCGCGTACAGACAATTCCATGGAGGCCCGCTCAATAGTCAAGCAGGCCGTGCCCATCCCCAGGAACATCAGGTTGGGGTCCATCAAAGCGTCCCCGCACTATCAGGAGCCACCGAGAGACATTTCCGAGCTCCGCAAGCTCAAGAGACAGATCTACGGACGTATGCTACGGCTTGCGAGGCTCATCATCGCTACTCGCTCCGCAGGTCACAATCCAGAAGATGCCGGATTGGAGCTGTCGGCCTGCAAGCTAATGCAATCGAGCACACAAACAATCACCCAGCAGCTGCACCACTTCAACACGACGAAGGACCAATTCATACACCATCTGAGGGGCATACGTGAGAAGCAACAGCAGTTCGTCAGCGAGGAGAACGCCGTCGAAGACAACCTCAGCAAAGTTAGAGCCAGCAGTGCAGAGTTGGATGACATTGCAATGGACCATGAGTACGAGGAGGACGATGGAGACATGGGAGGAGGACCAGGGCCTGCAGGAATCATCATCCATTCACCCAGGGCCAGAATGCATCCAGGTGGCGCCGCTGCGCCCGCAGCCCCCTCGTCGGCAACATATGCAGCAAAAGCCACTTCATCAGCTCCAACCGCAGCCACAAGAGTTCCTACGGCGGCAGCTACAATATCCCCGCCGCCTCAGCATCAGCCGGGTCAACGCAATAGCGACTCTGTTTGTGACGCTATGCATACGTGAACAAATCAAATGGCAGTTCCGGCGCAGAATCAAGCGGCTCCGGACATGAAGACCCAAGAATGGACTTCGGCGGTGCATCAGCAAGTGGCATGGCTCCCTACTCCAGTGATGGGATTGGCAACACCCACTGGCATGCCAGTACCGCAGATACCCCAAGCCGGCAGGCGCCTTGGGAAGCCGCTGATGGAACCAACTTGTCCGTTCCCGCCAGCTCAGCGCTCGTCATCACCTTTCCTGGATCCTACTCCAGTGGCATCATCACCAGTCGGGAACCAACCAGCAGCCGCTGCAGAAGTACCAGAGCTGAAGCCGACCGACCAGATCTATCTGGCGCCAACCCAGCCGATCCAGCAGGCAGAGGAGGACCCGAACATCTCAGCTCCGCCCCACAGCCTGACCCAGGTTATCGTGATAGAAGGACCCCAACCAGGTGGGACAACATAAAAGGGGCACCTGACCGCCAGTCCTCCGAGGAAGGAGGCCAGGCACCAGTGAGAGGATCACGACTGCAGACTCGCGTGCGATGGGGTGTGAATCACATCGCCTTCTGTCGCACGGACTGCCTTCCTCTCATTCATCGTCCCTCCCCTTCATGCGGTGCCCTGTCGTTCCTGCCTCTCTCAACCTGCGTCTGGACCCCATCAGGGGCCGTCTAACCTTTGCAGCCGCAGAGCGTGGCGAGCCCGTGGACAGCGCGCGCTGCCGATGCCGCGCCAGCAAAGCACCTCTCGAGACCGGTCTGGGAGACATTGGCCGACTCGTTAGTCTGTTTTGGCCTTCGCTCCCAAACGTGTCCGTGGGAATTCAGACATCTTTGGAACTTTGTGGGTTCGTTTCTACGCGGCGTTTCACTTAGCCTCTGCGTTTGGCTAGCTATACACAGACGCGCCCCCTTCCCACTTTGCAGGGGCGCACGGGCATTTATGCGCGCCGCCCCCTCGGCGATGGGGAAGAATACCTGCTCGACGCAAACAGCTTCGAGCATGCGCGATTTGGGGGGCTTCACCTAGGGGCCCGCGCTTCATTGGGGAGAATAGTTATGGGGCTTGGAGTGGGGAGGTCGGGGAGGAGAAGGTTTTTGCTCTCGCGACGCAGCGTCGAGTTCAGAGACTCGCCCTTTCCAGCCCACGGCCCCGGGTGGGCCAAGTGCAGTGCGTGGATCAGCTTCCACCGGACCACCGTCCACTCTCCTGGCCGCACGACGAATCTTTTTCCTTTATCTTGCATCCAGATCTTTGAGCTCCAACACCTGCAGCCCTGACCCGCAGCAAAAAGATGATCGCCAGCTGTGCCCCGGTACGCTGCTCAATTCTCGCGTCTGCATCTGCGTAGCAGCCCGCGCAACTGCGGGGGGCGGCGAGGATTTCAGGGGGGGTGCGGAGGCAGACCTCGCAGCACTTATCAGCCAGAATCCCCTCTTCCTTCACTTCCTCGATTTTGACCCCAGCGACCCCCCCCCCTCCTCGCTCATATCACCGGGCGCGCGCCAGTGTGAAGTGGGGAACCGCGCTGCCAGCGCCCTCGTAGATATCAACCTAGCACCAGATCGCCCCCCGAGACAGACCGAGTTGTTCTGCGCCAGCTGGCTGCAATCGAAGCGCCAGCATAGGGGCCCAGCTTCGCTCGCGCGTCCTTGCCTGCAGGTACCGCGGAAAAATCAATGATCCACGTGCGCGCATGCACCTGCTTTCCTTCGTGCCAGGCAATTGCTGCTGAGCAGCTGCCGCCTGCTGGGCGATTGCAGATCTCGCCTCTCTTTGCAGCTGGCTTGGGCAGCAGCCACCTGGCCCCTCAGTCCTGCCCCCCCCCCCCCCCGGCACTGCACTTGGGGTGATGGCGTTATTGCGGCGGGCGCTCGGCGCGTGGGAGGCAAGGCCCCCCCCAGAAGTGCACCACATAGGAACAGCGCGTTTGTTTTCGGCGTTTCCACGTCTGGACCTCGCGCGCCCCCCTGGCATGGGCATTTGAGGGGCCTGGCTTGAAAATATCCCGCGCCGATGTAGACGTGCCCGAGGTAGTTCGCCTTAGACATTGCACCCCCTGGCAGCAAGTTTGTCAGCAACGACGTGTGTTCACGGACGGCTCAGTAAAGGGTGGATTTGAGGGCCCGGCTGCCTGGGCTCTAGCGTCGCTCAATCAGCGCCCCAATGGCTTTTCCCTTCGGGGGTGGCGGGCGCGCTCGCCTGGGCGCTCGCGCAGGACTCCGACGCTACGCGGCCGACCTTCCAGCGCCGAGAGCGTGTTCGGAGGCGCGTTGCGGGCAGCGGTGTGCCAACTGGGATTGTCCGAATCCAACCCCGCCACCCTCCATCCGGATTCAATGAGCGTGGGCAGTGCTCTGAATGGCATAGCCACTCTGCACCCCTTTCCGTGACCACATCAGCAGCGTCACTTGCGCGGCCTGGGCCCTGGCGCGCCAGTTTCGCTATGTCTCTGTCGCGCGCGTCAAGGGCCACGCGGGTCACCCGTGGAATGCGATGGCCGACTGGCTTGCAGGAGGGGCGCCCAATTGTTTTGCTGCCCCGGCCCCCTTTCCCGAAGAGATTTTGAGGTACATTGTCTATTGGGGGCCTCATGAGTGGGGATGGCTATGCCAGGCCAACCAGAGCGATCGGGCGGCCTATCCTGCCATGCCTGGGGGCACCGCCACAGGGCCACCTGCGTGCCGGGCGAGGCTCTCCGAGCTGAGCGGACTCGCGGGCCTCGAGGGTCTCGTCAGCTTCAAACTCAGGGTCGCTCAATGCAATGCTCGCTCCTTCGCCGCAAGGGTTGCCCATGGGCTCGCAGGGAAGTCCCGCGGGGCCCGTAACAAAGCCAAGCCCCAGCAGTTTCACTTGCTGCCCTCGCGGCGCGCAGTCCTCGCGCCCGCGGCGACGCAGCCGACGGCGAGGGCTTCTAGAGGGGGCAAGGCCAGCTACGTGACACTGGCGACACCGAGCCCAGGCATGATGAATGCGCCCTCGGTGCGGTGATGCACCGCTTCCTTATTGAAGCCTACATGAGATCCCTTAATACATTCATGCTCGACTCAGACACAGGGCGCACGTCTGTCAGCAACAGCGGAGCGATGCATCGGATTGACTACATCCTCACAGACCCCCTGTTGCGTGCACTTGCGCAGTCTCGCGCAGTTTCCTGCTCTTTTGACGACGGGTTACGCGTCGAGGATAAATTGCCCTGCGCTTGCAGAATTCAAGTAGGCTGTCGCCTCCAACCGAAATCCCAAACCCAACAGAATCAGGCCCGACTAAGAGCTCCTGTTTGACCCCGAGGCCGTCGAACAGTTTCAAAACACCTTGCAAGCGATTCCCCTGGAACAATGGAGCATGGAGGCCAACGAGCACTGCCACAACGTCACCCAGCAGGTATTGGAGGCTGCAAGCGAAGTGTTTCGGCCTCGCCGACGCGCGGCCAGGAAGCCCTTCGTTTCCAAAGGGTTCCTGGGCGTTCTCTCCTGGCGCCGAGGGGCCCTGAGTGTTTTGGGGAAGTTTCTGACCCCTGAACGCCTTGGAAGGAACTCTTTGGATCGCAGTGCGCTTTGGGGGGTTGCCCTGAGGGCCGCGCGCGGTGATCTCTGTCGAACGAGGGCCCTTCAAGAGGCCCCTGCCCTTGCAGCCTCGATCGGCCAAGTTGCGCGCGCATCCAGAATCTACCGACCGGGGTCGCTTCCCACCGAACTATATCGCGTCAGATGCACCCATTTTCTAGACGTGCGAAGTGTCGAGATGACCAAGCAGTTGGAGACTGGCCACGCCCGCTTCCTCGACGGACTGGCAGGGCAGGTGCACGTCGCAGCAGATGCTCACCTGCTCAGGGGTACGTGGAGACATATCAAGACCATGCTTGTGCACGGGGCGCGAAGAGGAGGACCTTCTAAGTCCTCGGATGTCCTGCCCTTCGTGGCCGCCGAGGGCGTTCCTGATCCCTCTTCCCCTTCTTCTGCCCCCAGGGCCCTATAAGCGCAGGATGTGGTGACCGACCTCGCAGCAACGCTTCAGCAATGTTGAGTTAGACATCAGGGCGGAGCTTCCTCAAATTATGAGAGAGCACGACGCGTTGCCCGACCGGTTTGCCGACTTTTCCCAACATTTGCCGGATCACACCCCATCGGTGCTTGACATTGGGTGCCTTCTTAGAAGTCTTAGGAGAGGCAAGGCCCCAGGTATCGACGCTTTCCCCCCCCGACCTGTCCAAGGTTGCACCCCGACAAGTGGCGCCTTTGCTCTGCCCGCCCCTAACCAGAGTGCGCCTCGGAGGTCGAGAACCTCTCGTATTCAAGATTGGAGAGGCCATTCACTTGTTTCAAAGGGTCGGGGGCCCCTTTGGCTGCCAAAAACCAGCGCGACATTCTCCTGGCCAACACTGTGTGTAAATTACATCACAAGTTCGTTAGAGATAAAGCCATGGGGCACTTTTCCACGCTCCTGCTCGACGTCTAGCGCGGGGGCGTTGGAGGGTGGAGTGCGGAGATGGTCGCGCTCGCCACCAGACTGTTCGATCGCCGAACAGCCACCGGGAAACAGTCTCGCGCCATTGTTTGCCCAGATTTCGCCCAGGCCTTCTACAGTACCCTCAAATAATTAGCTTCATGACTACCAGGTGAGAGCGATCGTCTTGAATGCGCTCTGCAGCACGTGGACATCCCAAGTGTTCTCTCAGGAGGCGCAAAGCAACAATTGGCCCAGGGACCGCTTTTGAGCACGGATGCAATAGACATTCACCCACATCTTCGTTTCATCCAGAAAACGCAAAGAGGTTCTAATTGGCAGGTGCCGTACGCCAAGGACTATGTTGCTCCCTCAGTCGGGTCCAGGCCAGGAGCGCCGTTCGCCGCCGACGCGTTCAATGCACTTTTTCGGAAGGCGCACCGGGAGATTCAAGCGGAGATGACCGAACATAGCCCTAGAAGGCCTAGAACAGGCGCCAGTCTCATCGATTCCCAGAGAGGACGACTGGCAGAAGACCAGCAGTGATTTCTCAGTCGTCGATAATCTCGCCGTGTTTCCCCAAGTCGACACAACAGACGAGCCCCCTCATCAAGGCCTTGAGTCCCGCTGAGATTGTCTACTGCGCGGCATGCAGATCTGGCTTTGCCCCCCCCCCCCCCCCCCCCCCCCCCCCCCCCCCCCCTACCACCGCCACCACCGCCCACCCCGCAGCGCGCTCCCTCAAGATCAAGGTTCTGGCCTCCTTTCGTGGCCCTGGGGCTCGCAAGGTACCCTTACCCTTTCCCGATGGCCAGTTTTGGCCGTGTTAATTCCGCCAGGGGGGGGGGGGGGGGGGGGGGGGTTCGTTTCCCGTTGTGTGCACCCACGAGATCCCGGGCTCGTCAGTTGACGTTCATGGCCCCTTGGGGCCCGAGGTCGTTTCCAGGCGCGCCAAGGCCCGAGCATCGCTGAAACCCGTCAAGGCCACCGTTGCCCCCCGCAAAAAAACATCCAGCTCAGGGCGAAGATCTCCCTGGCTCAGGCGCTCAGTTAATCCGTCTTGTTCTTCGGTTCAGCAACGTGGACACTATCATCCCCGCACCATGCCAGCCGCGTCAGCACAGTGCGCCTCAGCGCTTGCAGAACAGCCCTCATGTTGCCCATCACTAACAACGCCGAGACACCACACCAGTGCACAGACTTTCTTGCTTGTTGGCAGGCTGCCAGACCATGTCATTGTCGCGATAGCTCGGCTCCGGTTTCTTGTGCGCGTGCTGCATGGAGCCCCCCCGTCTTCCGTGTTTTGATCGACCTGACCAGCCATGACCAGCAGGGGTGGTTGATTTTGGCGCGAGACGATTTCAAGCGGGTTCACTTCCATGCAGGGGGCCCTCACCCTCCAGGGCCCGAGGAGATGAAAGAGTGCATTGACTTGGCTAGGGGGCACTCTTGCCAGTTGCTTGCCAAGGTCCAAACAGCTATTTTTCACGCGCGGCCTTATTTCCAGGACAGGGCTCAACCTCAGGTTTGGAAGCGCGCACTCGACAAAACCATCGAGAGGGCCCCGCTGGCAGCCCCACCTTCGCAGGATCCCAGTTTCATGTGCATGCAGTGTGGGCATGTTGCTGCGTCGGCACGTTTTCTTGCAGTGCATGTTGGGAAGGCTCATCGGTCCGTCAACGCTCCCTTGTCTATTGCCATTCGTAGTTGTTGCCAGATTTGTATTCGTGATTTTGGCCAGATCAGCAGGCTTGTTAAGCGCCTGTCGAACGCCCCGTCTTGTTGGCGCTTATGGGCCGCCAGCGTCTACAGGCCATGCCGTGACGAGTTCCAGAAAGCGCGCGAGAGCACCGGGCTCGAGGCGGCGCGCAACAGAGTT
>CAUYUJ010004266.1:59167-71556 GCA_963575745.1 Prorocentrum cordatum
GCTTTCGCGCCTCTCCAGAGGAAACAACACATACCCTGTGACGCACCCACCCCTTGCTAGACACGTGGCGACGATACCCAGGACCGCTCGATGCTGACTGGCGTTCTGAAGGACCCGCGGTGCGCAGAGAGAGCACCCGACAATGCTTGCAGAAGAGCGCAGCAAGAAGTCCCGTGGTGATCCGCGTGGGACCCACCTCCGCTGGGCCTCCCAGGAGCCCACGAAAGTGGCGATAGTTGCGCAGATCGCAAGCCCCCCAGTGGCGGCGAGGTCCTGTGGTGATCCGCGTGGGACGTACCTCCGCTGGGCCTCTCAGGAGCCCACGAAAGTGGCGACAGTTGTGCAGATCGCAAGCCCCCCAGGGGCGGCGAGGTACCGAGGTGATCCGCGTGGGACCTACCTCCACTGGGCCTCCCAGGAGCCCACGAAAGCGGCGACAGTTGCGCAGATCGCAAGCCCCCCAGGGGGCGGCGAGGTACCGAGGTGATCCGCGTGGGACCCACCTCCGCTGGGCCTCCCAGGAGCCCACGAAAGTGGCGACAGTTGCGCAGATGCGCAGACCGCAAGCCCTCCCAGAGCCCACGGCGGCGAGCAGATACCGAGGTGATCCGCGTATGACGTGCCTCCGCTGGGTCCTCCCAGGAGCCCACGAAAGTGGCGACAGTTGCGCAGATCGCAAGCCCCCCAGGGGGCGGCGGGTACCGAGGTGATCCGCGTGGGCGAGGTCCCGAGGTGATCCGCGTGCGCGACGTACCTCCGCTGGGCCTCCCAGGAGCCCACGAAAGTGGCGACAGTTGCGCAGATCGCAAGCCCCCCAGGGGCGGCGAGGTCCCGTGGTGATCCGCGTATGACGTACTTCCGCTGGGGCCTCCCAGGAGCCCACGAAAGTGGCGACAGTTGCGCAGATCGCAAGCCCCCCAGGGTGCGGCGAGGTACCGAGGTGATCCGCGTGGGACGTACCTCCGCTGGGCCTCCCAGGAGCCCACGAAAGTGGCGACAGTTGCGCATATCGCAAGCCCCCCAGGGGGCGGCGAGGTTCCGAGGCGATCCGCGTGGGACCCACCTCCGCTGGGCCTCCCAGGAGCCCACGAAAGTGGCGACAGTTGCGCAGACCGCAAGCCCCCCAGGGGGCGGCGAGGTACCGAGGTGATCCGCGTGGGACGTACCTCTGCTGGGCCTCCCAGGAGCCCACGAACGTGGCGACAATTGCGCAGATCGCAAGCCCCCCAGGGGGCGGCGAGGTACCGAGGTGCTCCGCGTGGGACCCACCTCCGCTGGGCCTCCCAGGAGCCCACGAAAGTGGCGACAGTTGCGCAGATCGCAAGCCCCCCAGGGGGCGGCGAGGCACCGAGGTGATCCGCGTGGGACCCACATCCGCTGGTCCTCCCAGGGGTGATCCGCGTGGGACCCACCTCCGCTGGGCCTCCCATGAGCCCACGAAAGTGGCGACAATTGCGCAGATCGCAAGCCGCCCAGGGGGCGGCGAGGTACCGAGGTGATCCGTGTGGGACGCACCTCCGCTGGGCCTCCCAGGAGCCCACGAAAGTGGCGACAGTTGCGCAGATCGCAAGCCCCCCACCGGCGGTGAGGTCCCGTGGTGATCCGCGTGGGACCCACCTCCGCTGGGCCTCCCAGGAGCCCACGAAAGTGGCGACAGTTGCGCAGATCGCAAGCCCCCCAGGGGGCGGCGAGGTACCGAGGTGATCCGCGTGGGACGTACCTCTGCTGGGCCTCCCAGGAGCCCACGAAAGTGGCGGCAGTTGCGCAGATCGCAAGCCCCCCAGGGGGCGGCGAGGTACCGAGGTGATCCGCGTGGGACGTACCTCCGTTGGGCCTCCCAGGAGCCCACGAAAATGGCGACGGTTGCGCAGATCGCAAGCCCCCCAGGGGGCGGCGAGGTACCGAGGTGATCCGCGTGGGACCCACCTCCGCTGGGCCTCCCAGGAGCCCACGAAAGTGGCGACAGTCGCGCAGATCGCAAGCCCCCCAGGGGGTGGCGAGGTACCGAGGTGATCCGCGTGGGACGTACCTCCGCTGGGCCTCCCAGGAGCCCACGAAAGTGGCGACAGTGCGCAGATCGCAAGCCCCCAGGGGACCGCGAGGTACCAAGGTGATCCGCGTGGGACGTACCTCCGCTGGGCCTCCCAGGAGCCCACGAAAGTGGCGACAGTTGCGCATATCGCAAGCCTCCCAGGGGGCGGCGAGGTACCGAGGTGATCCGCGTGGGACGTACCTCCGCTGGGCCTCCCAGGAGCCCACGAAAGTGGCGACAATTGCGCAGATCGCAAGCCCCCCAGGGGGCGGCGAGGTTCCGAGGTGATCCGCGTGGGACGTACCTCCGCTGGGCCTCCCAGGAGCCCACGAAAGTGGCGACAGTTGCGCAGATCGCAAGCCCCCCAGGGGGCGGCGAGGTACCGAGGTGATCAGCGTGGGGCCCACCTCCGCTGGGCCTCCCAGGAGCCCACGAAAGTGGCGACAGTTGCGCAGATCGCAAGCCCCCCGGGGGGCGGCGAGGTACCAAGGTGATCCGCGTGGGACACACCTCCGCTGGTCCTCCCAGGAGCCCACGAAAGTGGCGACAATTGCGCAAATCGCAGCCCGACGGCAGGAGGGAGGAGGAGAGGGGAACTTCAGAAACAGGAGAGAAGGAGGAGGGGAGGAGAGTGGAGGAGAAGGACCGAAGGAAGGACGGGGCGACCACACTGCTCTATTCAAAACGAGTACCCAACACCGCAGGGTTGGGAAATAAGTTGCTGTGCACATACTGGCAATTGACACCAAGCCGCTGGCAACGGGCACAGGTGCACCAGAGAGGGGCTCCGACAGAGCGAAGACTGGTTGTGCGCAGGTCGCAGAATCCAAGGCGAGGGGGAGACCCAGAGGGGAAGCAGGCGGGTTTGCGCCCCTAACCGGCATGCAGGACTGGGCTGCAGAGGTGACCGAGGCACCAGGTGCACCTCTGCACGCTAGAGTAGCAAGCAACTGAAAAGAGGCAAGTGCATTTCCGAGTGCTCGCGATGGCGGTGCCTGCGTGAATGAACGGCTCCGACCACAGCTGCCTGAGGGCTGCACGCAACAGAGACCAACCTTGTCAGAGCGATTCGCGCGGGTTGGACGTCAAGAGAGGACAGCCAACAAACAGATAATTGGGACGGACCTACATCACGCCAGATAACTACGGCAACGTAGCGCGACGACTGAGAGCCAATTGCGCGAGGGCAGGCTTGCACGTAGCAGCAGGGAGGTCAACGGGCTTTGCTGTTATTCTCTGAAAAAATATCACGGAGCTCTCAGGTTTTACGATCGCATGAAGAAATGAGAGCATCTTTCTCTTCTGGAGGAGGGCCCTCAAGACAGAACTCGTGGAACCTGAGCCCACTTACCTGCCTTGCATATCTGAGCATTGCGCCAGCGTCAATCATGTGTGATGTGCCCGCAGAAGTGGCACGTTGGTGACCTCACGGGAACGCATCCGAGACAAAGAGCACCGCCCACAAGTTCGCACGCGTACCGGGCCAGGGCCTCTCCTCGCACGGCTTGCAAGCAGGAGGCTGCGCAGCGCTAAAACTCTCACCCTCGTCCCGCTGCGGCTGCAGAGCCGGGGCATGGGAAACGTCGCGCACGGACAACGGGGGCCTCTCATGCTTCTGCAGCGCGTCGCATTGCACCGCACTCTTGTAGGAAAGTCCAGCCCGCGTGGCCTGGAGATGTGCACTGATGTCTTCGTCGCGCAGCCCATGGCGAGCCCTCGCGTGTCCAACATACGCCTCTGACATCCGGTGCTCTTCTGACGAGGAAGAGACAGCGCGCCCCTTCCCATAACGTCTGCGCCGTGCATCGGCATATCTACCAGACAGCACAGCCTGCATGTCTAGCTGCTCTTGCTCCACTTCAGCTGCGCCAGCCTCGCGGGCGCGAGTGTCGGCCCCACGCAGAGACCGAGGGCGGGAGCAGAGGCAGGCCGAAGGCAAAGGTGCTGGCGAGGCTTATCGCAGGAGCTGGCTTGCCTGCTGCCTGAACTGCCGGCTCACAGAGCGCTCAGGTCACGGCGCCTTGCAAACTACCTCTCCAGTGGGGCGGGGGGTGGTCGGCGGGACAGGCAGGTGGCGTCCCCTTGAGGCTGGCAGGGGAGCGTCTCTTTTCACAAAGCTCTGCTTCTCGCGGGCAATTCTATCAGGAGGAGAAAAAACACACAGGCACAATTCATCGTCGACTCCCAGGAAAATATGGGAAAGTATGGGAAATGGGGGAAGACAGAAGCCCAGAAAATATGGGACAATATGGGAATCCTGTTATTTGTGTGCATTTGTTTGTGTGTCCTGGGCCCCCTTCAACAAAGCTCTGATTCTCGCGGGCAGTTTTAGCAACGTTGGAGTCAGAAGTCGGACGTCTCCAACGGCCAAGGCGACGAGCAGCAGGTGGTCCCTCTGCTCCGGAGGCCTCGGCCGCGCTCCCCTCGAAGCCGAGGTCGCTGGGCGGCGTCGAGGGGGCAGGCGACGAAGGAGCAGGTGCATCTCTGGGGACTCCTCCCTCCTCCCTCCTCCCTCCTCCCTCCTCCCTCCTCCCTCCTCCTCCCTCCTCCTCCTCCTCCTCCTCCTCCTCCTCCTCCTCCTCCGCAGCTCACGCCAAGCGGAAGAGGTGGAGCCACGAGCGGACAAGGCAGAGGCTGCTGTCCTCCTGCATCCCGACCTCCGGCTGGGCGCTCGGCAGCGGGCGGCGGCGGACGCCGCGGCGTCATGGCCGAGGCGGCGCGGCCCCTCAGCCACCCTGATGGAGGCGGCGGCGCGGGCCACGACGGCGGCACAGGCCACAGCGGCGCCGGCTTGGCTCAGAGCGTGAATGATCTGCCCCGCTTTCGCCTCCAGGCAAAGCCAAGTCACCACGCGCCTCCTCGTCAGGCGGCCTGACCAGCAGAGGCCGTATAGTTTGGCATCGCTCGGCATCTCCTGGAGGCGAGGGTGGTCAAAAGCGAGGTCGGTTTGTTTGCCCCCGAGTAGCGCCCCCTCGCCATCCACCTTCCGCACCTTCCGCGCGGCAGGTTCCACGCCGCGGCGGCCGTCGCCGCGGCCGCCACTGCGGCTTCCGCCGAGGCCGCAGCAGCGGTTTCGGCGGCGGCGGCGTCCGCCGCGGCGCGGCACCTGCCGCGCGGAAGGTGCGGAAGGTGGAGGGCGAGGGCCAAACGTCCGAAGAAGCCTCCTACGAGCCTCGATTCTGGAGCCTCGATGCGCGGGAGGTGCGGAAGGTGGAGGGCGAGGGCCCTGCCACGCCGGCACCCCGCACCGGGAGCGCGGCGGAGGCCGGAAGGAGCTCCCGCCTCCGCGCGCCCCGTCCACGGCGGCGCGGCCCCTCGCCCTTGCGCGAGTGGCACGCCGGGCCCGAGCCTGGAGCGTGTGCGAGACGGGGGCAACGCGTCTGCGGCCACGGTTCGGGCCTATCGGGGGGCGAGGAGGCAGGAGGGAGGGAGGAGGGAGGAGGGAAAGCGGAAGAGTTAGAGGAGGGGGAGGAGGAGGAGGAGGAGGAGAGGAGGAGGAGGAGGAGGAGGAGGAGGAGGAGGAGGGGAGGAGGAGGAGGAGGAGGGAGGAGAGAGGAGGAGGAGGCGGAGGAGGAGGAGGGGGGGGGGAGGGGAGAGGAAGGCGGGGAGGGGAGGGGGAGGGGGGGAGGGGGAGGGGTGAGGAGGAGGAGGAGGAGGAGGAGGAGGAGGAGGAGGAGGAGAGGAGGAGGAGTAGGAGGAGGAGGAGGAGGAGGAGGAGGAGGAGAGGGGGAGGGGGAGAGGAGGAGGAGGAGGAGGAGGAGGAGAGAGGAGGAGGAGGAGGAAGGAGCGGAGGCGGAGGCGGAGGGGAGGAGCGGAGGCGGAGGAGGAGGAGGAGGAGGAGGAGGAGGAGGAGGAGGAGGAGGAGGGGGAGGAGGGGAGAGGGGAGGGGGAGGCGGAGGGGGAGGGGGAGGGGGAGGGGAGGGGAGGGTGGGAGGGGAGGGTGAGGGGGAGGGGACTGACTGACGAGGCATGCGGAGACCAGGTCTAGCCTGGGCGCTGGAACAGAATCAGATATGCGGGAACTTACCTCCGCTCTTGGGGGGCAACCCCCTGGACAGCCGTGACAGAACCTCTTTCCCTGCTTTGGAGGGGGGCCTGTCCGTCTTGCAAGGCTGGGACAAACTCTGCGCATTCACTGTTGCATGAGCACCGCAATGCAAACAGTAAAGAACTCCTCTCAAAACTTGCAAACGATGACTCCTGGCACACCTGGGGTACAGGGGGTGGACCAGAGGGTCAGAGGAGAGGTGGGGAGGCCCAGCACATGGGCCAGGGAAAAAGTCTTGGACCTTCCCCCTCAACAAGAACTTACGCGCACAAATTCCACACTGGAGGCAAGACCCTCGGCGCGTCGGCTCGTGGCCCGCCGCCCTCAGACGGCCCTTGCGCACCAGAAAGGAAGGCAAGGGTGCAGGCCTTGGGGGGGGGGCGCCCGAGCCTATCCGAGACACGCCGAGGGTTCTCAGAAACGACCTCCTTATGGACCGCCAGCAGGCGGTCCAGCGTGTGACTAGTAATACGATCAACAAATCTAGTAGTTTCAACTTGCTCATCAGTGGGGGCAGCCCTCTCAGCCGCCCAGCCCGCGAAGAAATCAGCACAAAAGTTCAAAAAATACTCTACATCACAGATTGAATAATGGGCCCTCTGTTGGGCCGAGGCGTGGCTCTTGGTCCAAATGACGTCAACCTGACCAGGGCCCCGATCATCGATCGCATTCCAGATCAGAGCCCAGAGATCGAGCATCGAGCTGTTCGCCATCACCTGAGCCCGTGGCTGCCTGACCCCTTTGACCAGGGGCAGGTAATCAGAATAACATACGATATCACCACTTGTTCGTAATAGGACTGTCAGGAAGGCATACAACTCAGACCTCGGACTGGATTGTTCAGGAGTAGGTAGGGTGCCGCAGAGGACTGTAGATAACTGCAAAGAGAGCCCATCTGGATCACCCAAGCACACAATAGACCAAGCACAACGTCGTAACCTCTTGTCCTTGGCATATACACCTCCAGAGCCATCAAGGCCCCAAATACCTCCGACGACACGATGCTGGACTCGTAGGGGACCCCAGGCCCACAGGAGCTCCTTCGGGGACGGCAGGTGCCCACAGGTAGCGTCCCAGCTAGGAAGCCCACGCGTGAAGAAGGCACTCTGAGGGTCAGCACCAAGGGCCTCAGGAACCAAATACTCGCTTTCAGCAACGGCGGGGTCGGGTAGGTAAGAATTGCACGGGCACTGCCAAGCCCGATGCAACGGAGTTTCTTGATCATCTCCACATCGGAAGCAACGGCCTGTTGTACGGTAGCCAGCGTCTTGTAGCCGACTTTCAGGCCAGCATCCTCCAACAACGATGGTGGTCAAGAGTGCAGCATTCTTGAAATCACCTTCATCCAGCAGCTTCTTGTGCTTGGAACGAAAAACAGAGAAGTCAGCACCAGAAGAGAGACCTTGCCCACACCAATGCTGACTAGCGGCAGACCATATTGCGGCAGAGCAACTCTCTCGGACACAGGAGGTGACATGATACCGAAAATCAATACGATCCATTCTTAGGGGAGCTCTGCCTTCCACTATCCACTCATCGATGTGGGAGGGTTGCCATCCTAGGTCCAAGACAGTAGCATACAAAGCAGCGATGGGACCGCGAACGAGTCGCCAACGGTCAGACTCACGAGCACGGCCAACCGTCGCATGCAATTGAGACCAGACCTTCCGAGCTCCACTGCGCAACCCTTCAGACAAAGATGACCACACCTCCGAAATTAGGGTAAGTTGTTCAACACGTAGCCTATAGACAGGGTCATCTTTAGTATCATGCAATACTCGCAATACACTGGTAGTACATGCCCCCGACGACCAGAACCCCGAACAGGAAGCCGCGGAGCCTCTAAACTGCTTCAATATTCCAGGTGGAAGTCCAGACATAGCATGCCCCCAAGAGCCCACTGAGAGGATGCCAGGCTTGAAGACCTTACGCGAAGCTCCACACAACCTTGCAAGGTGGGACAGCTTACGACCACGTCGGAAAGCGATAGCACGTCTTTCATATGATTTCCAAGCAGTGCGCCTTCGGCCAGCTGAGGTGACTGTGCCCAGGTCTTTCACACTGGGCGAGAAAGTGATGGAAACTCCATGCTTCTTAAACTCATCTTGAAGGAGTCGCTGCAACTCCACAGACGAGGCAACGGCAAGAGACTTCGGGCTGACCACACAGCCAAGACCTGATATATCCTGCTGGAAAGCCGCCGCCGCAGGCGGCAAATAACGACGAATAAACTCTCGAGTACCCTGCAAGTACTGGGTGATGTCGTCAACATAAGACCTAATGGGAACGCGGACCTGTGGGAGATCACCAAGGCCCTGTGGAACCCTGCTATGGGCCCTCTCCAGTACCCCGTACAAGTAGCACTTCACCCAGGGCATACTCTGACTACAGCCCGCCAGGATAGACTCCCCAGCCTCAATCACCCGAGACAGGTTGCCAGAAACCTCCAACAGCCTCGGAGCAGTGTGAATGAGGAGCCCCATAT
Source organism: Prorocentrum cordatum (assembly GCA_963575745.1). Lineage (NCBI taxonomy): Eukaryota > Dinophyceae > Prorocentrales > Prorocentraceae > Prorocentrum > Prorocentrum cordatum. The sequence goes on from CAUYUJ010004266.1 coordinate 67,733, forward strand.
ACAAGAGGTGCCCAGGGTACCCACGGTTGGTGGCAAAGTGGAGGAGCTTGCAGGGGCTAACGGAGTCGAAGAACTTCTCGAGGTCCCAATGGAGCGCACAAGATTCGAACCCACAAGCACGGGCCACTTCATGGGCCAGTTCACGAAATAAAGCAGCCTTAAGAGCAGAGGACCCTTTGACAGCAGAGTCCCAGAAATCCAGATGCTCCTTATTCCAATCATCAATATCAAAGCCGCGGGCTTTGCAGTAGATTCTGTAAAGACTGGGGCACTTGACAATGGCACGCTCATCACAAATGGACTTAGGCAGCATGGCCATGAGGCAGACATAGCACTGAGGAGGAAAGCTCAACGTTTGCTCAACTTGACGCATGATACCTGTGAACACTTCGAGGGAGTCAATGGGAGCAGAGAGCAAACTGCGTGGCGCCAGCATGTCGACGCCTAGCGACGTGTGTGGCTTGAAACAAGTACAGGCCTTAGCAATATCTTGCACTTCCAGTGGGTCCAAATCCTGCAGAACGACCAATGCTTGCGAACGAAGCTCTCGAAGGCCTGCCTCCAGACACACACGCTGTTCAGAGTTTGGGGTCCACCATCTACTCCACTTCCGTTCCCGAAAACTCATCATCGAGGTTGGGGTGTCCACGATACCATCAGGAGTCAGGAAATACTCAACGCAAACTTTTTCCTCAGCTTTCAAATAGCGATGGACGGGGCTAGCACCTCGGGGAAGGGATGACTGCAACCAAGTGCGCATGCTGCTCCTGGCCTTGGCATGTGCGAGAGACCATGCACGAGCACACACAACACCTGCAGCCTCAACGAGTTCTTCCAATCTATGACACACGTAGGGAGGTTGGTTCAAGCAATCCTTCCACGACACAGCTGCTTGAGAACTCGCAAGAGGCTCGATGTGAGAAAAAATGTGGCACGACAAATCAGCCAAGACGCGCCTGTGCTGCATCGCGGCCTGAGAATACGGAGCCTTTCGAGTCAACTTCATCAACTCATACAGGCGACTAGAAACAAGAGACCAATAGGACAAGTCAGGGTTCTTGAAACTCTGCGCCTGCACGTTGCGAGTCATCAGGGACGAGTCCTTACGCTTCAGCATACAACCCCTGCCTATGTAACGGTGCGTGTCAGTGACAATGGCACATGCACGAGACAGATCACGGAGCTCCATCGCTCTAGACCAGGTAGAGTACTGTATCCCAAGACTTCGAGACAAACCTTCCAAAGTATGAGCGGGCATCGCGTTGTGGAGGTCACCGGGCATCACCAAGGGGGCCTCGAGGAAACTGGGAGCGGCGGCAGCCATGTAACTCAACCAATGGTTATCAGGTCCATACGCTTCAGGGATCTCCAGGGGCTTCACACGGAGACAGACGGGTTCCACCATAGCCTCAAGGTCCAACAACACGTCCAGGCACGCATGGGTCTTGAACGGGGACAGGAGGTCGGCGGAGACTCGCAGATATCCAGACAACCGATTCGAACAGACAACATAGTCAATCAAAGTCTCACCAATCGAACACGTGAACTCAACATTTTTGGGAACCAGGGCCCTAGCGTTCATCAGCTCCAAGATACCCGAATCCTCCAGGAAATCAGCAGACATATTGTAGTCCCCCATCAGGAACCACGGAATAGACAGCCCACGAACAAACTCAGCAACCGCACGAAGCCGAGAAGAATTCTCACCAGAGACTCCAATGGAAGGAATGAGGTAGATCACACCTACTGCAACCGTGCATGACTTCAGACGCATCTCAAGGAAGAACCAACAATTACCTGCTCCAACTTGGACTGCACCCTTAGCTTGAATCAGGAACTTCCGTATACACAATCTGGGCTGTACAGCAGCCCCAACTCCTCCGTGAGTGCCTCCACCTGGGGACGGTAAAGCACTCTGGAAATGAGGATTCCACTTCATCTGTCGACAGGTCTTCTTGGCACGGAACAGGTTCGACCCTTCAAGGTGATGTTCCGCCATGAACACTCCATCCACCTCAGCGACCTTAGTTGCCAAGAAGTCCTGAGTCAGCTTCGACCACTGTGTGATGTTCACAAACTTAAAAAATACCTGAGTGCTCGCATCTGGCGACTGGCAAGGCGCTAGCGAGCGTGGGCCTTCGGCTCGCTGGGCCGAAGGCAACAGGTCGTCAAAGAGGCTGCTGCGAGCGGGCGTCAGAGGCGGCAGCACGCCCAGCGCCTTTCGCAGCGGGAGCAGCAGCAGGGAGATGTCCAGGTGGTACGGCAGCAGCAGCACGTGGAACCCCCATCTGCTTGGCCGTGGCAACACAGAAGTTGCGGTACATGTCGGCCGTGACGGAGGACACAACTCTGGCACGCTTGCCCGCCTTCGCCATGATGCGCTTGGAGAGAAGGTCGGTATACTCCTGGGCAGCCTGCACGTCCAAGCCTTGCTCCACCGCACGCCTCTTGAGGTCACGGTACTTGTCGCGATCCTGGGGCTCCATGTCATTGTCGGCAACTTCACTGCCCAGGTCGGATAGGTTATCCTCATCAACGCCTCGCATCCGCTGCAGATGGAGACGGTACTGTTGCCACTGCTCCAGGCCGATGGCCGAGTGGGCAACCAGCTTATCGAGGTCGTCATCTGAGAAGGTGTGCAGGTTGGTCTCAACATACATGTAGTCCACAACATGGCCACGCAGCCAAGGAACACCTGCATCATCCTCCTCCATGGGCTGTGGCTCCTGCATGGGCTGCGCCTCCGCGCCGCCGCTAGCATGGGCACATGCTCCCGCGGCGGCCGCGTCTCCAGTGCCAGGGGCACGAGAGGCGGCCGCACCGCCCGCTGGGGCGGTGGCGGGTGCTGCACCGATGTCGCCAGCGGCGGGGGGCGCAGGAGCAGCAGCGCGCGCAGCCGCGGCAGCACGAGCCTCTTCGGCGGCACGCTGACGACGGCGCTGCTCAACTTCATGACGCTTCCCATTCTTGAAGGCCTGTACGTCGAATGAGGCCTTACGTTCATTAGCTTCACGAGTGGTGGCTCGAGCCAGCTCAAGCTCATGTTCAGCCTCCAAGTGTAAACTCTGTGCCTCCTCCATGTGCTTCTTCGCCTTATTGAACCTGTCCAGCCGCCACTGCACCTCCTGGTGCGCCAGGCGCTCGGCCTTCGTGGCCTGCTCGACGGTCTTGGCGAGGGAAGTCTGTTCCGCAGCTGCCATGCGATCCAATTCCACATCAGTATACTCCTGTAGCGGCGGGGACGGCGGCGCAGCTGCTTCACGAGCGACGCCAGCAAGAGCGGGGTAGTGAGCAGCCCACCGTTCAAGCTCTTGGAGTAGATGAGGTGGCATGGGCACCGCAGCAGCACCCGGTGCGACACCTCCAGGACTAGGATCAACCCCATCACCATCATGTGCAGCAGACGGAAGGTACGGGCCGCCGCACCTGCTGCATGCGCGGTGGCCATGGTAGAGGAACTCCCAGTGCGCGCAGAGGCTGCAGACACCGTAGGAGAGGTCCTTCTGCTTCTTCTTCTTGTTCTTGGGCTTGGGGGTGGCTGCGCCCAGGTCCTCCTGCCAGACCCATCCACCTTTGGGCGCATCACTTCCTTGGTTGCGGCGGCCATCGCCGCGCCAGGGAGCACAGCCACGCCAAGCCATGCCGAGAGAAAGTGGGAGTATGTGGAAAAGGAACGCCAGGCCACAAGTGGCCTTGCCTGCCGCGGACTAGCGGTATCCAGTCTTGCCAATGCGGGCTCAGCCCGCGGAAGCATCAGCCTTGAGCCAAAATGGCTACGGAGGGGGAGGAGGAGGAGGAGGAGGAGGAGGAGGAGGAGGAGGAGG
>CAUYUJ010004267.1:0-65000 GCA_963575745.1 Prorocentrum cordatum
GGCCACTTGCGAAACTTACCCCTACCCCCCACGATTTCTGAGGGGGAGGGTGGGGTTCACTTCGCTCGGGAGCTCCCGAATTAAGTGAACCCCACCCTCCCCCTCAGAAATCGTGGGGGGTAGGGGTAGGGTTCGCAAGTGGCCCCCTATCCTCCCTCCTCCACCCTCGTCCTCCTATCCTCCTCTCCTGGAGGAGGGAGGGGACGAGGGTGGTGGTGGTGTATACCTCTGGGCCCCACGACACTTGGCATCGCTCGGACGTGTGCATTTTTCCTTCGGCGAGGACCATCGAGGAGCATCCTTGATCATTTGGCGGAAAAGCCACGCACGAAACCGACAAAAGCACAGGGAGTGGACGTCCGAGCGATGGCCAGGACAGGCGTGCCTCCGCTGCTGCCGCCCTGCCCCTCGTTCTCGCCGGCTGGGGCCTCAATGGAGGCTCTCGTGGCCACGGCGGGCTTCGCCTCGAGGCTCTGGTCAGAGGAGGAGGAGGAGGAGGAGGAGGAGGAGGAGGAGGAGGAGGAGGAGGGGGAGGAGGAGGAGGAGGAGGAGGAGGAGGAGGAGGAGGAGGAGGAGGAGGAGGAGGAGGCGGAGGAGGGGGAGGAGAGAGAGCAGAGAGCAGCACCAAGGATCCGATGAATCCACACGCCCCAAACTACCGCGCCTGCAGAGCCCAGGAAGACAAAAAACGGATCAGGTGTTCGAGAACCACTTGAGGGGCCCGAGAATCTGTGGGGCCCTGCAGGGGGATGCCTCTGGCAAAGCGAGACCCTCAGAAGGGAACACCGAGAGGGCTCGCCTATGCACTCCCGCACACTGCAGAGCCAGAGGCAGGCGACGAGTAAGCCTACCCCAGCACAACCCCAATCAGGACTCACGGCGCGGAACCGTCCAGACGTCCGAGGTCCGCTGGGACCCCACGAGTCGGCCGTCCCCCAGAGTGCTCTCAGTGAGGCGCAGCTGGCGGGGGGCCTCGGAAAGCGCCCGAAAGCTCGCCGCGTCCAGGAAAGCCTGAATTGGGGCAGTCCGAAAAAACATCCTAACCTCCAGGTCACCGTCTGAGTACTCGAGGATAGGAGTGGGGGTCCGAGCCTGCAAGGCGAGGAGGGGAGCATCAGACAAGTGGCCCTGGAGGTAGAGCTCGGCGGCACGGCGAGAGCCGTTAACAGCCGTCAGTCGGGCACGCACCGTCGAAGCCCTCACTCTTCCACTTCGTCCTCGGCCTTGTCCTTCAGGCCCAGCTTCTGCACCAGCTTGGCCGCCTCGCGCTCCAGCCCTCCGCGGGGAGGGGACCCTGGCAGGTGCGTCACCGCCGCTTCCTTGTCCTTGCCGCTCGCCGCCATCAGCGTCATCTGGATGGCCTCCATCAGCGTGTGGTCGCACCCCTCCCACTTGTTGGCCTGCTGCGGTACCCCCAGCATGATCTGCAGCTTGAACCTGTCTGGGGTCTGCCTCTGGCGCTTGTCGAACCAGCAGGCCTTGATGCGGAAGTGGCGGCAGTGGGTGGCCATCAGCTCCAGCGCGTTCTCCTGCATGATGACCTTCTGCCAGTAACTCTTGAACACCGCTTGAGCTCCCTCTGGCGTCGTGTCCTTGCCTTCCGTGCAGGCCCACTTGATGAAGGCCTTGAACACGTGGGGCCACGGTGGCCCGTACTTGTGGTCCTTCCCGTCGGCCTTGCAGCTCTCCGCGTACGCTCGACCCGCTTCCTGCAGCACCTTCACGAATGCCACTCCTGCGCCGACCATGTAGCACGTGAAGCAGGCGCCAGTCACCTCGGCCAGCTCGCGCGCGTTGGTGAGAGCGAGCTTCGTGAGCACCAGCAGCAACGCCGCCAGCGCCCCGCCCTTGCCGCCCTTCTGGTTGGCCTGAGCCTGGGCCCCGAGCTCCTCCGGCAGGCGGGCCTTCTTCTTGTCCACTGCTTCCGACGCTCCTGCGGCCTCTCCTTTGCGCCTCACTGCCCAGCTGGGCTCCTCGAAGTCCATCAATCAGTACCAGTGGCAAGTCCTCAAAGTGAACCCTGGTATGGATGTGAAGATCAGCTTCGGTCGTAACTTGAGCCTCACAAAGCCGACAGTGAAAGGGGCCCTCAGTGGCGGAGAGCTCGAGGGTGGTGCTGCGCTGGTGCTTGCAGAAGCCCGAAGCGAACGCGTCCAGAACGTGGTTGTACGCCGAATTGCGACTCTGGAACCGACTACAGCACACGAAGCACGAAGTACCCTGGACAGCCTCAGCCAAGAGTGTCTTGAAGCCATGAGCCGCACGAACGCGAACCAGCCACTGGCGCCTAGTGAGGAACCATGTGTCGCAGTCGTCAATCGTACAACGAACACCCTCCGCATGACCTGCAGGTGCCTCTGGTGGAGCTGGGGGCTGATGGGGGCGACCTGGAGGAGGAACGCTGACCGAGAGCCACGCAGCCCTGACGATCGAGAGGTCGAGCTCAGTGAACCAGTCCCGCAAATCCCCCTCATCGAAGAAGTCCAATGGGGCACCCGTCCAAGAACTCATGTCCTCCTCTATGTCCGTGGAGACCCTCCGAAGCGCCTCAAAGTCCCGAACAAACTGGATAGCCCAGGGATTGGCGGGGTCCGTGAGGTGACCCTCTGAGGTGAGAGTGCTGAGGCCCCACAGCTTTTCGATTTTGAGGTCGCCGAAGATGGGGGCCCATTCACTTAGGTGTCGAGCTGGCTCCCTGGCCCACTCCTGATACCAACGAAGCCGACGGACCCGAAACTCCACCTCCAGCGGGGGGACCTTCCAGTACCTCAGGACGGCCTCCGAAGAAACAGAGCGCGCGTGACCGTTCTCCCAAGGCGTAGCTGCCCCCCTCATGGCCTTGCGCCCGAAAAACACCACCCGACTCGTGAGCTGGTCGACCTGGCTGGGGGGCAGGCAGGAAGGCCTCGCAGGCCGAGCAGGCAGGACCAACGACCCTGGCCAGGAAGACGGCGCGCCTCTCGGCGTAGGCGATGCGCTTGGAGTACCAATACTTGCCCATGGAATAGAAACCTGATGAAATCGCCGTCATCCTGGAACTCAGCTCAGCCCGAAAAGAACAGTTGCCCATGACCTGGCCCCCTAAGTGACGAGTGGCATCCGCAGGAGCCCCTGCAAGAAGAACCTTTTTTTCAATCACCTCCCGTCGGCGAGCGTGCAAACCTTCGCCCACGAACGACACGAGGCTAACATTCTTGGCTGGGTTGAGCGCGTAGCCGTGTCGTCGAAGCTCAGCAGAAAGAAGTAGGTCATAGGCACGTGACCATCTGGATAACTCTCGAGTCGATGGTACCTCTGTTACAATCTTCCGAATAGCGTCGTCTACATACGAATGAAACGCCAAGTCCAGGATGACATCCTCGCCGTCGTGGTGAAGCGCGAGCTGGCACCAAGTAGCCGTGTCGGGCCCGTACTGCTCATATCGCTCCTGCATTGTCGAAAAAACTGTGCTGATGTCGCGTACAAATACTTTGACCGCCCAAGGGTCTCCAATCAAAGCCCCGACGCTGGGGCGAACACAAATATCTCCGAACATCACTGCAGCGAACCTGAACCTCTGGCGGCCGAAGGCGACGTGGTCTTCCCTCATGATGCTCTCATTGGCGTCCGTCAGGCTCTGCTAGTCCGTGGAGGCGAAGGCGTTGGTGATGTCCTTCAAGTCCGTGATATGGATAATGTTGAGACGGCGCAGCTTCCATGTACAGAGTTGCTGACCAAGCATAGCCGTTTCGCGTCGCCGATGAGGAATGCACCCGTGAGCGAACAAGGGCTCAGTGTGCAGCTCGGTCTTGTCGATCGCCGTCGCCATGAATCCTTTACCGAACGGGTCGAGGAGGTGAACAACTCGCTTCCAGGTGAGCGCGATGCCCTGGCTGAGGTGCCAGACCAAGGGCACTTGGCCTGATCTGCGAAGCCGATGCATAAATATCAGAATAAACTTGCGCGTGAACTCAAGATCGATCTGCGGGATCTCGTAGCCAACACCATGGTATCGTCGGGACAGTCGCCGATACGGGTGAAAGACTATCCACCAGAGCTCGAGGGGTGCTGACCAGGGCGGGCAAGCTCGACGCTTCGGAGCTCGTCGCATCCAGCTGCGTATCTCCTGAATACGATTCTTAGCCCAAGCCAATCCCTCTGGCGTCCACGGCGCAATGAAGTGCTGCGCTTCCTGGCCGCTGACGTCGTCGTAGACATAGTCCTCGGCATCCTTGAGCCAGTCGATGCGAGCGGCAGCCATGCCACCGCGTCCAGTTGGCAAAGCCCAGCGCTCAGCAAGCTCCTCTCCCGTCGGGAGCGCAACTGGGGCGCGACGATAATCTCGCTTACGAGGACCGACTCCAGTGCCTGCCAGTACTCGCGAAAGTCGTGCAACTTCAGCTCTTCGTCCCTGCCTGCGCGCCTCGTTCAGCTCATCCACCGTATCTTCTCGCCAACGCTTCCAATACTGTCTGCGTGCAGACCGCAACCACTTAGTGTGACATCGAAGTTGCCACTGAACCTCCAGCAGAGACAGCCTGAGGGACTCGTCATTCTCAAGCGTTGGACATAGCCTCAGTGTACCCACATGCCTCCACAAGGCCAGGACATGGGGCCTCAGTGTACAGGCCACGATCCTCAGTGTACCGTCCACAAGGCCAGAATGCGCCAAGTTGACGTCGAAGCTCCCGCTGTCGGTCGAGGAGAGGTTGGATCGTCGCCGCAAGCGTGCGATATCCAGGTCGGTACTCGGGAGCCCGTGAGAATTGTTTGCCTCCGATAGTGAGTAATGCGTCCATAAAGAAACCCCAATCATTGTTTGGCGTCTGCTCATCATGTTGAATCTGCTTCCACTGTTCCTCCGTCGATCTCATATATGCTTCCAATTCCAAAAGAAAATCTGCGCGTCCTTGTCCACTGCGAAGAGACTGCATTAAGGCCTCGCGATTCCATCTGACAAGTCGTGGAACGTAGCCAAGCCGAATGTTCTCCGCCATGCTGCAGTGGACGTGCGCATCCGTCGTCTGCTCGATAGAATACTCCATGCACAAATGAACAGGCACGTGGTCGCGCGCCTGCACCGTAGAGATAACTTGTAGGTCGCGTCCGAGCCGCCGAAGAGGGCCAGCCGAGGTGACATCCCCGAGCAAGGTCTTCGGCATGAACACGAAGTCGATCTGCGTGGCGGTCTTGGTCCCAAAGAACGTGGGGCCGCAGCCGATGTAGGTGTTGACCGCCACCATGCCGAGCTCCTCCATCAGCGGCAGCAGGCAGTCCGCCGCGTAGCGCTGCTTGTCCTGCGCGTCGGACCCGAACACGTCGGACTCGACCGTCCTCCAGGTGCTGTCCCCGTCGAGCTGCTGCAGGCCGAACCCCGAGTTCAGGTCGATGCAGAAGATCGGGAGCACCCTCTTCACGCTCAAGTACGGCAACTCACGCAGCCAGCTGGTCAGGGCATCGCAGGTGCGGCGATAGACGTCGGCGCCGCCCTTCACAGGCGGTGGCGGGAAGTAGGCCGAACAAATCCCGACGTCGTACTTCGCGCAGCGAGCCCGCAAAGCCAGGCCACGGCCAGCCAGCGAGGCGGGGGGCGCCCACGTATGTGTGATCGAACCGCGCCGAATCTTGGACCCAAAAATGATGCTGCAGCCAGCGCTCTTGTTCGTGAATGGCCCCCTCGCCCACCCGCTCTCAATGCACCAGTTGTGATCGCCAGCGCGTCGCCATCGCGCCTCCCACGAGCGCTCCCTGCCGTACCCCTTGGCCATGGTACCGTTCAAGCACACAAAGTCGTAGGCCCTGCAGGCCTGCGCAATGGACGTGAGCCTCTCGCCGCTCGACGCGTGCAAGGGGTTGTACTGGAGCACGCGCAAACGTTGCCCAGCCATGAGGACGAGCAGGAGCCAGCAGCCCACACTGAGACATCTACAGACCATCGCGAGAAAGTATAGATGTGGAGGGGATGTCTCCTGGCGGAGGCATGCAGAAAGTGTGGGAGCGGGCGCCTGTCGCCCTCTGCACCTGCGCACTCCTGACCCAGATGCCTTAGGGGGAGGAGGAGGAGGAGGAGGAGGAGGAGGAGGAGGAGGAGGCTCTGGTCAGGGCGCGCCCTATAGGAGAGGTCGGGGGAGTACACTACCAGCCTCGAACGTATCCCTATCCCTAAGATTGACACGCCAAAAGGCGATGACACTCTTAGGGATTCGCCCTTCAAAGAAATAAGGGAATCCCTAAGATTGGCATCGTGATGAGGAGGTGCCCAGCAGAGGGATGGGGATATGTTCCAGGCTGGTAAGTACAGGCGGCCCGGATCAGTAGGTCGACCCTGCCAAGTCAAGGGTGCCCTTGTGTGCTGTCTTTCGAGGCCCGTGCCTTCTCTGCATGCCTGCGGCAGTGTGGCCCTCGGAAGGGTACTGTGTCCTCCCGCGTGTCCTCTCCAATCAAGTCCGACTGTAGCTGTTTCGGTATTTGTGGGAGTCAGGCGCGCTCCATGAACCTCGCGATGCTCGCGGAGGAGAACAAGAACAAGAACACCAGGCGGCTGAGCGAGGTCGAAGCCGAGAAGGCGTTTGGCCTGGGGAGGCAAATCGAGCAGTTCACCCCGAGTGAAGCCTCCGATTCTAGGCTTCCTAGAGGGGGTCGGAGCAGATGGGGTTGGGGGATCGTGCCGCCTCGTCGATGCATCGGCGATGCATCGCCGATGCGGCTCGATGTGGGGCCCCATTTTCTCCACGCCGACGTCGCCGATGCATCGCCGACGTTGCAAGCGCATCGCCGACGCATCGGCGACGCATCGCCGGTGAATCGGCGGTGCGGCGAGATCGTCCGACCCCATCTACTCGGACCCTTAGTTGCCTCGATACGCCCGTTTCGAAACGCAACACGTCCCGTGTTCAAGACGTCCGTGTCAACACGTTGCGTGTTGGCTCCACGTTTTGGACGTCGTTCTGGCGAAGGTACTGCGTCGGACCTGCGTTTTCAGCCTACGCGCTGAGCTCCGTGTCAATACGATACGTGTTGCGTGTTGCGTATCGGGACCCTGAACAAGGAACCCTTTTGGTTGGGGAGGGGCTCCGCGTTCCTTAAGTGTTTCACAGCTTGCCTCAGGTTTTCCTTATGTTTTCGATCGGAAATCGAAGTTTAACTCATGGAAAAAAGGGGCCTCGTTCCTTATTCAGGGTTCCTTAGGTCAACGCCCCGACTGTATCGGGGCAGCTGAGCTCGGAGCCCACCTAGGAGGCCTCTGCCCATGCGCACGGCTGCCGCGTGCTCCTGGGGAGCGAAGGCAGCCGCGCTGCACGCGTCGCGGGCCGAGCCGCAGAGGTTTCTGCCTGCAGGGCGGCGGCCTGAGGGCGCGAAGGTAAGGGAGGAGGGAGGAGGAAGGAGGGAGGAGACGACGACGACGACGAGGAGGAGGAGGAGGAGGAGGAGGCCCCAGCGGAGGAGGAGCGGGAGCGGGAGCGAGGAAACATAGCGGGGCGCGATGCGCGAAGTTGGGCGACCTAGAAGAGTCTTGGGACGCTCGCGCTGAGCGTACAGTATTGAACACATCTCATGTCACCCTCGGTCACGAACAGCTGCCCTCGTTCACGCTGTCCCATCATATGTGCCTCATGGTTGCGAGATGAGATGGCGTCGCAATGCCCGTTTTACATTTGCCGTGCGACGGTGTCGACAGCACGAGCCAGTCTAGCTTGCGTTGTGATGCAGAGGACTTGCGCCTGTTTGGGACGGTGATCGGTGGTCTCCCCCTGGGGCTTTACATCGAAGCCACGGGCTTGCAGCCAGATGGTGCAAGGCAAACAGATCTCGGCAGCGCTAGTATACCCAGGTGCGCACAAGTAGTGAAGAATATAGCGAGTGCGAGCGTCAAGCCATCACCAAGCACTGCAGAGCGCAGCGAAAACAGGGAGTGCGTCCCCGCGGAGCTCACCCAGGCGCTACCAGGTAGGTTTCCACGCCCTCCATAGAGGAGGTCACCTGAATTTTAGTCAGACGTTTCCCTGACGCTATCGCTCACTAGTTGGCAGGCCTTGGCAAAGACGATTTCATCGTCTTTGTCGTGCGTCATATTTTTATGGGCGCCTGACCACCCCCAATGCTCGTGCAAACATCGCATCCAACCACCCGTCCACAACTTGTTAGAAACACTCCATTTGGCGGCGAGAGTGACGATGATGTTGTCGACGATGATAATGTTCTTGATGACGGTGGGGCGATGTCGACGACGACTTTGATGATTGTGCTTCAGCTGATTGTGATGCTAGTGACGGTGGCAGTGATGATGCTGCGGATGATGATCGCGATGGTATTGGTGAGGATGATGATGAGGAGGTGCGCGCGCAGCAATTCAACGAGGGCGACGACATCAACGATGACGGTAATGACGGCGGCGGTGATGATGACGACGATGCGGATGATGATGAGGATGAGGATGGGGATGATGATGATGATGATGATGATGATGATGATGATGATGATGATGATGATGATGATGTTGCTGATGATGATGGCGATGGTGATGGTGATGGTGATGGTGATGATGATGATGACGACGATGCTGATGCTGCTGATGATGCTGACGACGATGCTGCTGACGACGATGATGATGCTGCTGATAATGATGATGATGCTGATATTGGTTTTCAGGTTGATGATGATACCGACGGTGACGATGGCGATATTGCTGTTGGTGATGATGGTAACGCTTGTTCAAATGAGGATGAGGACGAAGGGGGCACCCTCGACTGATCACATGTGTGACACCGATTGGTTTGAACACACGGGTTTCCGTATGCCGTTGGAGACCTCCGCGTGGAAATGTTGAAAGCTCAACGTTTTCGGAGGGGTGTCGACGTACGGGCACGGAAACGCGCGCGCGGTCAGTATGACACTGTTTGGCAGAGTTGGCGGGCGCACGATAGTTGTTGGACGCTTTCGACATAAGTGCGCTGGTGGCCCGCATGTCCCTTCGCTTGACAGAATGGCACGACAGCTTTCTTGGTTTCCGATGATTTCAGCGAGTGCGCGCGCATGCGTTCGGTGTCGTTGCGTAGACCGGGTGGCTCTTCTGTCCACGAAGTTGTTGAATAGTGTTGTTTTGCATTTTTTGAAAACCGCTGATTTTGACTGATTCTGACCTGCGTGCGTTGCGGTGCGCATGTGCTCCGCATAGTACGAGTTGACAGGCATGTGGGGGGTGGGGGAGAGTGAGTCTGGGATTGGCTCGCATGCGATCGCTATTGAGTGCTTAGGATGAGCGATCGTGCTGAATGAGTATGGAATCAACAAAATCACGCGGAGGGGAACGGTTCACCCTGGCGTCATTTAGAGTCAATGCACTCCTTCCGCACCACCACTCTGCTGCCCGTCCTGGCTCTCTCGCCTTGCACTGATTGTCTCACTTCATACTGCTTGTGACTTGTATGGTGCCTGAAGTTGTTTGGCTATAGGGAAACAGAAAAGGAGCGAGCCTGCGGCGCGCGTGCGTGCGCCGGCCGGCGGGCCGGCCTCCTCCCTTCAGGGTTTCCCCATTGCTAGCTTAACGGCATTATCCTTTTTCCCCATGTCATCGGCGAAGCCCACTGATCATGATATATAAACAGAACATATTGCAGGAATTCTGACTATTCAAGCAAAAGATTGGTTATTCGCCGAAGCGACGGCACAGCCGTTAGCTTCGCAGAGCATGGGATCACAGGAAGGAGCGCTCGGAGGAAAAGAAGATTCATACCGTTCCGAGCGCATTGATGATGTAGACGCCTGTACGAGGCGACCTCATTCTCTCCGCCTCCCAAGAAGGCAAGCATCGAAAACTGTGTTCGATTTAACAGAAGGGGATTCTCCAGTTGACTCGATGACAATAGTTAGGGAACGAGACCCCCAGGCGGGAGGTATGGCACAGCCAAAGCTTCTGCCGGGGGACCGTCTGATTTAGTACCAGTGCGCCCGAGTTCCCAACCATCGATTGCCTAGACCATGAGATGGAGAAGTTGTTGGAACGTGTACCCATAGAAACGCTAGATGAAGGTAACTGTAACACGGAACAAGCAGCGCTATTTGTGATACATGGACAGGGCGAGGATGTGAGCGATTTACAATCGGACAGGGACACTTCGCACTCAATTGAAAGGAGTGAAGAATACGCCAAATTCCATATCTCGCCTGGCCCATCGCATGATCCTAATCCCCTCCCTGATGAGTCTGACGGGCTCGCCCCAGGCGCAGACCTGTCTGAGAACGAGACAGGTGACTCTGCAACGGTTGATGCACTCCAGAAGGCCACTGTTGATTCGGATGATGCTTTTGGGGATGGAAGAAGCCCAGACCGAGGCAAGAGTTCGTCGGCTCTGCCGATGTCGAATTCGCCGGACTTCTAACGTGCAATCAGGTATACAAGAGAGCCTACAGGTACAATTCCACTTCCACAGATAAAGAAGCCTAAGAGTGAGGATGACGACCTAAACCTTTCCCCTTTGCCGGAAGGCTTTCACCGACCAGATTTCACATTGACGAGGTCTAGCAGGGACAGGGTACCAGATCTTGATGAGCTGGCGATGCAGGACGTAAGAGACGAGCTAGCCCAGAAACAGGACGTCGATTTCACTACTAAGGGTGTAAGAACCAGGGAGCAGCATACCCCTGCCTCCAGCTGGGGACACAAGAAGGCCCCCGGGGCCGGACGCTCCAGTTCCAGAGGATTCAATGCCCCTGAGGCACCTCGGTCATCGTCAAATAGGACCACCAGTAGCTTCTCGATAAGGGAGAGTGCCCGCCTCAGGCGGAGAACCGGCGCCCTGGGTAACCGCGTGAATCGGGGGGCCCGTGTCTAAGGCCTGTATGCTCACGCTGTTCGAATGTATGTCCCAAGTGTAGCCTTGCATGGCTTTGCGGAGAATGCATTGAGTTGGAGGAACACAACTGCCGTCGCATTGCCATCCAAGAATGGGAAAAACAGAGTCAGGATCGAGAACAATTCGGAGCTGCGAGTGTACATATACAGCAGGTTATCCTCGAGGCACGAGTGGATCAGAGGGCCGCTGAAGAAGCCGAGCGCATGCTAGCAGAATCCGACGCAGAAAGACAGGCAATGGCACATCAGGCGGAGCAAGAGAGAATTGTCATTGCGGAAGATGCGCGGAAACGGATACAGCAAGCAGAATCTAGTGTAGCAGGAATTACGGACGTGGCTCAGCGGCGTCTTGCGCAGTAGGAGAACGAGAAGAAGCGAAATCCGACGTGTGGCCGAACAAATGTTGACAGCTTTTTCACCGCAAGGCCGAGAAAAGGAAAAAACCGAATGCAGAGAGATGGCTGGCGCTGCCAGGAGGGGGGAAATAAAGAAGCTCGAGAACAAGCAGAGCGTGAAAATCAGGAGCTCTGCAACCTACTCGAAGCTGCTAGATTCGAGGCCGCAAAAATAAATTCGGAAGCTCTGCGAGCCCGTCGAGGACATGAGCAGAATGCGCAGGCGATCAGATGCGAGGGCCGAAGAAAAATGGCCGCGGCCTGGGGCCATCTGAGAGAGCAAGCAGATGAGCACATGAAAACCAGTGTTCTTGCCACTCGCGCAGTAAGTGAAGCGAACAGAAGGCTAAGATCCCACCTGGAACAGCATCGGTGGGGCAGGGGGCCCCAGGAAAAGGTTCGGGCATCCGGGCAATTCGCGACAGAAGTTCTGTCCAGAGCTGAGTTTGCGCCTGCGGCTACGCCGGCAGGTGCGGGCCCAACTGAGAGGTTTGGATCGACACCGGCACAGCCGATGCACGCTGAACCACCTCCACGCCCGACTACTGCTCGACCCGCTCGCAAGAACGACGACAAGCAGGCTCAGACACGAACGGGCAACCCAGGTCAGTATTGCTACATGTGCCCGGAACGTTTCGTCGAGTTTTGCCTGGGGTGTTCGAAGCCCGCGCGCACGGGCCACGTGGGCGCGATTGCCAAAAGGCGCGCCGAGTGCGCCTGGGACAAAGAGTTTGGGCGACAGGATGATCTCGAGAAAGGGGGGGGACTGTTAGGCGCGCGTGGCCCTTCCCGTGCCAATGGCGACCCTGATGGGGCGGCGCCGAGCCGCTCGGATGTGCCGAAAGACGGTGGATCAGAACGACAAGTAAGCAATCTCGCCGATCTGATGGGTATGCCGATATACTTAAACCCACCGAATCAGACTCTGAGCAAATGCCTCTATTGACAGCTCCGCCCGCGCCCGCGCTTCCTCTCACAAAGTCGCATTTCATTCCGGGGCCAGCGGTTGAGATGTCTCGCGGTGCGAACGGAGGTTCGATGCAAGAGTGCGTTGGGGAAAAGAGTCCTGGGAATGCCCCATTCAACGCGAAAATTGCAGGCCCCCCCGACAACTTCGACTTGCCTGGTCGCCTTCCTTTCGCCATCGGCTCAGCCGTAACTGGTGAAGGAGGCGGGGGGCCGCGGGGGCGCGATGATGACCGGAAAGACGATCGGAGCACAGCGCCCAGCACTGGCATGGTTGTAGCCATGCAATTTGACGAGGCGGGTAAGCCAAAGCCACCCAAAGGCCCCCCTGGGGGGCCCGGTGGCGGAGGTGACCCAGACGGATATGGCGGCGGGGGGCCCAATGGTCATAATGACCCAACCATGCAACCGTTCAATGCCAGCCAAATGGATGCGAATCGGAGGAGCTTCTGGGCGTCCCGAACGCCCAGACACTACGCGAATGAAACAACATTGCATTGGAGCAGTAGCTTGGTCATGGCATGATGTCAAGGCGGCACAATCGTGGGTTGCTGAAGCACTGGGGCCCGAGGTGCCGAAGGAGAGCCTTCGGGGCTCCGGGGCGTTGATGCGTCTTGATATGAGGATCGCCACATATCTACTCGAAAAGTTCGCCAAGATGAAGCGTAACCGCAATCTGGCAGTGCAACGCACTCATTTCCTTTCGCAAATCAATCGCATGGAGCATTCATGCCAGATAGAGGGACGTCTTCTCACGGGCCGAGACATGATTCGCGCCATATGTGTTTGGTGCTCTGTCGTCGAATCGGAAGCGGACAACGCTGCAAATGTCGCGACCTGTTTAGGATAACGATAGACCGACAGAAACCCAACCAGGATTTATATCACTTCTACAGTGGGTGGATGGAGCGTTATCAAGACCTTGCATGGCGCCAGGGAACCATCGGATGAAATGAAGCCTTCAATGCGTGCGAATTTCTACGAACAAATTAGACAGGTTCCGAGGCTTGAGCATGCAATGCAATGGTATGAGTTGTCGACGGATCCTCCAGGTACAGGGATGCGCTCTTATCAGTGGTTTTTGCACCAGGTCGAGTCGCTTATGATGCACGATCGAGAAAAGTGGGCAATATCTGAGCGCGAATCGACCCTCAATCCTAGACGCAGGCAGGATCGCCTTGCAGGTGGCATGAATGAGGGTGGCGGCGGTGGGCGACGGGCCTCCGCCATGGCAGCAACAGCCCACCGATTGGGATTGCGTACAGACAAGACGGCAAGCGGACGGACTAAAGGTGAGACGACCTGCAAATTTGTAAAGCCAGGGGAGATTTGCCCCGAAGCGGGGCAAGGTTGTCCCTATAGTCATCAGAAGCCTAAGACACCAGCCGCGCCGGCTCAGCCGGGGGCGGGCGGCGATCGAAGGACAGCTGGCGGGAATAACGACCGCGGAGGTAGGGGCGAGAGATCTGGAAGCAAAGGTCCAAAAGGAAAAGACAGGCCTCGCTCCTCGTCCCCGTCGAATATGTTTGGCAACTCGAATGCGACGCAATCGCGGACGAGAAGTCAATCGGACACCTCGCGGGGGCGCCAGAGCGAGATGGTGCGTTGCGCCTATTCGCGTGACCCTCGTAACTGTAAGGGTCCTCAGAGCGGACGTTACAAGCAGCGCAGAGGCTTGTCTGAGGTCGAAAAAATCGAGCGGGACAGATGCGAAGAAGCGCAGCTCAAAGCTGCGAGATCCTTGGGCTACTAGAGAGCCACGGCAAGCTGACCCCGCTGCTGCAAGTGCTACCGATGCGGTGCCAGGAGGTGCCGCAAGAAGCCGGAGTCGAGTAGAGGTCGTGGCAAGAAGAAGAGCAAATGCACAAGATAAGGGAAAGATAAACCGTGCAAAGTGTTCACCGAGACAGGGGCCTGCTCACGTGGCAAGGACTGTTGGTTTGCGAAGAACGCACCACATCATCCGTGACGATGGCAGGGCACTGGCGCATTATGGGCCAGTGCCCAGATGATTCTCACGTCTAGTTCCCTTGTAATGCTGATGCTTGTTCACCTCATAGATAGGTTGTCACGGCGCCCGCATCGGCTCAGCAGACAGGGGGGGTGCAGTCATGGGCTCCCCGGCACAGCCAGCCGAGCTCTTCTCGCGTGCCCTGCTCCGTTGGCTAAGGGGTCCCGTGGCCTCCAACGCAATTCAAACGTTCAACCAGTGATGGCTTGAAGCATACTGCACATGCCCCATGGATTTTCGCAACTTGTCCGAGGAAGCCGTTCCCGCTTCCGAGAAACAACAAGAACGCAGGGAAAAGTTGACGAAACTTGTCGCTATCCTCGCTCAATTCCATCGTCTTCCAAGGGGAGCCATCGCATTCTTTTGCGACGAGCCCCAAAGAAACAATTGTGTCAGGCCCGCGCAAACGGGTCGACGCGGCCTCAGTGTCCAGTTCCACCCCTCGACTCGTGAACCCACCGTCACTCGAATGAAGGTACGTCGCCACAGCCCAAAAGAGCTGCCTTCGAGCATTGACGACATGGAAATTATCCCAGTGCGACCCTACTTAGGAGTTGGAGCCCCTAGGAAAGCAGCATTAGTAGTAACAGTAAAGCTAAGCTGACGCTAGGCTAAGGCTAAGCTCAAGCTAAGCTAAAGCTAAGCTAAAGCGAAGCTAAAGCGAAGCTAAAGCTAAGCTAAAGCTAAGCTACAGCTCAGCTAAATCAAAGCTGAAACTAAGCTAAAGCTAAAGCTAAGCTGCAGCTAAGCTGCAGCTAAGCTAAAGCTAGGCTAAAGCTAAGCTAAAGCTAAGCTAAAGCTAAGCTAAAGCTAAGCTAAAGCTAAGCTGAAGCTAAGCTAAGGCTAAGCTAAAGCTAAGCTAAAGCTAAGCTCAAGCTAAGCTAAAGCTAAACTGCAGCTAAGCGAAAGCTAAGCTGAAGCTAAGCTAAAGCTAAGCTAAAGCTAAAGCTGATCTGAAGCTAGGTTAAAGCCAGGCTGAAGCTAGGCTAAAGCTAAGCGACAGCTAAGCTTAAGCTAAGCGACAGCTAAGCTAAAGCTAAGCTAAAGCTAAGCTAAAGCTAAGCTGGAGCTAAGCTAAAGCTAGTATTATTCTAAGCTAAAGCTAAGCTGAATCTAAGCTCAAGCTAAGCTAAAGCTAGGCTGAAGCTAAGCTGCAGCTAAGCGAAAGCTAAGCTGCAGCTAAGCTAAAGCTAGGCTAAAGCTAAGCTACAGCTAAGCTACAGCTAAGCTAAAGCTAAGCTAACGCTAGGCTAAAGCTAAACTAACGCTGAGCTAACGCTAAGCTGAAGCTAAGCTGCAGCGAAGCTAAAGCTAAGCTGAAGCTAAGCTAAAGCTAAAGCTAAAGCTCCCAGGGGACTGGGGGAACCGCGGGGCGGGGACCGGGGGAACCGCCCGGGGCGCTTTCCACTGCCCGGCCCCTTTCAGCTAAGAGAGTGAGAACCCTTCTAGGCAGAGCCTAGGTAGGGAATTTCCAAAACAAGAATATCGACGAAGGCAGACTGAATGGGAAGCACCGTTGATGGCAGCCCAGCTTAGGGCATCCGATTTAGCCGATGAAGTTTGGCATCTTTGGCTAGAGTCCGAGGGAAAGGAGGACGTTGTCCCAGGTGGCTCAGCCGCCGCGCAGTGTAGAGAGAAATCATATGTGCACCTCGGAACGCTTAGGTTCATAGATGATACAGGCTGTGGACACATCTTATTGCTGGAGGTTCATTCGGGCTGCAGGCGCAATGGGTATGATAAAACGACTTGAAGATGCATTTGTTTTGAATATTGGAGGTTATTCACGGGCCCTCGGTTCAGTTTGCGTCGCATGCCCTAATCTCAGGGATGGGAACTTCGAAGCATTTGTCATGCCGGAAACGCCGGCAGTGATCTCAGTAGGAGAGCGGTGCATGGATCACGGCTTTAGTTTCGTCTGGCCAGCCGGCCAGCGACCCTACTTACTTCTGCCGAGCGGTCACAGAGTAGACCTGATCGCTGAGGGCAAGATACCATATTTGACCCTGTCTGGCAGAGAGGCGGTGGGTCAGTGGATGCGCGCGGTCGCCGCCGGGAAGCCCGCGGCTCCCGAGCGGCGGTGTTGCGTAACGTCAGGCGCCGAGACATTCCTGAAAGATGTGGAATCTGCGGGAGGTTCTCCGCCCAACCCAAATCAGAGTCGCGCAAGAATAGACTTGCACACACATGAGATGATTTGCAACCATGGCTACACGGATGGCAGGCCCGCAATACTTGGTGCCCATTCCCACCCGACATAGACTCCATGGATACCGTCACTTATTTCTATTCTTCGCCCCAGACTGCTCATGAGTGCGGTTGGAGCAAGACACCCACCGGCGTCATGAGTTTCATAAGTCAATCGCGACTCATCGTCGGTTGCGTTACACCATGCCACGGCGTAGCCGAAGGCTGCGCGGCTGTGGTTGAGAACCCTTATCCGCGCGGGGTTTTGGGAGTTTTCCCTTGCGACATTGATCACGGACTAGACTCTATAACGATAGCCGCTGCACCCGGCCAAAACGAGGATGCAGATGAGGGCTCGGGTGGTGTTGACATTTTTGACATCGACGCACCGCGCGATATTGACCCATACGATGCTGAAGTTGAGGTGCCGGTCTCAGAGACTGAGCGACTCTAAATGAGCGCAGCCTCCCTCTCGCACATACTAGCTCACACTCCAAAGAACCCTTTTTGCTCAGTATGTAACTGGGCAAAGGCTATCAGACGCCAACAAAGAAAGGCGCGCAATACATGGCTGATGGTACCTAGATATCCCACATTGTTCGGACACCTGACCACCGTGGATCACTGGCTTGCGATGGATGACCTATCGCGGGGGCTCCACAACGAGACCGCGCGTGACTTTTCGCAACCGGGCAACGGATTCCCTAGCAGCGCAGGGTAGACGCGACAAATCTGCGGCTCACGTGTGCAACTTTTTGATTAGCCTCAAAGCCCCAAGAGAGTACTCATGATATTGTTATACGGACGATGCAAGGGAACGTGCACGCGCGTGTTTTGAATTAAAGATTGCGCATGACCCGACCACCCTGGGCATTAAGAAGCTTATGGCTGTTGCTGAACAGTCCAATCGAATTGTTCAGATGGGGACTCCAGCCCTGCCGATGCAGACAGGCCTTGCCCCACCTTTTTGGACGTATGCCGTCCGATACTTCTGTCTCTGCTACAACGCAAGGCCCCCTGACGAAGGTGAATCGTCATGGTAGCGCAGAATCGGACGCGAGTTTGCCGCGCCGCTCCATCCGTTTGGACTTCTTGTTCGCTTCATGCCTCTCCCCGAATCTTGGTTTCGGGTCGCCAGAACAGGCGGGGCGATGGTCGCGGGGATTTACTTCGGATCTGTGCATAAAGCGGGGGGCATAGTAGGACCCGAAAGCTACGTGTCTCCGCTGGGGCAGCTTGACGGACTTAATATGGGCGCAGGGCGGACGCCGGCAGGCAAGCGCCCGATCATCGAAAAGTCCGAGCAAGTCCATGGCAATATTTTAGACGGCACAGCACCTGATCAAGATCCTAAGTTCCTTATGCGCGAATTGTACGAGATAGCGCAGACGAAAGTTAAACGCGTTGTCATTGCCCCAGTCGGTCCCTCTGACGGCTCAGCCGGCCAGGGGGCCCGACTAGGTTCACAGACGGCACAGCCGTTCAGTGACTGGGGGCCTGGCGAACCTATGCCACCGCCTCCGGCACGAGGCGAGGCCGCAACACCACCGAACGACGATGATGACTCCGATGACGATGCTCCGGGGTCCGGGGGGAGTCGTAGTGGGCGACGTGCCTGCGGTGCCAGATGGTCGGGATCCCCAGCGAGATTCGAGACCGGATGACGATTCGGCACAAAAGCTCGGCCTCGCTCTTATAGAAAACATATAGGATCGTCGGTCTAACTTCTCGATGGCTCAGCCAAGATCGAGAGTTCCTGGACCGAGGCAACTTCTCGCCCGAACCACACAAAATTTAGACACGATGGAATATTACAAAGATCGGCGTATTGTTTTTGGGCTCGGTAAGGCTGAACTCACTGAGAAGTCGCCCTTGAAAGGTAGACGGGAAACATGCGGCATTCGAGTCCACCGACCCTGGCCCACTACATGGCGCTCAATGGCTTAAGAAGTTGCGCAATTCCACCAACTTGGGAATCCATCCGAGCCGATGGTTCAACATGAGCCATGCCGAACGGAGGAAAGCTGTAGAACAATTCCGACTTGAGAGACGCGGTTTATTCGGAATTGAGGGGCCAGGACCCCGCGCTGCCCTTCTTCGGGATATGGGAATCGACCCAGTCGAGTTCCAAAAAGCTAAACGCGACACCGAATGACCTGAGCCCCCTGAAGGTAATCCGCATCCTGGGGCCGACATCCGAAGAAGGAAGAAAGGAGAAACGATAGCTCCAGAAGAAACCGAAGTGGACTGGCACGCGTCATTGCATCCTGCGGGACAGGCAGAGGACCTTTCCACAGACACAGGCTCCTGGAACGACTACGGCACATCCGATGATGAAGAAGTATGGTGGGAACAGATTTGGCATGGTGGGGCAATCCTGCGAGATGGGGTATCTCCTGACTCAGTCGGAGAGGACCTTGCCATCCCAGGCTCACCAGTGCTTCATGGGGACAGCCTGACTTCGAGTCCAGTGGCCGCCGCTTCACGACGTAGCGCACCCCGAATGCCGCTGCAGGCAGCCAAGTTACCCCTTCCCGACCATCGGGAAAAGGAAAGCCTCAACACATAATATTTGTACAACCTGTTCACTGACGATGTTCGGATTGTTGACCAAACGTATCAGTTACCTGATGAATTGAGCCAGCCCCAGTCTGTTGCTGCGGTTGTTCGCCCTGTGTCTAAGGCTGAAGCAGTTGTTAATCAAGATGCCCGCAAGGCCCTCCGGACAGAGTGAGGTCGGCCACGCAGTATTGGTACTTGGGATGAGTCAGGCGTGATGGAGTACAATGTCATGCGACAGCAAAAGGGGCAAACGACCCACTTCGGGCGCCTGTTTGCAATTTTAGTGGAGAAGAACTCCGAGCTCCCGTCGGGGCACAAAGGCCGCACATGTAAAGGCCGGGTCGTATTTGACGGGTCGGATGTCAGATATCAGAACACAGAAGTAGCCTTATTCGAAAAGTTTTCTAGTAGCCCAGCAACGATGCAGGCTAGCAAAGCAGCAGACACGCATGGCCTGTTCGAAGGACATGACATTCAACAGGTTGGTGCCAAGCAGGCTTGCACCCAGTCCAAGCTAGGAGGGGGCCCGACGTGGATTTTCGTGCCAAGAGATGAGTGGCCGTCCGCGTGGGAAGACATGAGAAACCCCGCTTGCCCCCTCACCCTCTCCCTCTATGGACATCCCGACTCTGGCGGATACTGGGAACAGCATAGTGAGGGACACGTTGTTTCGAAAGGTTTCATTATGTGTAGCCCCGGGCGCAGTTGTTATTTCCACCCAAAACTGCGCTTGCTTCTTCTCGTTTATGTCGATGGTTTCAAACTTGCTGGACCAGAAGCGAATCTCGACAAGGGATGGCGACTCTTGCAAGAGGCCTCTGAAGGCTGCCCCAGAGGAATAGAAATTTATCCGCCAACGAACGTATAGCGTTATTTGGGGTGCGAACATCAGTTATCCACGCAGTGTGCTGAATGGCAGGGAGAGTTACCAACTGTACTCGATCCTCCGCCACCGAAGGTAAAGACATCGTCCGCCTCCTGGCAACAATCAGAGAGCGATGACGAGAAAGCGGGGGGTGACTCATCGGCGCAGCCGACTGAGCCGAATCAACCTAGACAGCCGAATATGGTCAGAGCCATTGAGTATGACATGACTGAGTTCTTTGAGTCGTGTATCACACTCTATGCGCAGCTAACTGATACTGACCCCTCTACATATCCTGCTGCAGGTACACCTTCTGGTCCCTAGTTGACTGACTTTGAGGACGGACAAGGAGGTCCAAGAGGAGAAAATGACTCCCCAGCAGAAGAGGCAATAGCTGATGCACTCGGGATCCACATTGGCACAGGTCCCACGGACAAGCCAGTCGAGGTTCCCGGCTTAGCCGCGGAGCCCTGACCAGACGATCCTGAGCCACCGACTCCGTCGGGAGTGTTTCAGCCCACTGCCGCCAAAACTCCTATGAACATCTTATATGGAGCAAGAATGGCTCGATTTGACTTTTTGCGCGCGGCGTGTCACACAGCCAGTTGTATAACGAAATCGACGGAACAGCAGGATATGGATCTTTATTTCCAAAAATATGTTACATAAAATATACAACCCAATACAACGTGGCATCTTGGATCGGTGACAAGATGGAAGATGTCACCATGCGACAATATTCAAATGCAGACCTTGCCAGCGACCTACGACCGCATCGCAGTACAAGCGGTAGTCATCAAGTAATCTGGGCACCACGCGCGAGAGCCAACCAGAGCATGGCCTCTCGTAGACAGACTTGCGTGTCCCATAGTACACTTGAAGCAGAACAGTTGCTGCGGATGTGGCTTTACGAACTGAGTTACTGCCGGCGCTGCTTCTGTGGGGACTCTGCTTCAAAGAGAGGTCAAATGCACATTCATGGGAGGTAACCAGGCGGTGCGCAAGGTGATCAAAGCGGGGGGCTCGATGAAATTGATGCGCCTTCCGAGGGCCCACCGCGTAGATGCTGCTGCCGCCATTCCAGAACAATTTACCCGTGGGGCTGTTAATTTACAGCACGAACGTACCCAGAAGGAAACTGCTGACATCGGTGCCGAGCGTTTTACCGATCCACTTGCACGGGTCAATGTGCTTCAGTCGTTGATGCGGGGGGAACAGTTTGCACGGAGTGGCCTAGTCAATGTCAGCATTGGAGAGACCCTCCGGCGAAATCTTTCGCGAGAGAAATAGGCTTGCCGAAGCCAGTGTTGCATGGATGCGCGTGCGGACTAAGAGATAGAAGGGGGAGTTTTATGCAGAAACCATGGGCCGTTGCATCCGCGTCTGACAGCGACTAGCGGCTCGGGGCGAAAATTTGATGGTACGCATGCACGCGTTGAAGCGCGAGGTGAAGATTGCAGACTTGCTGAGGACTGCGCTGACGATTTTGTTAAACAGATGCAGATGCATATTGTGCTTGCGCGCGCGGCATCGCGCTCCTCCCTTGATCTTGCCTCCTCTCCTCGCGGTCTATGTGCCGCTGCCGCTTTCTCTCATGGGCAGGGGCGGGCCCGCCTTCGGCCGGTGCCCCCCGCCGGCGGCGCCGCCGCGTAGCCGCGGCCGCCCCCCCCTCGCAGGCAGTGGGTCTAGGTCCATAGCCCCCCGATCGCATATCGATCCCGACCGGCGCTTTCCTGATATCTCGGCGGCGCAACCGCCCGAGATGTCCGGGGAGGAAAAGTGATTCTCTTTGCGCAAAACAATCGGATGCAACTACCTCGCGGTGATCAACTGGACACAGTCCACGAATACCCCAGCCCAGCAGTTGAGGATGAATCGGCCAGTGCACCGCCGAAGGAATCGATGACGGCACAGCCGAGGGAACGCTATGAGAAAATAGATTGGTCCGATCATTGCAGCAGGACCTGCTGGGAAAACTCAAGAAGTGGCGATGCAGTGAATTACCCCCACGATGAGGGATGCCTTATGCATGTATTCCTTCCGGAAGATCCGTCTAGGATAGCGAGAAAGGGTGCCGAAAATATAAGGTCGATTGACTCCCGAACGGCCGAGCCGCTAGGGCAGCTCGAGGTCCCAGTTACATATGCAACCTTGCGGTACCCTAAGAGAGTTACTTCGGAGATGATTTACACGGAGTGGACAGATGTTCAATTGAAACGCACATACCACTTAGAGCCACTTGAAGAAGGGAAGGGCTTCCTTTGTCGTGATCACCCCCAAGAAATGGCTCGTGGACGTTGGACGCAACATGTTATTATGACTCGGAGCGGTCACAGATATTCTCGGACTGATCATATCGTCAGCAAGCTTAATGAGGACTCGGAGGCATGCAACGAGTCAGTCGTTCAAAGATTGAACAACAAAATATATGAGGATCCGTGGGTTGTTTTCTGGACCGCCCGCCGAAAGGACTCGCAACGTCATTTTAGAGGCAATTTTGATGGTCCTCCACCAGATCTCGCACAGATCAGGGCATGGCAAGATTTCCAATCCCGCGTTGATCTAAGCACGACTTTGAGGTGCAACTACTTTACTAGACCGCCAGGAGGTTCAAAGAGCAGAGTTGTACGTTCCTGCGATCGTGGGGAAGTAATTTGACCAGTACTAGATGCGCCAAAACGCAAGTATTTGAAGGGTATAGGGCACTTTGTCACGATTAGAAGCATTGATCGACGCACGGATGGAGTTGTTCATGAAGGTTCGGGGACCTTCCAAAAGTATGGCCCCGCGCGGCGCGGCCGCTGATGGACGGGGCACTCACTTTGCGCTCCCAGCTGTCAAAGGAGACCCCTGCGCAAAGACACGCGCATTCGAACAGGCACTGACTGAGGAGGCCCTGGCGGGATACCGAGAGTGAATGGAGTTGCAAGAAGACCCCCGCCAACGAGGGCCAGACTCCGCTCGGCGGCGCAGCCGACCGAGCGAGGAGGGCCTTTTTCAAAAGAGGACCATCGCTCCGTTGAAGAGGAGGTCATTCCGCAGAAGCGAGCAGGCGACATTGAGGGGCCGAGCCCGGCCAAGACCGCCAAGGTCGAGAAAGTCGCCAACGTTGTGGAAAGGATGCCTTCTTCGGAAGCTTCGACAAGTTTCCTTGATGGGCCCGCGCAGGCCCCGGCAGGAGGTGCTTCTTCATCCTCTGGTGCCTCTCATAGCGCTTTTGGCGGTAAAACTGCTTCCAACTTCCCCTCCGCCGGCTCGGCCGGGGGTCTGGGAGCGTCATCTGGAACAGGAAATGGCGGCGGAAACGCTGGGCAGAATCCCAGCGCGCCGGGTGGAAGCGGAGACAGTGGCCTTCCTCCGTGTCCGGGCCCGCCGCCATCTCCGACTTTGGGTGGGCAGGCGGAGAATTTGACCAACTTTGCTTGGCGCGTGGAATGTGGAATGCGTTACAACATAGAGCGCAGACAGGGGCTGGCTCAGCCGCTCCCCTAGAGGGCGCCGACATCTCAGAGGAATGGACCCGTTGCACCAAGGAGATATCTATGCTGTATATCGTCGTGGTAGATCCTTCCCTCTGTGGCTCGATGGCATGGTTTAGCATCCAAAAGAAATGTCAGGCCATCGCAAAGCTGGCGGAGGTGCGCGTTCACGGGTGGATCCGGAGATCTGGCCGCGATGGCGCGGACTTGCAGACCTCCGAACGAATTCTTCCGCCCGTTGACTCAGATGCCCCATTCGTCGCGAAAGTGGTGGACATCTGCCATTCATAGTCTCGGACTCGACGTGTCAATTCCGTTGCGTCCAGGAAAAAAACTTGGTAATGACAATGGACCCCCGTACTACATTCGAGTTCATTTTATGGCCTGATCGGGAATGCAACGGGGCTGCCTGCGGAAGGACACTGCTACGACATATGACGACGTCGGGGCTATGGAGCAGCCCAGCCTTCACCAATCAGGGGTCTTTCATTCCAGGTCATCATGCGCCGACGCAATGCATGCGTTGGTCCCTGAACGATATTTCTGACGGAGATCGATGCAATATAAATGGACTAGGTGGAACGAAGAGAGAGCCCCCCGGACCGCAAATGCTACTTGCAGTACTTGGGCCCTTCTTTGAGACCGCTGAAAGAATGATCGTCGAGGCGGCGAATCGCTCCAAGTCGGGGGCAATTCCAATGCTTTATGTTGGCGGAGACCATCGTTGTTGGCAATCGGCCGATGGTGCCTACAAGATGGTTGTCACGCGGGACGACAATGCCACTTTGCTGCGAGCACGAATGAATCGGCGCACTGAGCGCTGCAAGGCTGCAGGGATCCAACTCAGAATAATGATTTTCAACGGCGCGAGTCTGCATCGGAAATTGCATCACCTACCGACGGACGCGCGCTATATTCTCCACGAGCATGATTCATGCAAATTGGAGAAAGAAGGAAAGCCAACGAGGGTAGTTGCGGCTGGGCTGTTTGAGGATCATATGTTGAAAGCAGCCAAGTTAGCAGCCCGGTTTTTCTGTCAGCCCTCTGGTGGCTCAGCTGCTCAGGGGTTTGTCTATGAAAACAGGCTGCGCCCAGGCGGGTGCGCGCAGGTGGAAGCAACGTATGATGAGCTAGTGCCGTATTGGACTGATTGGTGCCCTATCGAAAACGGTACACCAACGTCGGTTTTGGGCAAGCTCCCGTTTGCTGAACCCCTCGAGAAGCGTGAATTTCCGGCCTGTTCAACCGGCGCGGGACAAGGGGCGCGACATTCATTGTTCTCCCAGGAGTGGCGCGATTTTATTGAGACAGGATCAGGACATCAGATCTATTTGCAATGGAGCGAGTTCCATTTTTCCTTCAGAGGAGCCAGCCAGATATTCCCGGCATGCCCCCCGAGGGGCAAGCCGCGAGACGCCCTGGGGAGAAGATTCTCATTGGTCAATACATGCAACAAGCGATATCAGATTTGGAAGGGCCCCAGCCCATTTTCCAGTCTCCCGCTGGCACGGCCGTTCGGACTGTTTGGCGAGCCTCAGAGGCACAGCCCGCTGCTAGACAAAGTGAGCACTTGCAGGTCGAAACAAAAGGATCCGCGCCAACTGCTGGCCCTGCCGGCTCAGCCGCGCAGAGCTCGGGTAGCGCGGGAAGTCTCGTTGGACCTGGACAAAGCACCGAGCGCGATCAGTTGAGCCCACTCAGGCACTGGCCGCTGAATATCCCCCGGATCGCTTTGAGCGGATGATGAGGGAGAAGTGCCCTGAATTTAAAGGAGGAAGAGTGAGCAGTAAAAGTAAGAAAACATGTCCTCTTCTGGGCCAAGACGGCATTCGCAGATGGCCCATCAAGTTGTCACATCAGTCCACGACTACTGCGATTGAGGGCGATGATAAAATTGTATTCTTGAAGCCCTTCAATGCCAAAGAGCTGGCCAAGCGCCTCTATGGCCCGAACATTTCGCGGCCTGGAGAAATCTACGATGAGTTGTTGCAAAAGATAAGGAGCAACGAAACCTTCGTGCATTGTGGCGCTTTCAAACGTCTATGTGTGTCATCGCAAGGGGACCAATGGTTTGCAGAACAATTGCTTCGAGAGACGACCAGACGACTGGTTCTCTCTGCGGAATATGTGATTCCGAACTGGGCAAAATTCTTCATTGCACGACGTGATCGTTCGGTGGCGGGAGAGCCGAGAACCATTGCTGACCGCATTGTGTGGGAGAAGGCGGCAGTCCAAGAACACGCAGAAAAGGAACACTGTGTCCACCTGACACTCCCTCTCAAGATGATCGATGAGAAAGTGGAAGAATTGATCGTAGACAGGAATTGGACTAGGCAGCCCCACGGAACATCCGTAGGGGCGCTTCATGCACTTTTGGAAGGGTACCAAATTCTCCCATCGGACCCCGAGTACGGGGGTAACGTGAAGAAGTCGAATGTTGGAGTAGATTCATTCCCATATGCTGACGACAACCCCTCGATTCACACGAGATACGCGGTGGTGGAGGAAACGTTCAATGACGGTTATTGGAACACTGCGGGGATTGCGTTCTGGAGTAACCCGAAGAGCATCACGGGTGACGGTGGTCCCACACAACGATGTACGGAGGACCCCGCTCAGACGGCCATGATTGATATACGCATTTACCATTGGGCCCCTGCCGCGTCCTTTGCGAATGGGAGAAGCGTTTGGACGCTGATGAGGAACCAATTGCCGGACGACGAGGCCATTCATAAAGATTTCAATGCTAAAGGGCCAGGGACCAACAATGAGCTCACCTGATAAACCAAGTTAGAAATCAACAATGTCAGTGGGTTCCTGGGCTCCAGCCAATTGAAAAATGCTTCGCCGTACCTTGATTATCATCCTTCGATGGGAGACGTTTGGACAGATTTGAAAGACAAGGGATGCCGCCTTGCATTTGAACGCCCGTTTTTGGACGGAGCAACCGAAGGGGGTAGTCGGATGGCGAAAAGACAAACCTACGATGAAGCTGAGGCCAAGCCGCTGGCTCAGCCGGCGGGCGGGTCTGCTTCAGGTTTGACTCCTATTGCCGATGCGCGGTTATCACCGGTTCCACCGGGTGGCACTGACGCTGGGCGTCGGGAAGGTTCAGCTAAACCGCCCCCGCCTTCTGCTAATCCGAGCCCGCCGAGGCCGCCGTCTCCACCTCAGATCGCAAGACCGCCGAAGCCGCCGCCAGCTAGGCTTGTTAGGCCTCCTGCTCCGCCGGTGCCTGAAGGCAGAGGGGGCATGGCGGCCGCTCGATTGGGAAACGACGCGCAAGAAAGTAGCCTGTCTCCGGCGGCCCCGCCGCCTGCGGACCGAAATCCTTGGGGGCCTCTATCGGGCAATGTGGCGAGGCCGGTTCCGCCGCCCGCTCGGCCTGCTCCGATGTCATTGACTAAGCCAAGCGACTCCGATCTGACCCAGAAGGGAGGGGCGAAGGCGCCTCCGCCTGACGTCAAGGAAATATGGAGACCCTCTTTGAGAGATCCCCCCTTACCAGTACCGACGGGAACGCCGGGTGTCGGAAGTTCGAAAACCATGCCCACGCCCCCGATGGCCCCGCCGAAGGACCCCCCGAGGAGGGCATCGGGGCTTAGGGAGGGAGCATCTGGCACGTCGGCAGATGGCCAAACTGAGCAGCCTGGCTTAGCCAGCGCTAGCAGAAGAGCCATTGAGATAGACGCCCCAGAGGGGCGTAAAACATATTTGCTCGACTTGCATGACCCCCATACTGCGGATCCTGCTTTGGGCGATCCGCGATCGGTGAGTTTTGAAGAGGATGAAGCTCAAGAGAAACCATATTGCAACTTGCCGATGCCTCCAAGGGATCTCGGAGACGGTGACTCCGTGTCAATTGTTGTTAGTATTGTTAGAGACCTTTTGGATGCGCACTGTGGGCCGGAGTCGAGCCGAGCTCATCTATCGCTTGAGAACGACATGAAGTTGTTTTGGCATGTACGCCCTGGCGGGAATCCGCCTGAAGGTACCAGGGCTCTCTCTGGTGAGGAGGCTCAGTACCTAAAAGAAGACGTGACCACCTGGGCGAAACGTCATCTGGCGAAAGCATGGGAAAAGATGAATGAACCAGTTTGATATTCACTACCGTGCAAAAACTGGGCGGATTATTTGCGTTACTTTATCGAAATTCGCTGTGCGATTGCTGTTGCGTCAGGTGAAGTTCCCAATGCCTGGGGCGCTACTGGTTCCGCGGCTTGGCCCAGTACAACCAGCGCCAATAGCGATGCAGCCACCGCGCAGATAGGAGAAGAAGAAGAGGACTCGCGTCTTGCGGCTTCGCCGTCAAAGACACACAACAGACTGAGGATCCCTTATGCCGGGGAGAAGTCTCACCTGTCATTCACGGAAGAAGCAGACTCCGAGATTAGCCCAGGAGTCACGAATTTGCCCCTGCGCCCGACACTTCCGCCATCACCTGACCATGAACAGCTCCGCCCAGGGGGGCATGATGCCCCAGGACTACCGAGGAATATATGCCACGCGACGTTTTCTATTTCGGGGGAGAGACTATACTTGGAACACCAAGAACGCGTGAATATACGTCATGATACGTCTGACGAGATTCGAAAACAAGTTATTGAAGCTCAGAACTGGCCCTGCGCCGCCCCGCGTCGCAGCGATCTCCGGGCGCGCCTACAACGCGATCAGAGAAAATGCTTACATGGCACATGACCAAGCGTTTACGTTGTTTGGGGGGATCAGCGCAGAAGGGTTTAGACAAGCAGCTCAATTTCTCAGGGCAGAATTTGATTCAGATGACCGGCCCAATACTTTCCCCCCTGGAGATTTTCCCAGCCCTCTCTCTTCTAATTTCGCCAACTGACGCTGCCGGCGTAGCCGAGCGAGCGGAGGCAGAGATAACGAGACAGGGCGACAAATCCATAATGTTGGGGAGTTCTGACTTCTGGCGAAAATGCCCAGCCGCGCGCAGAGGTGGGCGAGGGGGGGGCGGCTCCTTGGAAGCACCCCTGCTTCATAGAGGGCGCGGGCCTTATCTATAGATGCAAGGCCGGCGCCTTCTAAGAAGCAGCTTCCTTCTAAGAAGCCCCCCCCCCCCTCCTTCCTCCACCCCCCTTGTGCGCGCCGCCAAAATGCAGTCACCGCAGTCGCCCTGTCGCTCACTCCATTGGAGAATGCGCAGTGAATATGGCCAGACATGGCGCCCAATATGCTCGATCATCTGGCGGGTGGGTGTGCGTCGGTGACCTCATCCGAAAAATTATAAACGATGGAATTACACGCGCCACGACTGCCCCCGCGATGCACGGTTTAACTGTGCTGTCGCCGGGCGAAGTTGAAATTTTCGCGGCAAAGGCCGATATTTTGCATCTTGAGCAGACAACGCTGATGACGCATTGGAATCAGTTTCTAAATCCAGATGCCTCACACGACACAGTCGTTGACGGGGAAAATGGGAACGTGGCTGTTTGAATTAATCGAGACGATCGCGCTCGCAGGCCCATCCTGGCGTTTTATCGCGCATGTCAGGGACGCTCTTGCTTTGCCCACGGCATAGAGCGCATGCGTGCTCCGCGTGAAATTGGAATGGTGCAATGCCATGGACATTTGCTGCACGCCACGAGTACGGAGGCCATCGAGGAGTTAATGATAGATTAAGGAATAATCCGATATCCTGATAAACGCAGCGGATTGCGCAGGGCACCTGATTACGAACTTCTTATATTGATACCTGCGAGACGTGATTTCCCCGCTGAAAATGCTGAGCACATCCCTCACTGGCTTCGCCAGAGGAGGGATGGAGAGGCTCCGCCTGCCAAAAGTTATCAGAGCCCGGGCACTGCCCCCTCAGGAAGAGGACATCCCACCCAAGGAACTTGGCCTCATGCAGTTACTCCATCTCTGTGGGAGATTACCACGACGCATAATGTGAGCTGGCAATTTACTGTCGTCTTCAACGGGCGCGCAGTGGCCCGCCTACGATATCGCATCTGTCGCGACGGCACTCTTGTGACGACAGAACAAGCACGTTTTAATTACATTTCTCGCATTGCACAGCTGGCATGCATTGAAGGTGCTACACAACGCGGTCGACAAATCCGTTGGGCAGTTGTATTTTCTCAGGAGTGGACTGCATATGTGGTGGTCTTCTAACCAAGTGCAGTCAGAACGTGGATATTGTCGGACGAAGACATCGATGTCGTAGGTCAGGGTCAGATATCCGAGGAAAATATGGTTCGCATTCTGCGGGAGCCGTGGTCCGATGATGGAAGATTCATGCGTCAGGAACTCCACGCTGTGAGGGCTGGTTTTGGGCATTGTTTTCAATGCCTTCCTCATGTCCAATATAACTATAACGTTCGAAAGGACTGTCCAGCGGTGCCCGGTAGAGATGCATCGGTTGCTGCGTGGACGAGCTGGGGACAGAGCCCGCATTTGCGCGATCTTCCGGGAGGGGGGAACGGCTCCAAGGTAAGTTCCAAAAGGCTGGGCGCTATGAATAAAAGCTCTGCCGACGCGCTGGAAAACTTGAACAGAGCGGAACAGCGCCAGCGGACATGGGCCAACTCTGAAGGAGCTCGTCTCAGGCTTGCTGCGGCGGGGCGAACTTTTTCAAGTGGGCAGCCGGGGGCCGTCCCAGCTTGGAGACCTGACAGCGCCGCGGCTCAGCCGTCGGCGCGTCATGAACCGTGCTTCCAGCACCTTGAACCATTAAAGCTTCGATTCGTGAATTGGTTGAAACACAGGGCCGAACCGAAACGGGAAGATGGTCCGACCGCTGCGCAATGGTGGCCGTCTATCTGGACGCCAGATGTAGATCAACGCGCTCGCCCGTTTAGATGCTCTGCCCTTGCTGTTTTCGATTGGTCACATGTTGATGCCGACCAATTATGTCCAGAGGGACCCATGGGAACAGCGACAGGAGGCAATGGGAGTCACCATTCCATCGGTTCAAGTGTTAACGGACAACTTGACTCGAGCCAAAACTGTTTCTACATCGGATCAAGTAGGAGACATAGATTTCCGGGTAATTGCTGAACTTCACCAACGGCCCAGCCGCCCTGATGAAGCAATGACATCTCGTGAAGAAAGCGCCGAGATGTCGAGAGGCGTATCAGCCGCCAACACTGTCCAGCGTCACAAGATGAGTATTCCGACACGAACGCTGCCTTTGTGACTTCATTTGGTCTCCATATCAGTTTGCATGTCCTACGCGAAACGCAGTGTAGGAGGATATGATCGGCGGGGAATTATCAAGGTTGCGATGCAATTCATCCTTGAACATTTGACGTCGCCAGCTGTCTCGGTGCCATTGGACGCTGGCGCGATTCTCGAGGCGCCGCGTGGCATGTCTGAGCTTGTAGAAAGAATATTGGCTGAGCCCTTTGACCGAATCCCCACTCATGAGCGATGGGGGCGAATACTGTTAGCCGTGTGAGGAGTGGTATACAAATTCATGGCAGAGGGACTTTGTGGCATTTCCGGGACACGAAGTACAACTAACCTCTAGTAATACAGACATCGCCCGTGAAGCAATGTGTGATGCATATGATTTGGACTGTCGAATTAGGTCCGCGATTGAATCATTCGATCTGCCCCGTGAGTGGACCAATGGAACAGGACATGAAGTTTCGGGCACTGTCAGACAAAATTGCGCAAGCATTCAGAATGATATTGTTTTCATGCAAACGTCTACAGACACCCCGCTCAATGCCAGGATTCGTGTGTCAAACAGTCGTTTTGGATTCTTCAGCGCCGTCAATGCCATTGGTCTTACCAGTTGTTTCAAGAAACCAAAGGAGGAGAGCGGCTCAGCTGACTCTCCCACGGAGACTCTACAGCCCGCCGCCAATCCTGCGGCCACGCTAGTGGAAGCCGAAGCCCCGAGCGGCTCTGCCGGCTCGGGGCAGAGAGTCCAGCGGCATTCTCGAACATCTTCGAGATCGAGGACAAATTGGACAGAGAGGCGCGCCTATAGGCCTGCCCCTTATAATCCTGCGCCACCGGCCCAGCTGCGTCGGGCAGCGATGCCGGCTTGATCGATGCAGATCGGGTCCGGACATGGGCTGATGAACCCATTGCCGAAGTAGACGGCCGCGCGAGTAACGGCGGCTGGGCTCAGACGAGAATGGGGAAAATCAATGATATTATGTCCATGTGACTCGCCATCATACCAGAACTTGGCAATGGTTTAGTTTAAATGATTGCAGCGACGAATTTGATCGCGATCGCGCCTTGCCGGAGCCACCGCCACCACCTACGCCGAAGGCGAGGGCGGCAGACAAGAGCCAGGGCAAGGACAAGTCAGAGAGTTGGAATTCAAGCAGAAGAAGAGACAGATATGAAGATCGTCCAAGAGACCAGTACCGGTGGAACTGGCGCAACAGCGATGACTGGGCCGATTCTCGAAGTTGGAGAAACGATTGGCAGAGGTAAGACAGTACGAGAAGGACCTGTACGACTTCGTCGATACCGGTCCGACGTTCATGTTGAAGCGGGCGCGCCAGGTGTGCATGGGCTTTGTGGCCTGAGCTGCCGAAATATTAGCTCAGGCGGGGTTTGTTGGGTTGTTTCGGTCTTCCGCCCCCTGGCAACCACAGTCGAGCGGTAAAAGTGTTTTTGGGGTTCGCTCCTGTGGCTGTACATGTGTACAGGCCAGGTGGGTGGGGGGTCGGAGCGACTCTACGCATCCCGCCGCGGGGGGAGTCAATGCACTCCTTCCGCACCGCCACTCTGCTGCCCGTCCTGCTCTCTCGCCTTGCACTGATTGTCTGACTTCATATTGTTTGTGACTTGTATGTTGCCTGAAGCTGTTTGGCTCCAGGGAAACAGAAAAGGAGCGAGCCTGCGGCGCGCGTGCGCGCGTCGGCCGGCGGGCCGCCCTCCTCCCTTCAGGGTTGCCCGACTGCTAGCTTAAAGGCGTTATCCCTTCTTCCCATGTCATCGGCGAAGCCCATTGATCATGAGATATGAAAGAGCGTGTTCTACCGCTGCTGGCGGAAAACCGGGGGGGGGCACTACCGGTTCGCACCCCCCCCCCCTCCGGAAAACCGGGGGGGGGATCGCTGCTGGTTCGAACCCCCCCCCCCCCGCTCATCATGAAAAGGGGGGCGGGTCACTACCGGTTCGAAACCCCCGCCCCACCACCTCGAACTCGAAAACCGAAGGGGGTCACTACCGGTTCGAGCCCCCCCCTCTCGAAAACCGAGGGGGGTGCGGACAGTGGTGGGGGCGGTGGTGGTGGGGCAGTGGTGAGGGGACAGCGGGACAGTGGTGGGGACAGTGGGACAGTGGTGGGGACAGTGGTGGGGACGTGTGGTGGGGACAATGGTGAGGACAATGGTGGGAACAGTGGGGACAGTGGGACAGTGGTGGGGACGGTGGTGGTGGGGACAGTGGTGTGGGGACAGTGGGAATGTGGTGGAAACAGTAGGACAGTGGAGGGTACAGTGGTGGTGGGGACAGTGGTGACGGCGGTGGCGAGGACGGCGGTGGAACAATGAAACAGAGGTACTGGCGGGGGACAGTGGGGACAGTGGTGGGAACAGTGGGACAGCTCAGTGGGACAGCGGAGGAGTCAGTGGGACAGTGGGGACAGTGGGGATAGTCGGGCAGTGGTTGCGGCGCCGTGGAGAAAATTGGGAGAGTGGAGCCGTGGTGGGAACAGTGGTGGGGACAGTGGGGACAGTGCGATAGTGGTGGTGGCACTGGTGGGGACAGTAGGGGCGGTGGTGGAACCAGTACGGACAGCGGTGGTGAGGACAATGGTGCTGGGAACAACAGTGGGGGATGTGGTGAGGACGGTGGTAGGGACCTGGAGTCGTTTGCTGGCGGTGAGAGGGGAGGGTGGGGAGGGGCTCGAACCGGTAGTGACCCCCCCCGGTTTTCGAGGGGGAGAGGGGGGGGGGAGGGGTTAGGGGAGGGAAGGGGGGGGGTCCAGCAGGGGGGGGGGATTTTCGAAGGGGGGGGGTCCCCCAGGCCCCGGGGGGAAAGGGCGGCAATTTTCCACAATAAAGCGGCGGTGGATCACGCTCTCTCTGAGATATCAACAGAACATATTGCAGAAGTTATAAATACTCCGGCAAAAGACTGTTTGAGGGGGGCAGTTGTTATGAATCGGAAGAAACAGATGAGGGACAGGCAAACGTATGGTTTCACAGCAGTGTGGATTAGAGAGAGAGAGAGAGAGAAAAAAAAAAAAAGAAAGAGAGAAACAGAGATATCACAGAGAGATGCATCAATAATGGCTTGAATGTGTGCGTTTGGCTACTGCCTTGGGGTAGTCTTCCGTTGGGGCGCGCCTGTCAGGCAAAGGCTCAGCTGCCGTCAGCGCTGATCAACTATAACGTGGACAACGTGGTGGATGAGTTTGCAAAGAGTTTTCCTTTGGGGCGGTCGTGTGTCGATCGTTGCTGTCGGCTGGTTTCTTGGCTCCAGAGTTTGGAAGAGCCGCCGAGGACTGGTTGTGCAGCCAGGCTTGTGCATGGATACGCGTTCGAGGTGTTTTCTGTGACGGGAATTGTCCTCAATTGTGTGTATATGACATACGCAGCAAATTACGAAGCCGCGAATTATTGGCGTTCTGGAACCAGTAATTGGCTCAACATGGGAGAGGCTTTCTTTCTGTGTTGGTTTGGCTTTGAGTTGGGATTGAAGGTTTACGTGCATCGAGCGTATTTCTTCGTTTCCGAGAGATGGAAAATGAGGCTGCTAGACACGGTGCTGGTGGCGTTCCAGTTTTGGAGCGTCTTGGGCGACTTCGGTGTGTTCCCATCATCGCAGACCAATATGAGCTTCATGAGGGCGATACGGACGCTGAGGCTCTTACGGGTCATCCGCGCTTTAAAGGCCATGAACGAGTTTAAGCAGTTACACGCCATCCTCGCTGCGATACAAACTTCTTTGATCACCCTTCTGTGGTGCATGATCATGGTCACAGGAATCATGTGGATGTTCTCCCTGTTGTTTGTCCAGCGAACGACTGCGCACCTAGTCAGCCTGTACGAGCTGGGTGGTGACCAATCAACAGCTGAGTCTAGCGATGCGCTGATCTCCTTCGCTAATGTAGAGTCTTCAATGATCGGCCTATTCATGGCAGTTTCTGGCGGCAGTGACTGGCAGATTCAGTACAACGCGCTAGAGGCCACAGGCACTGAAAACCAGGTCTTGTACTTGGTTTTTATCGCATTCATGCACTTCGCCGTTCTGAACATCGTAACTGGAATGCAACCGCTCAGCGCGCTCTGCCGACCCATCTTGTATCATTGTAAAGTGTTGCTAGTTGCCAGTGATCGTGAGGTGTGAGATGCTGTTGAGCGGTGGTCGATCCCCCAGGTAGTCATGGGACGCTTGCCTGAGGGGAGCAGCGGTCGTTTTCCTGGTTCAGGGCGACGCTCCAAGGAAGACGCCCCCCACCCAAGGTTCGCCATCGAAATTAGAAAGCACGAAAAAGCAAGAGTCATTGAAATGATTTCGATGCTGTCGGTGTTTAGGTCTTGAGTGTAGCCCTTCGAAGGGTGCCCGGAGCATCTCGGAGGACTTTAGAGTGTTTTCGATCAGGCTTATGTGGGTCCATGGGGAGGTTATCAGGGGTTTCTTGGGGCGTGTTGGGAGGCTCCTGGGGGCCGCGTGGACACATTTGTAGGCCATCCAAGATCATGCTTGGGCCTCCAGGGGGGCTTGTGGAGTCGTAGAGCCCTCCTGTGGGCTTTTCTGAAAATACCTTGACGATCGGCCGCCAATACCAACAACGCTGTGATAGCTGCATGCCAGCCGAAACCAATGATAACAATTTTTTCCCGACCATCCTGTGGTGTTGGGTCCTCGTTTTGAAGAGACGGTGCCCCGCGTTCCCTCCTTCTCCTCCTCCCGCTGCCCCCTCCCTCCTGCCATCATCATCATCATCATCACCATCATCATCGTCATCATCATCATCATCATCATCATCATCCATTTTGGCTCAAGAACTGTTGAGGATCTGTCCACCCTTCGCGCGCACCTGTTATTGCAAGTTTTGTTCTGATCGCCACTCTCAGTCTCACTGCCAGCCCTCACCTCGGTCTCATTTTGTGACTGGAAGCATCATGTCAGCAGTGGGTGCTGCCGCCGCAGGATATGGGGAGGGTATGCCTCCCCAGAAACACGCTCGTCGAGGAGGGGAAGAGGTGGATGCGATGGAGGCCTCGACTGATGAGGAGGGTCGTCCGCGGCGTACCCCTGCCCGTCCTCAGTCCGCCCTGTTTCCACAGCCAGGTCTGGGTCCAGAGGCTCTATCCATGGTGGAGGCGATCAAGGCCGCCCTGAATCCTGACTTCGCGGGCATCCGCAACGACGTGGCCGCAGTTTCGACTAAGCAGACTAACATGGACCTGAAAGTTGACTTGATGGGGACCCGCCTGGACAGCGTATCGACCAGGCTCGACAAGACAGACAGGGCGGTGCAGGATCTAGCATCCCGTACGGCAGCGTTGGAGCGTGGGGGTGTGGCGTCCAACACCTCGACGGCAGGAGACATGGGTGGTACTCGTTCGGGGCCTAGCGCCCACCCTGGTAACCCATACAGTCGGAGTGCAGACTACGTGCCGAAGACTAGGCGCCAGATCATCGTGGTAGGCGGCTTCCCGACGGACACGGAGAAGGCACACATCTTACAGAAGCTGAGGGACATCGTCTCGGTGCAGCAGGGTTTCCCGAACTGGACCGACCCATCTCTCGTGGAAGACATGTACACGCCTGGGCCCTTCGCATCCATCGGCAAGATCAAGTTTCGTTCGTCTCAGAATATGTGGACATTTCTGAAGGCCTTCAAGGGCCACAAGTTCAGCTACAATGGTCGCCCGCTCTTCCACCAGATTGATAGCACCGAGGATGAGCGTCAGATGAGCAAGCGGACGTCGGCAGCACGCAACATCGTAATCAAGCACCTGAAGGAGATCCAGCGCTTGTCCGAGAACCCCACGCGCGAGGATCTGCAGCAGACCCTGCCGTGCGACTGGGACGCGGGCATCGTGCGCTACCGCGCGCAGGACGGCATGATCTCCAGGCTGTTCGAGGCCAACCGCGCCACGGGTCTCTTCGAGGTTTCACCGCAGGCGCAGGCGTCTGCGCTTCAGATTCGCTGGGCTGAGCACTTGCAGGACATCAACTTCGGCATGCGCTGAAGTGCGGGGCCAACAGCGCCTCGGGGTCGATGCTCGACATTGAGGGTGATCTCTTGGAATGTACGTAGCATCGAAAACGAATTCAATTCCTTTTGTGCTGAGCTGGAGAAAGAGGAGCATTGGGATGTTCTTCTACTTCAGGAGGCGGCCTGCTCGGACTCGTTCCGTATCGGTGCCTTGGATGGCGGCCATATCCCATTTGTTTCGAGCTCCCATGAGGGGCGTAGGAGGACAGCAATTATAGTACATCGAACGTTCGCAGGAGATGTCGACTCGTCCTTCAAACAACGTGGAGAAGCCATGTCCTTGGGGCTACGGTGGGGTTCCCAGAGCATCCTCCTCATCAGCGCTCACCTTCCTCCTTACCACAACGTTGCAGAATACAAGACGAGCATCGATTGTATTCACGAATTAATCGAAGAAAGCAGGTGTGATTATTTAGTGATTGGAGTGGATGCCCAAGCCGCAGTGGGCAGTAGGCAGTCAGCTCCCTGGGTTGGTCCCAACACTACTACTCGTCGAGACCTCGTCGCTCCACATTTCCTAGACTTCGTTAAGACTCACGACCTCTCCCTCCTCAATACCATGGATTCCGCCCCCTCCGAGTGTTGGACGTGCCATTATGATTACAAGTTGGGGTCGACACCTCAGCAGATTGATTATGTGGGAGTTTCT
Source organism: Prorocentrum cordatum (assembly GCA_963575745.1). Lineage (NCBI taxonomy): Eukaryota > Dinophyceae > Prorocentrales > Prorocentraceae > Prorocentrum > Prorocentrum cordatum. Next base: position 37,117 of record CAUYUJ010004267.1, read on the forward strand.
CGGGATCTGCTGGACAGACAGATTCAATTTGAAGTGACACTGCCAGCGTCGACGGCCACCGAGTCGGACCACAGGCCCATCTGTGTCACATTGCAGGATTTCAAGACTGCCTTGCCAGCTCGGTCGTTTCGGTCGGCACGCTCATCCCTGGGTTGGCAGATGCAGGATTCGGAGTACCCTTACAAGATCTGTGATGAACTGGAGCTTCCTCTGTTTCCTGGACAAGAGCTGGAAATCGCTCTGGACCCTTGGGCCTGGCACATCTGGACCGACGGGAGTTTTACCAAGGGACGACGTATTCCGAAGAGGATCGAACCTAAAGCTGGATGGGGTTTCGCGGTGTTTCCTCAGGGATGTGACGCTCCAGTTACCAGGTCTCAGGCGCTTCTGGCAGCATGTGGACATGTCACGGTGGATCCACAGCATAGAGTTTTTCTCGGAGCCGTTCGCCGTTCGAACGGGACGGCCGAGATCACGGCACTGATCGAACTTTGCTTTTGGCTCCTGAAAGAGGGCCAACACCAGCTCGCGCTGTCTGTTCTTCCTGGGACTCGGAAAAGGTTCAGGTCGGACAAGTTTTTGATCCCGTTGGGGAACACGATCATCGTACACGTCGATGCGAAGTATGCGATACACGCTGCGGAGGGCACGATGCGACCGAAGGAGAACGTTTTACTGGCTTATCTGGTCCGGCACCTTTTCCAGCAAGTCCGAAAATACTTCCGGGTGAAAATCGTCTGGGATCGAGCGCACCAAGCTGAAAATGTTGGAAATGACTTTGCTGATTACCTGGCTAAACAAGGATCTCGGCTGGACTCAGAGGTGCCCAAGTGGACCCGACCTACCCAGGTGGATTGGTTTCAAGCTGATTTTCTTCGACTGCTGGGGGGAGCCCAGCAACTCTGTCTTCCGATCCACGAGCAGATGCAACGCCAGCAGAAGAGACTAGAAGTCAGCTGTCCTGAGTTTCTCGTCGGGGACCTCACGGAGTCGAATATACCCTCGCCATTGCCACGTACGGACGCGGAAGGAAAAACTCTGCCGACCCTGGGCCACTTCACGAATGCGATCGCCAGCGTTGCATCTAGGTGTGGACGAGGTTGTCCTAGACACAAATCAGGCGCGGTGGCAGCTAACGACCCGCTCCTGGCTCGTGTTCGCGATTTGCAGCGGCAGTTACGCGTGGAGGCGGAGAGCCACATGCGCAAGCAGCTAGCTAAAGATATCTATCGACTTAGACGGCAGATCTCCAGGATGCGATCCACGGCGAAACTGAACGAGGCCCTGAAGACGAAACGGTTCCCAGGACGACCCAAAGCCCGACCCCGCATTCCCGAGTTAAACTGGATCCAGGATGAGGTGACCCTGACGGCGACGACGACGCGACAGAAATCCAAGATGCTGACGGACTTTTACTCGGAACTGTTCGGCAACCCTACCCCTTCTGCCTCTTCCTCGACGCAAACCCCTGGGACCCCAAAACGCCCGACGACGAAGGACCCTCCGTGGATTGACCATCACTGGAGCCCGTCTGCCCTGGAAGCTTTTAGACAACTAGATCGCGGGTGGGTACAGGATGCATTACTCAAGATGAAGATGGGTAAGCAGGGGTCTAAGCAGGATGGGGTGGTGGTGGAGATGTTGACTCACCTTCCAGAGCAAGCTTTTGAGTGCGTCGCCGACATGTTTAAGCATCGACTTTTAAACTCCCGAGGGGAGCACAGTGACAACGTCTGGGGAGCCCATGTGATAAACTTGCTGACGAAGAAGGGCTTCTCCCAGTCGGGGAGCATCACGGACTTGCGACCCATCACCCTGCTGCCAGTGATTTACAAGTGGTATAGCCATGCTCTACTTCTCCTCCTCAGTCCCGAACAACGACAACACTCCAAATACCAATTTGCCTTTAGAAAAGATTTCCAAGCGGAAGAGATTATCTTTATTTTCAAGCAGCTTTTTGAGAAGTGCAACGAGTGGGACCCTGAGAACCCCCTTTTCACCTTCGCGGGGGACATCACTAAAGCTTATGATTATACTGATCGTGGTGAGGTCGCTCAGGCAGGCCTTAAACATGGGGTCCCGAAGATTCTCCTCGCAGGTTGGCTGAGAGAAATAGGCAAGATGACGGCGACAGTTTCACTCGACGATCTCACTTGCTCAGCACCTGTTGGTCGTACCCGCTCTTTGGTGCAGGGGGGCCCTGCTGCGCCGTTCCTGTTCAATCTTAGGCTCGACGTGCTGATAGATCAGTTCGTCAAGCGCTGCGAGAAGTACGATTGGGGTTTTCGTTGGAAAGTATCCACCGACCGTCAGGAGGATTTGTTCATCCCCATCCTGTGCTTCGCCGATAATTTCTGGATCCTGGGCCGTACCCGAAGGGAAATGAAAATAATGACGGAAAACTGGCTCCAGATCCTGCGCGACGGTGGATACGAGGTAGATTTCTCCGAGTGTGAATGGTCTAGCACATCTTTTCCCGAGGCCTCCTGCTGGAATGAGACGGTGTCGATCAAGGGCAACGAAATCCGACGGGTCCCGAAAACCGAGGGTATCAAGATCTTGGGGGCCATGATGTCTCACGACGGTCGAGATGACACTGCTCTTGAATACCGACTCTCGCAGGCTTGGAAGTCCTGGTTTAAGTGGAGATCGGTCTTCTGCCAGCACCACGCACCGCTCGAGAAGCGGCTCCTCTTGTGCGACAGCGTGATTAGAAGCAGTCTCTTTTGGGGTGCGAAGGGATGGAACTTGAGAAAAGACCAGTTCGCGAAGTTACGGGGCCTCCAGGATACACTTCATCGTCGAGTTTTCGGTTTTCGGAAAAACAGCCACGAGGACTGGGGTGAGTTCATGGTTCGCACGACGGGAAAGATAAATACGGTGAGAAAAATGCTTGGTATAGTTGATTGGGATGATTATCTGGTTCAGTTACAGTTTCGATGGGCAGGTCACCTTGAGCAGCTGAGTATGAGAGACCCCGCGCGCCTTTCCCCCCAGGTCCTCCATTTCCGCGACGCCAGGTTTCTGAAAGCTCAGGAGCGGGCTCTCGGTCGCGGGCGACAAGGCCACGCGCGGAAGCTCCGTCCTTGGAGGTGGGAATCCTTTCTCTCTCGTTGTCCTCACCTCCCCCAACCCTGGAATTTGAGTGCCCAGTGTTCAGAGCATTGGCTTCACTACATGAGTCTAGTCGTTCCATGGCGTTCTTGTGCACATTTCTAGTTTCTGGAGGTTTTCCAGTCATCTTCAGTCTCCCAGCTCTGGTCAGGGCCGAACTCTCGAGGAGCATACATACATACATACATACATCATCATCATCATCGTCATCATCATTATCATCATTGTCATCATCATTATCATCATCATTCCTCTCCTCTCCTCTCCTCTCCTCTTCTCCTCTCCTCTTCACCCACCCAGTACACTGTTTCGTGGCTCCATAGGGAGCTCCACCGAAGGCCCCAGTGCCCGCGCCCGCATGCGTCACCCACACCCATTTCGGCACACCCCTCACACGTTTCGTGGCTCCATAGGGAGCTCCACCGAAGGCCCCAGTGCCCGCGCCCGCATGCGTCACCCACACCCATTTCGGCACACCCCTCACACGTTTCGTGGCTCCATAGGGAGCTCCACCGAAGGCCCCAGTACCCGCGCCCGCATGCGTCACCCACACCCACACCCCTCGCACGACCAATCTGCTCAGGTGACCACAGCGACAGGTACAGCTCCGACAAGGGCGTTATCTTGGGGAAATCCGCAGGATGCCCCACCCAAGTACATGGGTGCCAAGCTCTTGCCAGGGATCCCCCACCACGCAATGGTCAAGTACCAGTTGGAGATACCATACGTTGCTATCCCACGGTACCGACTACACCACACGGCTTCCTTCCTACCGGTGGTCAACACCAGGACGGTTACGGCCGAGTACAAGAGCCTCTTGAAGGAATCGTTAGATGCAGTGTGCGCGGCTCCACATATCAATGGGGCCATCGACCTGGATCTCAACAACGACACGGATGTCCCGCTGGTTACGAGGTGGCGCTACTGGCACGAACGAGCGGAGGCAGCACTCAACATCGCAGTTGACAAAAAGCTGGTGGAGATTGACCGTCTACCTGAGAGGAGCAAGGGCTCCCAACCCACGCAGAGGCCAGCAGCACATGGACCTCGGTTTCGACCAGAACAAAGTATAGCACACAGGCGTCTTCTCCGTCTACATCGTCGCTTCTCGGAGGCGCTCAGGCAGGGAACGTCAGCGATGGCAGAGGTATCCCCACGGCACTTCATGGATATTGCCAGAGCGGCCTTCGAGGGTATCGTCAACATGAAAGCAGAAGGTATTCCTTGTTATGCGGATTGTCTCCAGTGGCTGACGGCAGCCATATCAGCGGAGAATATCAAATTGCAACGCGAAGCCCAGAGATCTTGGAAAGAAAAGTTTGCAGCGTGGTCCACCGAAGTGTACAAGGTGGCCACGCCTATGTTCAAGCAAGCACCCCCAGCATCATCTTGTCATGTCTCGCAGTTCGCCGAAGAGTGGGAGGCACAGTGGAAGCCTGGGAATGTTGACAAACAAGCACACCTTCGAGCCTGGCAACATCGTGCAGATCAAGTTGAATTTCCGAAGTCGACTTTACATGAGATGTGGTTGCCAACGAAGGAACAGTTTGACGAAGCGCTGAGAAGCTCCAAGGGCTGTGCTGGATTGGATGGGTGGTCTTTCAGAGAGATTCGTATCCTGGCAGACCTGTACCCAGAGATTATTGCAGAGCTCTTCACGCTGTGGTGTGATACTTCAAGGTATTGCATTGAACATGAAGGCTGTCCACCAGGAGAACTCCATGATCTGGTATTCTCCTGGAGAGTGGCAGGTATGCCCAAGGGGGAGGATGACACGAGGCCCATCAGCGTGGGCAGCGTGTTGCTACGTATTTGGCTCAGAGCACTGGCATTTGCAGCTCCTGAACCTCCAGAGGGCCAATGGGCTAATCGAAAGCATATATCAGTTACTCATGCGATCAGTCAGTGGTTGCGACATTGCGAATTGAGCTCGGATGGATGCGAATTGGATCTCAGCCGCGCTTATGATAATATACTTCATGAAATTGCGAGTGCTGCAATGGAGCGTTCATGTTACCCTCTGGCAGTACGATATGTATGCAAATCAGCATGGAAAGGCCCTCGTTGGTGCAGCCTCAATGGAGAACTGGCAGAGAGGGCAATATACGCAGACCGAGGTTTGCCACAAGGAGATAGTACAGCACCTGGGACCATGATCAGTACCCTTGTTCCTTGGATCACATCGGGCCCCTCGGGATGCTTTATGGACGACCGCTACATTGTTGGAGATAGCCCGCAGGGGCTGCTGGACGACATGGCTGAAACATCTACCTTCGACAGTGACGTGGGTTTCAAAGCGAACAACAAGAAGACGCAGATATGGTCCACCACGGACGCGGAGCCGCAGCAGATCGAACACCTCGGTCTCCTTGCATGCCCTACCGACGCGACATGGGCCATCATACCAAAGGATAAATGGGCCAAACTTCACACTGGAATTTCTATTCTTCAGTCAGTTCCTGGATCTTGCATGGTGAGATTGCGGTTGGCCTATACATATTTAAGACCTCTATGGACGTGGGGAGCCCCTATTGTGACACCTCCACCGACAGCGACGGCAAAGCTATTGGCGAGAGCAGTGTGGCGTACCCAGAATACATGGTGGTGCCTGGGCAGATGGTGGTGCCAGAACATCATGCTCCACCCAGTATACTCTTGCAGCCTCTTCGCCTTCAGACGTCTACATGACGAAAAGTTGGTTTGGTCATCTTTCTTAGAGAACTCTATCCAAGTTCACGCTCGAACCTTGGGATTGGAGTATATAAGATTTTCGGAAGAACGTGGCGTTTTACTGGAAGTCTCGCATATGGACGACTTCAGAGTATTGCAGATTGTGGAAGGTTTGGCGGACGCTCAGCACAGATTCTGGACGCACTCCAAGAGAGCTCAACATGTCCTTCGGGTCATAGCGAGGATCAGGTGCCTTCAAATCGTGGAGCCCCGCAGGAAAGATTCGGAGGAGGTCGAGTCAGTGGATGTCGACGCCTGCAGCAACAAAGTGTTCACAAAGTGGTTTCATTCGTTGAGTATTGCCGAGAAGTTCAGCCTCTCAGTATATCGCTCAGGGGCGGCTTCGTCGGAGACGCGTCGGCAGACAGGGCTGCCATGCCCACATTGCGGCCATTTGTGGCCATCTATACGTCATCAGGTCGTGGAGTGCCCGCAGTGGAGCGGGCTCAGAGCTGATCTTTCATCAAAGTACGATTTACCGCCCATGTTCTGGACCAGCCTTCCAAGGGTTTCGGCCAAAAGTGGGTGGATCACGTACGCGGCAGACCCCGCGTCAAATATCAGAAGAGCTACCATGCTGAGGGCCATCTGCGAGATGGGCATCGGCATCATAGGCAGCGGACTTGAAGGACGACTTCATGACCCAGCGCCGCCCCCTGTGCGGCGGCGGGTACGTGTTGCTGCGTAACTACCACGAGTGGATCTACCCCATTGTCAGGGTATTCCACCTCATCTTCTATACCGTTCTGAACATCGTAACTGGAATGCAACCGCTCAGCGCGCTCTGCCGACCCATCTTGTATCATTGTAAAGTGTTGCTAGTTGCCAGTGATCGTGAGGTGTGAGATGCTGTTGAGCGGTGGTCGATCCCCCAGGTAGTCATGGGACGCTTGCCTGAGGGGAGCAGCGGTCGTTTTCCTGGTTCAGGGCGACGCTCCAAGGAAGACGCCCCCCACCCAAGGTTCGCCATCGAAATTAGAAAGCACGAAAAAGCAAGAGTCATTGAAATGATTTCGATGCTGTCGGTGTTTAGGTCTTGAGTGTAGCCCTTCGAAGGGTGCCCGGAGCATCTCGGAGGACTTTAGAGTGTTTTCGATCAGGCTTATGTGGGTCCATGGGGAGCTTATCAGGGGTTTCTTGGGGCGTGTTGGGAGGCTCCTGGGGGCCGCGTGGACACATTTGTAGGCCATCCAAGATCATGCTTGGGCCTCCAGGGGGGCTTGTGGAGTCGTAGAGCCCTCCTGTGGGCTTTTCTGAAAATACCTTGACGATCGGCCGCCAATACCAACAACGCTGTGATAGCTGCATGCCAGCCGAAACCAATGATAACAATTTTTTCCCGACCATCCTGTGGTGTTGGGTCCTCGTTTTGAAGAGACGGTGCCTCGCGTTCCCTCCTTCTCCTCCTCCCGCTGCCCCCTCCCTCCTGCCATCATCATCATCATCATCACCATCATCATCGTCATCATCATCATCATCATCATCATCATCGTCATCATCATTATCATCATTATCATCATCATTATCATCATCATTCCTCTCCTCTCCTCTCCTCTCCTCTTCTCCTCTCCTCTTCACCCACCCAGTACACTGTTTCGTGGCTCCATAGGGAGCTCCACCGAAGGCCCCAGTGCCCGCGCCCGCATGCGTCACCCACACCCATTTCGGCACACCCCTCACACGTTTCGTGGCTCCATAGGGAGCTCCACCGAAGGCCCCAGTGCCCGCGCCCGCATGCGTCACCCACACCCATTTCGGCACACCCCTCACACGTTTCGTGGCTCCATAGGGAGCTCCACCGAAGGCCCCAGTGCGCCCGCATGCGTCACCCACACCATTTTTTCGGCACACCCCTCGTGGCTCCATGGCATGCGTCACCCACACCCATTTCGGGGTGGCTCCATAGGGAGCTCCACCGAAGGCCCCAGTGCCCGCGCCCGCATGCGTCACCCACACCCATTTCGGCACACCCCTCACACGCTTCGTGGCTCCATAGGGAGCTCCACCGAAGGCCCCAGTGCCCGCGCCCGCATGCGTCACCCACACCCATTTCGGCACACCCCTCACACGTTTCGTGGCTCCATAGGGAGCTCCACCGAAGGCCCCAGTGCCCGCGCCCGCATGCGTCACCCACACCCATTTCGGCACACCCCTCACACGTTTCGTGGCTCCATAGGGAGCTCCACCGAAGGCCCCAGTGCCCGCGCCCGCATGCGTCACCCACACCCATTTCGGCACACCCCTCACACGTTTCGTGGCTCCATAGGGAGCTCCACCGAAGGCCCCAGTGCCCGCGCCCGCATGCGTCACCCACACCCATTTCGGCACACCCCTCACACGTTTCGTGGCTCCATAGGGAGCTCCACCGAAGGCCCCAGTGCCCGCGCCCGCATGCGTCACCCACACCCATTTCGGCACACCCCTCACACGTTTCGTGGCTCCATAGGGAGCTCCACCGAAGGCCCCAGTGCCCGCGCCCGCATGCGTCACCCACACCCATTTCGGCACACCCCTCACACGTTTCGTGGCTCCATAGGGAGCTCCACCGAAGGCCCCAGTGCCCGCGCCCGCATGCGTCACCCACACCCATTTCGGCACACCCCTCACACGTTTCGTGGCTCCATAGGGAGCTCCACCGAAGGCCCCAGTGCCCGCGCCCGCATGCGTCACCCACACCCATTTCGGCACACCCCTCACACGTTTCGGCACACCCCTCACACGTTTCGTGGCCCCAGGGAGCTCCACCGAAGGCCCCAGTGGCGGCGCTCACATGCGCATGCGTCCCGCACACCCATTTCGGCACATCCTTGACAGGTTTCGTGGCCCCATCATCCACCGGAGGCCCCAGTGGCGGCGCTCACATGCGTCACCCACACCCACCCAATTCGGCACACCCCTCACACGTTTCGTGGCCCCATAGGGAGCTCCACCGAAGGCCCCAGCGGCCGCGCTCACATGCGTCCCCGCCACCCATCCCGGCACGCCCCTCACAACAACAGGTTTCGTGGCCCCATGGGGAGCTCCACCGAAGGCCCCAGTGCTGCCGCCCGCATGCGTCACCACCCGCACCCAATTCGGCACACCCCTCACACGTTTCGTGGCCCCATAGAGAGCTGCACCGAAGGCCCCAGTGGCGGCGCTCACATGCGTCCCCGCCACACATCCCAGTACACCCCTCACGCGCTTCGTGGCCCCATAGGGAGCTCCACCGAAGGCCCCAGTAGCGGCGCTTACATGCGTCTCCGCCACCCATCCCGCCCCCCCCCCCCCCCCGCAGCAGCATCATGTTTCGGGGACCCATAGGGAGCTCCACTGGAGGCCCCAGTGGCGGCCCGCACATGCGTTTCCGCCACCCATGTCGGCACGCCCCGCGCGTGTTTCATGTCCCCATAGGGAGCTTCGCCGAATGCCCCAGTGGCACCCATCTCGGCACACCCCTCACACGTTCCGTAATCCTATGGGGAGTTCCATTGAAGATGAAACCCGCAGCTGCGGTACTGACAACTGCATATGGTTGGGTTCTTCGCCAGGCTAATTCGAGGGCTTGACGGGCTTGACACGAGCCACCATGTTGCACGGCGACAGGACGGATGTTGACGTCATCGCACGAAACGTATTTGCTTCCATCGTGCGAGTAGGCAAATAGGCAACACGATTGCACATGATGAACTTGATCATAATGGGCGCTGCGTTTTCTCCAAAGGTGCTTGCCTAAAGAGGTCCTGACTCAAGCCATGGAGAACAGGTCCACTTGTCACCCCTGTTTTTTGCCCCTACGCGCGTTCTCTGTTGCGCATAGCTTCCTCTGTTGCGCATGGCTTCCTCTGCTAGCTTCCTATGTTGCGCATGGCTTCCTCTGTTATCTGCATGGCTTCCTCTGTTATCCGCATGGCTTCCTCTGCTATCTGCATGGCTTCCTCTGTATCCGCATGGCTTTCTCTGCTATTCCGATGGCTTCCTGTGGCTATTCCAGTGACGTCCCAACGATGCCCCAACGACCGTCAAATTCAGAAGTATGGTAGAACCGGCTACATAAAGTAGAGTAGAGGAGAACAGGGTATGGTAGAAAAATGTTCACGAGTAGCAAAACAGAGTGGAACAAGAGCAGAGTAGAGTATAGTAGAGGAGAGTCGGTTAGAGTAGACTAGCAGTAGAGTCGTGTAGACCTAGAATCGAGCAGGGCTGGTTAGGGTACGTTCAGGTCGACCACAACAAGTTGGAGTAGCGCTGGCTGGATAAGAGTACGGAAGTGAACATAGTGTCTTCGAGTAGCTTGTATCACAATCGAGAAGGAGAGATCATAGTAGAGCAGATTAGGTTCAAGTAGGGTACAGGGTATTCGATTCGATTGAAGTAGAACAGACTGGTTGTAGAGTAGAGGCGGAGCAGAGTAGAGTAAGAGTAGGACATTGTAGAAGAGAACACACTCGTATAATTGGAATCAGTCGGGTACACTTAGATCGTAGTCGAGCATCTTAGAGCAGAGCGGAGCAGGGTAGAATTGAGTCGGGTAAAGTAGAGTCGAGCCGAGGAGACTAGAGCAGAACCGAGCAGAGTATAGTAGAATATATGTTTGAGCAGAGTCAGGTACATTAGGGTAGAGTAGAGAAGACTAGAGCAGAGCGGAGTAGAGTAGAACGGGATAGAGTAGAGTCGAGTGGAGTAGATTAGCGGAGGGCAGTACAGTAGAGTAACTCTGAGTAGGAGAGCATGGCAGCGGGGAGTAGCGTAGAGTAGAGTCAGGTAGGGTATGGCAAAGTAGGGTAGGGCGGAGCAGAACAGAGCAATGGTAGATTTATTGAGTCGAGTAGGAGTAGGGGTAGGGTCAAGCTAGCCAGGTCGAGCGAGTCAGGGGGCACTGCCTACCCCCACCCTTCCCCCACAGCATGACAACTCATCGTGACACAACTTGACGTTGGGATTGGAACGCGCTCCCACCTCGCAAACGGAAGGTGGTCGCGCGCGGTCCTGCTTTCGACGATGTCGCGACGAGAAAATTCCAGCGGGGGGGGTAGAGAAGCGTATATCAGATTAGGGTAGACTCGGGAATGGCCGGGTAAAGTAGAGTAGGTAGAATAGAGTAGACCAGAGTAGAGCAGCGCACACCATATTAGACGAGAGTGGAGTCGGAGTAGAGTGGAGTGGGAACATAGTAGAGCTGGAGTCGAGTATAGTAGAGTATTGTAGAGTAGCGTAGATTAGGGCAGGGTAGAGGAGGGTATAGTAGAGTAGGGTAGAGTAGAGCAACGTAACGTAGAATAGAGTTGATGGCAGCGTAGAATCGGGCATGCATTGAGTATAATAGAGCAGGCTAACATCGAGTAAAGTGGAGTAGAGCCGAGCAGAGTAGAGCAGAGGCGAGCAGGAGTATAGAGGAGCATGAGTATATCATAATAGTAATAGGGTAGAATTACAAATGTAGTAGTGTCGGGTATTATAGGGCAGGGTAGGATCGTGTAGGGCAGATTCGAGCAGAGTAGAGTCAAGTATGGTGACCGTAGTGTAGAGTCGGGAATGATAGAGTAAAGGAAGGTATAGCAGAGTAGAGCAGAGTAGAGTAGAGGGGAGTATATGAGAGTAGAATAGGAGTAGGACTCGGAGTAGGGTTAGGAGTAGAGTAGAGCGGAGTTGAGTTGAGTAGAGTAGGCCAGGATAGGGTCGAGTAGAGTCGAGAGAGTTGGGCAACATAGAGTAGAGTAGAGTATAGTCGAGTAGAGTAGAGTAGAGTAGAGAGGAGTAGGGTCCATCTCAGTCCAGTCCTGTTTACTCCAGTTTAGTCTACTTCAGTCCGTTCCAGTCCGCTTTAATTCAGTCTTCTGATATGTTTGGAATCTGCACTGGCTGGCATTCGAAGGTGCAGACAGTTGTGCGGTTTGCTACATAGTGCTGGCGTGGTGCTGCTCCTCTCCCGAGAGGCACGCTACTCTTCCCAGCTTGAAAAACATAGAGATTGCGTTGCACGGACCAGGACGAATTGTCCGACATTCCGTCTCCTCGCGTCTTCAGTGTTTGTCATGGTCTTAGTATAGAATATTGTTTGTCTTCGAAGTTGCATCGATATTGTGTTTTCTAATATTGCAACTTTCCGCACACACGACGTTTCGTATTCCAAACTCTCTCGCTCGTCCCTGCACGGTTGACCCTCGCGCTTGACGTGCATGTGCACGGCGAGGTGCTGACCCAGTACCATGCCAGACACAGTCGAGTTTCTCCTTCTCGCCACGTTAAGCTTTCCGTCTCGACTTCGCCAAGGTGACGTTGCAGCAGCAGCGCTTGCATTGACCACGTGTGCCGATAGATGGTCGAGTGCACAAGTCACAGATGAGTTTGCGGCAGTTTGCGGCATAGTCGTTATCTATTCGTCGTTTTTTGGCGTGTGTTGTGACGCTGCAGTCCTTTCGGGTGAGGTAACTCTTCTGTTGATATGATCCCGAATGTGTAGATGACCTTCTGCGTGTACTGGTCGCGGCAGGGGTGGATGCCAGTTTCGATGCACAGTGATGTACAACCGCTATTCCACTTGCCACCACCGCTATTTCCACGGTATTTCCGTCGTGGCGGTCGGGCGTGTGTTCGTTCCCGCTTTCTTTCTGGAAGATGGTGTTCTTCCCTGCTGGCGCACGCAACTCCAACCAGTACACAGCAATGCACAACCACGTCGTGCAATGCCAAACAGTGCCAGGCAACGCTTCCAAGCAATGCAACGCCAAGCAATGCCAATCCAATCTATCAAGCAATGCCAAATAATGCGAAGGTATGCGAGGCAATGCCAAGCAGTGCTTAGCAACGCCGAACGATGCCAAGCACTGTCAATAAATGCCAAGCAACACTAAGCAGTGTACAGCAACGCCAAGCAAGGCAAAGCAATGCTAAGCAATGATTCCAACCAATTCCAAGCAACACCGAGCAGTGCAAAGCAATGCCAAGCGCTGCGTTGCTTTGTATTGCTCAGAACTGCTTTGAATTGCTTCGGAAGGAAACGCACAATTTGGGTCGCGCCAGACTCACCTTTTCCCAGCGTTCATGTGTTTCGTCACTAACGTCTGCGTGCTGGAATCGTGCTAGTGCCAGTCTCCCTGTTGCCCGCGCTCTCCCGTGCTTTACAGGTGGCCCGTCGCTGCCGTAGCCCTTGTCGTCTTAGTCCCTTGCCTGTGCGTGCGGTGCCGAAGCTTGTGTTTCTCCTTGCGGTGGTTTTCTCCCACCCATTACATTGTGCATCAGATGGATTCCGATGTTAATGTAAGCCCATCGCCTGATTCTTGCCACACGCTCGGTCTGTTCAAATGTTAGTTTGTTGCTACTGCGTCGGATATGGATTGAGCTGTGTCGGATGTGGTCCAAACGGTGTCGGATGCAGTCCGCATTGCCCCGCCGCGGGCAACTTCTTGTGCATTGTGCTCTGGCCGACACCACTGCCTCGTGCCAGTTCCTTGAGGTAAGATGTTGTGTGCCCGCGCCTTTTTTCTTTTCATGTGGGTGTGTTTCCGTTCTTCCGGATCGACACAAGAAGTGAGTACCCCAGTTTCTTCATCCGCGGAGCGGAGCGACACGCTATCCATTCACAAGGCGTGTCGCTGGGGCCGCCGCGGCAAACGCGAACCACAAGTTCCTGACCGTAACGCAGGTACAATGAAGCTTCGGTCCCGCATTGTGCGAGTGCATTTGGCAGTTGCTGTCTCGATTTGATCTCCACTTGGTCACGCAGAATGTCCAAGTTGAGAAGTAGCCAGTTGCTCTCAGGTATGGAACTGCGGCTTTGGACGCAATTGCAGAGGCTCTTGCAGTCCGTCATGTCCACGGTGGGCATTATCATCGTTTCTTCTCGCATTTGATGTTTGTCCAGCGCGTCGGTGCCGAACACCTCCAGCAAATGTGCTCTGACAGGCTCGGTCTGCCCCATCGCTCACTGATCGCTACGGGCTCACCCGCCCATGTCGATCACCTTATCTTCGAATCACCTTATATGACCTGAACCACAACATGTTAAGTTTGCAACGGCCCGTCTTGGGTATGTCGCGATGCGCACCTCCGATCACCAGTCCTGCTTAAGAAGTCACTGGCGCGGGATCGCCGCCAGACCTGACGCCCATGCCAAGATTGCAGTATTGCCTGGCCCCTTATCTCCAGACCTCGGAAGTGTATTTCTATGTCGTTGTCGCGTTGAGCTTTGGCGGCCAGGCTGTTGTAAGCTACAATATCGGCCGCGTTAGTAGCCTTACTAATCTTCACCTGCGATGCTCGGTTGCCGAATCGCAGGTCGTGCTTCGTCTTCCTGAGCCGCGCTAGCCTGGCTCCCCCTGCTCGCAACGCACCTCCCCCTGCTTGGATCAGATTGGCATTTTGATCGCGCTGTCTCTCCTTGCCTGGGTCAATCTTGCGAATGGTCGTCGCATACGCAGTTTGGCCAATCGTGATCATTCCTCGGTATGCTTCGGCTGAATATGCGCATACGTGATTTTAGTCATGGGTCGCCTTATGACGGGAAACGTCGCCTCCAGCGCGAGGTTTCAGCGTGTCCCCATCTTGTTGTTGAAGTGCATCAGGTTCGTCTGGGTGCGTGCCCAGCGCGCCGTCCAATCCACCGCACCGTACCAGGCGCACAACGTGGGACACATGCCGCTGGTCTGCGCTCTACATGCTCTGATGCAGTTTCCATCCTTGTGGTGGCATTGCAGGGATGCGTCGTTGAATCTATCAGTCTGTCTCTTGACCCGGATCATCTCGCCATCTTGTGGTTCTCGCATATTCGCAGCCCCATTTTCGCGCTGCTCCAGGCGTAGTCTCTCATGCTGGCGGTGGGCAACTCGAGTTTCATCGCGCGCGTCTTGTGGCAACCTAGGCGAATCCGTCTCCAGAGTCCCTGACATCCGTTTCTCACTAGTTCTGCTAGCTTCTCTGGCGAGGCATCGTCGATCGTCTGCTCGTGGCCTCTCCATTGGCCCTTCTTGTCGGTGTACACAGCGCGCGTGTCCATAGAGCTTGCGCTCAGATCGGCCTGCAGCTCGTACTGCCGCTCCCCCCGTAGGCTCTCTGCGATGTCTCGCTTTGATCTCACGTCCCTTAATACTCATGCGATGAAGTCGCACCTCTATGTACTGATCCGGGCGGTTCATCAGAGAGGCATCCCAGTGCGTTGGCCTAACATCAGGGTGTGATTTGTCGTCTGTGCCAGGAGCGCCATGAAGTCCTCGTTGTATTCGTCGTCCTCGACTGCGCCCGAACTCCTCCAGCAGTGCCAGCCATCCTGTACCCGGCCCTTCTCACTTCGTCGGCGAGATTTGACCCAGCTCCGCCGAGGCTGACCGTTTGGCTCCCCGAGGGGTATGCAGCATCCGTGTCGTTCTTGGTTATGCCTCTTCGTAGATCCGTTCTTGCTCCACCTGCCGTTCTTTGCCCACCTGATCCTTGGATGTCGCCTCTTCGGTCGACAGCTCTTCGGGAATCTCCGTCTTTGCTGTCTCCTCCATGTCTTCGTGGGGGGTTCCCCAGGTGTTGTGCCCCGTGAGCTTCTCCATGAGCTCGCGCGACTCCTGCTCGAACTCCAGCCAGCCACTCGAACAAGATCTGCCTCGTCGCTTCCTGGCAGCTTGCACCCTCCCGGCCGTCTTGGCACCGGCGCTCTCACACGAGAAAAACGACTTGACCCTCCTCTCAGTTCTCAAGCCAAGATCGATGGCCTCCTTCGGCTGGTTGTCTGGCTCCCGCCGCCGTGCCCCCACACGCTTGCCGACGAGGCGCGGGCTCAGCTGCGCGGGCATCCGCGCGCAGGCTTCCCGCGCAGAGGCACGCGCAGGCGCCGTCTTCTCCGCGGGGCGTGCCATGCTGGCGGCCCGCGTGAGCCACCGCTCGAGGTCGCCATGCCATCTCGCGTACGACCCGTTTCTCGTCGTCGGGCAGGCGCAATTTTCTCGATCGCCGCCCTGCTTCCGAAGCTCGGAGGAGGCCGCGAGCGCTGCCTGCCCGATCTGCTCGGAGCTCGCCCTGCAGGGGCCAGCCTGCGCGTCGCTAGCGCTCACCGTGGGCAGCTGCGCCTCGCCCGAGCGTGCGGCTGGCGTTGGAAAAGGTGGCGCGTGATGTGGCGCCACCGGCCCGCTCACTGCACCATTACACGCTGTCCTCGGGCGTTGCGCAATGGGTGGGCAATCATGAAACGGGGGTTGAAGCGTACGGCTGTCGTCGGAAAGATAGCATGCGATGTGGCGCCGCCGGGCCCCCTACTTACATGCTGTCCTCGGGCGTTGCGCAATGGGTGGGCGACAGGTGGGGAGTGAAGAAGGGCACACCTTTTTGTGCACCTCAGGGGCCCTGAAGGAGCCCTCTGGGCCCAAAAAAACGGCGCGAACGGCGCACGGTCTTCGCCGCCCCAGTCCTCGCCCCTCCCTTAGGCAACGCGCAGCATACCCCACCCTGGGGGGCAGCATGCACCAAAGAGCCCCTGGCAGGAGGACAGCCTGCCCAGAGGGGGCCCTCGCGGGGGGGGACCGCCTCACGGGCATAGCTTGCCTTTCGGAGATCGATGTCGCACACCATCTTTCCAACGCCAGCTGTATCGAAGACGCCTACGGCGAATCGCCGCCGCCCCCTGCCTTTTGGAAGCGCCTGGTCATGTGGCCGAACGTTGCGGCCAGAGCTCGGCCAAGCTATCGGACTATGTTTTCCCCCAGCCGATGTGGAAACCATTTGGGGAGCACGTGGGTAGAAAGAAGAAGAGGATGAGGCGGAGGAGGAGGAGGATGCCTCCTGGGAGTCTCTTGGGGCACTCTTTGAGCCTCCTGGGAGCTTCCTGGGAGGCTTCTCGGGGGCTTCCTCGGACCTCTTGAGGGCCTTTGAAGGCTCTCCTTGGGGGGCTCTTTGGCCGTCTGAGGGCGCTCCTGGCTCGTACGACGCCGTCGACCTGCCTGGGAAGTTCACGGCGAAGCTTATGGGTCTTCGTGGAGGCGGGTTTTCCGTGTTTTTCCTCTCTTTGAGCGCCCGGATGGCTGGCGGGTTGGGGCGAAGACCCTTGGGAATTTGTCGAAAGAGCCATCATCGACTTAAACTATGGCACGCCGTGCACCCCTGTGGCAAGCCAACAGGGGGCGTTGGTTGATCACAGGGGTGCTTGGCGTGCCTAGGTTCTGGTGTTGCTGGTTCTTTCTAGGGCTCCCCCTGGGGATTCGGCCCAACCCGTGGGCTACCCAGAAAGCTCTTCAGACGCGTCTCCCGTCGGCTTTTCCGCTCAAGATGGCTTCAAGATGGCCTCCAAGGCGGCCAAGATGAGTCCAAGACGGCCGAGATGGCCCCAAGGGAGCCCGAGATAGCCCCAAGATGGTCCCAAAATACTTCCAAGACCGCCAAAATGGTCCAAGAGAGCCCAAGACGGCTCCAGAAGCGCCCAAGTGGACCCACAGACGGCCCAAGAGGCCTCAAAAAAAGTTTCTCCAGGAAGGCCTAGGGAGGCCAACATCATTGATTTTCCCTTCGTTTTGGTCAAAGGTTCCCGCATTTGATTCAAAATGGCTTTCCGACGGCCCAAGAGGCCCCCAAGATCGCCCCCCAGAGCGCCCAAGAGGCCTCCAAGATGGCTCCAGGACGGCCCAAGAGGCTCCCAAGACGGCTCCGAAGAGGGCCCAAGACGGGCCAAGAGGCCTTTCAGACGCTCAAGACAGCCTCCAAGACGACCCAGAAGGGCCCCAAGACGGCCCAGAGAGGCCCCCAATGCGGCTTCCGACGTCGCCAAACGCGCTCGGAACGCCCCAATTCGGCCAAAGAGACCCCCGAGAAGCCCCCAAGAGGCCCGACGAGGCCCCCGAGAGGGAAGCTCCCAGGAGGCCCCAATAATGATCCAAGAAGGAGGTATCCTCGCCCTTCTCCACATCCTCCTCCCTCCCTCTCCTCATCCTCCTCGTCCTCCGCCACGTCTTCCCCGAAGGACTTCCACAATGGCTGGGGGAACGCGTGGTCCAGCAGCGTGGCCGAACTTTGCCCAAACGTTTGGCCACATGCAGACGTATCCTGAAAGGGCAGGGTGCGTCGCTGGGCCGCGCAGGCACATCCCAGAAGGCAGGGGCCGCCGCTCCCTGCTGACTCCTCAGAAGGGGGTGGCCCGCGTGCTTTCAGTAGGAGCTCGACCACAAGAAACCTTCAAAAGAAGCCCAGCCCTGAGACCCCAGGACGTCCGCCGTTTTTGTTTTTGTGTGGGAGCGTCACGCTTCCCATAGCAATACCATCGAAGCCCAAGAAACCCAGGGCACCCTGGAGGCAGGCAGGATGTTTCTTGGCATGGGTTTCCACCGTACAGTCAGCCCGCATACATCGTTGGCTACTTTGCTGGCCGCGCCCCGCTCGCAAAGTGCCGACATGGCCTTCCAAGGCCCTTGCATCTTCATCGTGCGTCCTTATTATACGGGTTGATTGTGGGTTCTGGTGGTTTCTTGTTTTTTGTTTCAAGGCTCCCCCCGGGGCTTTGGTCCAGCCCGCTGGCCACCCGGGAGGACGCACAGGCACCTCAAGGTCCACAAAGAAGCTTCCCAGGGCGGCCCAAGATGGCCTCGAAGACGGCCGACATGGCCCAAGATGGCCTCCAAGATGCTTCAAAGACGGCCAATATGGCTCCAAGAGAGCCCAAGATGGCCCCGAGATGCACCCAAGACGGCCAAAGGTGCACCCAAGGCGGCCCAAGACGGCCTCAAGATGGCCCAAGACAGCCCAAGAGGCCCCCAAGAGACCTCCAAGACGGCCCATAAAGCATCGGAAAGGTTCTCCAGGAAGGCACGAAGAGGCACAATCGTTGATTTCCCGTAGGTTTCCGAAGCATGGTGGTATTTGCTTCTTCTCGGCCTTCCGGACACGGGCATTACTTTCTCTCTCTCTCTCTCTCTCTCTCTCTCTCTTAGCTTTTTGAGGGGGTCTGATCGCTTGGTCATATCCCCTCACACGCTGCGCGCTTTGACGTCCGGCCCACTGACTGGACGCCCCCCAACTTGTCTGTGGGCAGTCACGCGGTCCTGCCCGCGACTGCCCATGATCGTCTGCGGCTGGTCGTGGAAATGCGCCACGATCGGCCCTAGTACTTTGTGTTGCTTGTTCTTTGCCTTGTTACTGTGTTCTGTTGGGGATGTTAAACAACAGTATCCTCATCGTTCTCTACTTTATTAAATTCGTTAGGACGTGGATCTAGCGTTCGGCCCTTCCCCCCGACTTTAAACGAGGTTTAAGGAGAGGCTGTGTAGCGAACGCTATATCCGATGCTGTCTCGGCTCATGGCAGCGCTGTCATATTTGCGAGGTGCGCGACCCTGTGCGCATCTCTTGGGATCATAGCATCAAACAAAGGCCACGTCTATCTATTTTCTACCTCTCCATCCCATTGCTTCTCTCTTACCTCTCGTTTTGCTTGCCATCAAAGGGTGAGCTGTGGGATGCTTCGATACGTCGCCGAAGTTACCTTATAAGTAGCGTTCTCAGCGAACTACTTCACGGTCAAGCCCTGCGCCCTTACTGTCTCATTGAAATCAGTGAACGATCAAAGTGGAATCGTTGAATTTGGCATCTTCGGGCCTTCCTGGAGGACCTCCTGGAGGCCTTTTCGTGGGCCTAGTGGGCCGTCGTGGGCCACTCTGACGGTTTAGATGGCAGTCTTGGAGGCTTTGTGCGGCTATGTTTGGGTCTGTTGGGCCCGCTTCACCGTATTGGAGGCCATCTCGGGCATGTTGGGGGTTTCTTGGGCTGTCCGAGGCCCTGTTGAGGCCGTTTTGGGGGCCTCCCGGGCTGTCGTGGGGCCATCCGGAGGGCGTCTTGGGTGATCTCGGGGCGATTTTGGATACCATTTGGGCCGCCGTGGGCCGTCGGAAGGCAATGAAGCAACAAATGCCAACATCGCGCAAAAGACACATGGCAAATCAGGGATTGGGGCTTCTGCGGGCCTTTCTGAGGGAGCTCTTGGAGGCATCTTGGGCCGGTTGGGGGCCGTCTTGGGCCATCCGGGGGCCAATGTGGGCCGTTTTCGTTGCATTTCGGGCCATATAAGAGACATGTTGCTAACATTTGGGGCCTGTTGAGCTCGGAAGAGCCGTCTTGAAGGCCATCTTGGGCGTCTTGGGCGCCTCTTGAGGCGTCTCGTGACACTCTTGGGGCCGTTTTGGGGGTTTGTTGGGCCGTCGGGGAACCTTCTTGGAGGCCTCTTGGGCGACCTTGGAGGCCTCTTGGGCAATCCTGGGCCGTCGGAGGACAATCTTGAAACACATGCGAAAACCATCGCTTATAACAAAAAATCCAAGAGCATGAATGATGTTGTTGGCCTGTTCGGGCCTTGCTGTAAGACCTCTTGGGGGCTTGTTGGGCCCTCTTGGGGACCTCTTGGGCGCTTCTTGGACATCGAGAGCTCCCTGGGACCATCTGCGCGGTTTCGGAGGCATCTCGGTGGCCATCTTGGAGCTATCTTGGGCTCTATTGGGGCCATCTAGGCCATCTGGGAGGCCATCGTGGCCGTCTTGGATGCCGTCTTGAGGCCGTTTTCAGCGGAAGCGCCGCCGAGCGACGCGTCTGGAAGAGTCCTTCGGGTGGCCGTCGGGCCGGGGCGAAGCCCCAGAGGGATTTCAAAAAGAGCCACAAACCACCAGAACCCTGGCACGCCAGGTCTCCTCCTCCTCCTCTTCCTCCTCCTCCTCCTCCTCCTCCTCCTCCTCCTCCTCCTCCTCCTCCTCCTCCTCCTCCTCCTTGTGATATGTACATCAACACGGAGCGGCAGATCTGGTGGCCTGCTGTCCATCCCGCCGCCGTGCCTGCCTGGGTCGTGGACCACAAGCCACCTGGATGCACGCAAGGGTTCCCTGCGGTGCCTCTCGTAAGCATCACGGAAGGCTATCGGAGGCGGGGGCGCTTCGGGGCCACCTTTGGAGTCCTCGAAAGGCTTCCTGGGGCGTGTACGCCGGTCGCTGGAAGTAGGTACGTAGCACCCCGCAGATGCGGATAAGAGTGAGGGGGCGGAGGGGGCGTCGGCAGTTTGCAATACTCGGAAGAAGCCCGCCGCAGGCGCCAAAGTTTCACAGATTATGCAACGAGCCCGCCGCAGGCGCCGATTTTTTCGTTAAACCAATGTGGATAGGTCGCGGGTGGGTCGCAAATGGGTCGCGGGTGGGTCGCGGGTGTAAAGGGCAGAAAATCCACCCCATAATAATCACCCCGGCAAGCGAAGCCGTTCAGTAAACGCACAAAGAATGAATCGAACAGGGCAGGGGTGTTCACTAACCGTCCAGGGCCGTTTATAAGCATGAATTGTCGGGTCCAGGTGGTTTTTCCTCCCTTGAGGGTGGGTCGCGGGGTGGGTCGCGGGTGGGTCGCGGGTGGGTCGCGGGGTGTGTCGCGGGTGGGTTGCGGGTGGGGTCGCGGGTGGGTCGCGGGGTGGGTCGCGGGTGGGTCGCGGATGGGTCGCGGGGTGGGTTGCGGGTGGGTCGCGGGTGGGTTGCGGGCGAGGGCGATGAACAACAACACCAACACCAGCAACACCACGCGGGTTGGGTCGCGGGTGGGTCGCGGGGTGGGTCGCGGGTGGGTCTTGGGTGGGACGACGACAACAAGCAACAGCAACAACAACAACAACACCATCAACAACAACAACATCAACAACAACAACGCAACAAGCAGAGTATTCACCACGAATTCCCCATTCAGCCACGCACCCAGGGATAATGAATGACCGTTCGGCCCCTTCACTCTGATTTTTGAATTCCCTGATCCCAATGTACTTCTAGCGCCTTCCTACTTCAAGAATTCTCTGGGAGGGCCTGAACCCGATCTACTTGATCCGCCTTCCTACTTTACATGTTTACCCACTTCTTCCGATCAGCGGGTATATTTCCAGGCGCTCGTCGACCTCGTGTGGGTGGTGTCCGAGGGGGGGGAACCCGTCCGCGCACACGCGCGATTGTCTGGCCCCTGGCTCGGTCGAACAGCCCATGGTGATGGCGATGGCGTACGTCGTCGTCGTCGTCGTCGTCGTCGTCCGTCGTCCGTCGTCCGTCGTCCGTCGTCCGTCGCCCGTCGTCGGTCGTCCGTGGTCCGTCGTCGGTCGTCCGTGGTCCGTCGTCCGTCGTCCGTGGTCCGTGGTCCGTCGTCCGTGGTCCGTCGTCCGTCGTCCGTGGTCCGTCGTCCGTCGTCCGTGGTCCGTGGTCCGTCGTCCGTCGTCCGTCGTCCGTCGTCGTCGTCGTCGTCGTCGTCGTCGTCCGTCTTTCGCGGCGTACGTCCAGGACAGGCTCAAGAGGCCCCAAGGTGGCCCCAGCTAAACATCTGCCCGGCGTTCGTGCACAATCGGCGCTCGCCACTCTTTTGACCCCAGACGGCCCCGAGCGGGGCCGCACGGAGCCCGAGAGCGCCCTCCCCCCCCCACCCCCCCACCCACCCACCCACCCACCCACCCACCCACACACACACAGGGGTGGACCTAATCGGTGTTTTGGCGTTTCGTGGGCCGTTTTCGATTTCGATGTCGATTCTCGTTTTTCCGTACCTAGGCTCTGCCTAGAAGGGTTCTTGCTCTCTATCTTAAAGGGGCCGGGCAGTGGAACGCGCCCCGGGCGGTTTCCCCGGTATCCGCCCCGCGGTTCCCCCAGTTACGTCCCCTTAGCTTAGCGTTGCTTATCTCATCTTAGCTTAGCTTACTTCATCTTAGCTTAGCTTAGCTTCATCTTAGCTCAGGTTTATCTTAGCTTAGCTTACCTTCATCTTAGCTTCGCTGAGCTTTAGCACAGCAGAGCACAGCATAGCATAGCGTAGCATAGCATAGCGCAGCATAGCACAGCATAGCATGGGTGTACTTCCCTACCTAGGCTCTGCCTAGAGGGTTAGCTTAGCTTAGCTTTACTTAGCATAGCGCAGCGCTGCCTTAGCATAGCAAAGCATAGCCTAGCATAGCATAGTCAAGTATAGCATAGCATAGCATAGCGCAGCATAGCATAGCATAGCATATCATATCACGTCATAGCTCAGCATAGCATTTCATAGCATAGCACAGCGCAGCATGACATCGCATAGCATAGCATAGCATAGCATAGCATATCATATCATAGCATAGCGCAGCATAGCATAGCATATCATAGCGCAGCATAGCATAGCATAGCATAGCATAGCATAGCATAGCATAGCATAGCATAGCAACTAATGCTGCTTTCCTAAGGGCTCCAACTTCTAGGTAGGGTCGCACTGCGGTATTTTTGTTCGCCGTCGAGAAAAACACCGCTTGGGTGCAGCCCTGCACACACAGCGAAGAAAGAAAAAAAAGCAAGGGGGCCCCGAGGCATCTCGCCACGAGGGCCCCGGCATCGGGCAGGGGCGACGTCGCGGGCCGCTCTCGCTCTGGCCTCGTTCTGCAGCAGGGGCGGCTCGAAGACAGAACGAGTGGCGACGAAAGCAGCACGAAAACGAAGAACGCCGTGTCGGTTCAGCCCTGCTCTCTCCGTTCCCGCGCCGGCACACGCCTCTGGCCCCGCTGGGTCGGCGAATATTTGTCGAGACGGCGATGAAGCAGATGGAGCAGCAGGACAGCAGCGACAGAGCGACCTTGTTCTTGAAGAAGCGTTTAGAGCAGGAGCAGGGCTTGATGGCGATCTGCACGAGGGCAGACGAGAACGGCAACGGCTACATCAGCGAGGAAGCCAGACGGTGACTTGTAAAATTCAGATTTGGGGCGTAATGCTAAAGCATTGAAGCGGAGTGAGGGTGCCGAACAGCCTTACACCCGTCCCTGGGTGCGTGATTGAATTGAGGTTCTGCGGTGCGGATTCCCGTTGAACTTTCATTTCTGAAGTATGAGATTGTTGACCTTGCCAGGTGTTGATTGCGTTTTTCATTTGAATTTCCCCCCTCCCTGGGGCTCGCACCCTGTCTTTGCAAGGGGAAGGCTTCCTGCTCAAACTGCGTTGTTGCCCCCTGGAGACAACAACAACGGCCCCCGCCAGATATTTCTTAACAATCTATGTATGGACCTCGCTCGCGCCCGAGACTTCCTGGCAGTACACCTAAAAATCTCGCTCTCGCCTGGGACTTTTTCACAATTTGCTCAGGCGCTGCGCTCCCGACATTCAGGAATCGCGCTCTCGCCCGAGGCATATCTTCACAATTTGCGAAGCTCGCTTCGACTCCTCTGGGCCGATTCGATCAGATTTCCGAAGGTTCCGACTCGATCCGACTCGATGCGCACATTCCGATTCACGATTCCGATTTCGAGTTCGCCCGATCCGATTCTTGCCGACTTCGATTTGGCAGCCGACTTCTGCCGATTTCTTCCGATGCTGACTCGCTCCGGCGTCGTCGTCGCCGTCCCTCTCCCTCCCTCGCCTCCCTCCCTCCCCATCCCTGCCTCGGCGCAGCCCAGCACGGCGGTCGGCCAAGCCGCGGGCCCTGGGACGCGGTTCCGCCCCCCCCTCGACGGCGGCGACGACGGCCTCCGGCGGCGACGTCGGCTCGGAGGGATCCCACCCGAGGACGGAGTAGGGAGGAGGCTTCGCTGTCTAGACCCCCCGCCCCCAGAGGGCCCCCCAAGGGGCCCCCGACGTCCCCGGACGAGCCCCCGAGGGGCCTCGCCCAGAGGGGGGGGGGCTTCGCCAGACGGGTCTGGCTGTGCGCGAAACCTCTCCCGCGGGGGGTTTGGCGAAACCCCTCCGTGCGAACCCCTCCCCGGGGGAGGGTGTCGGGTTTCCCCAGCTCCCCCCCCAGGAGGGGGTGTGGCGAAGCCCGCCCTTGCGAACCCCAAACTCCCCCTCGGGGAGGTTTGGTGAAACCCGAGCCCCCCCCTGGGGGGGGGGGGTGCAGTGCTCGATCCCCAGGCCGGCCAAGCTTCTATACGGCGTCGGGCGACCTTCGCCGACCCACGACGACGGTTGCGACGACGATCGACGCCCGAGGACTTCCGTAACGAGTCCCACCAGCAGACGCGCAGATCGTGCCTGCCGATTTCGATTCCGATCCGGCGTCCGCCCAGCCGGCCCTGCCGAGTCTTGCCGACTTCGCTTTGGCGGCCGACTTCTGCCGATTTTCGATGCTCCCGTCGACCCGATCTGGCTCGTCGATGCGACTCTGGGGCCGCTCGCTGCCCGACGCGCCCGTCTGGGGCCCGCCCGCCCGATCCGTCTGACTGCAAGTGGCCCGCCGGGTCGCTCGTTTGGAAGCCCGCCCGCCCGCCCGCTTCAATGCCCCGCCCGACCCGGCCGTGGGGACCCGTCCGCCAGGACCGCCCGTTGGTGTTCGCCCGCCTGACCCGACCGTGCAGTCGAGACGCCGAGCGAAGGAACAGTTTGGCTTCGGAAGGGGCTCGACTGTTCCTCGGGCTCCTCCCCTGCTGCTCCCCCTGCCCTCCTGGGGCGCGGAGGCGCTTAATTACGGGGCCCAAGAAGGGGCTTCGTCCCTCACCTCGCGCTCCTTCCTTCAGCGGCCCGGCTGTGCACATAAGGGCCCGCCCTCCGGGCCTGCCCGCCCGAGAGGGCCCGCGCGTCCGCTCGCCTGGGAGTCCCGCCCGCTCGCTCCGCACACGTGCCCCTGAGATCGGCAGCGCTCCCCCGAAAACTGGAGCGGCGGGCTCGGGGCAGCTTCCGGCCTCCGGGGGCCCTCGCCGGGCCTCGGGGGCGTCCACAGAACGACTCGCAGGGCGAACAACCGGCCCCGGGGGGGGGCAGTTGTCCGGGGTGCTCGGCTGTGAGTCCTCCTGCTCCTCCTCCCCCTCCTCCTCCTCCTCCTCCTCCTCCTCCTGCTCCTCCTCCTGCTCCTCCTCCTGCTCCTCCTCCTCCTGCCCCTCCTCCTCCTACCCCCAGAAATTAAAGCAGCTGGACGTCTGGGCCTGGCCCGCTTGGCCTGCGCCTCGGGCCCCGCCCGCCCGCCCCGCCGGGGCTCGTCCGGCCCGCCCCGCGGGCCCGTTCGCCCGGGCCGCCCGTGAACGTGCTCGCCCGCCTGGGCCCGACCGGTGGGGCCCGCCCCGTTCGTCTGCTCGGGAGTCCCAGAGACCCAGACATCTGGCGTCTCGGAAGAGTCGAGACGGATCTGTGTCATCGTTTTCGGCCTGTGGGGGCCCTCAAGGGCCTCGGGACCGTCAAAAAACGACTCGGGATGAAAAACCGGTCCCGGGGAAGTGGTCGAGAGGTTGGGGGCCCGCGCCTCGAAAAAATCGAGACGCCGGATGTCTGGGGATCCAACGTTTTGAACAAATCAAGGCGGAGGTTTTCCGCAAATTTCGGCCCCTGGGGGCCCTCGCCGGGCCCGGGGACCGTCAAAAAACGGCTCGGGATGAAAAGCCGGCCCTGGGGGATGGGTCGAGACTTCCGGGGGCCCCGCATGGGAAAAATCACGACATCGGATCTCTGGGGTCCGCCCGCTCGCTTGGCGCGCCCCGTCCGCCCGACGTGCCCGCGGGGGTCCGCCCGCGAGTCTCGCCCGCGGGGTCCGGGCGCCTGGCCCGCCCGTCAGGGTCCGCTTGTCAAGAATGGGGCTTTTGGTTTCGTCCGCCCTGCCGCGCTGAATGTCCTTCGCCCTTCAGTCGTCCTCGCTTCCTCTTGCCTCCCTTCCTCGTCGTTTCCTCCTCCTCCTCCTCCTCCTCCTCCTCCTCCTCCTTCTCGTTCTTTCCCTCTTTATTATCCGCCCTTCTAGTGTAGAGTCCGCGCCAGCTACAGCTCGCAGGCAGTGAAGATGTACCCTCAAAGGGGGCACGATCGAAGACGAACGTGGCAGGTATCCAGGGCTTGGGGGCGTACATCTGGAATGACGCACGAGCAGCGAAGAGCGACCAGTCTTGAGATCATTGCTATTGTTGGTGCTGTTGTTCATCGTCCTCGCCCGGGACCCGCCCGCGAGCCACCCGCGACCGCCCCGCGGCCTGCGTCGGCGCCTTCGGAGGGCCCGTGGCGTCGTGCGTTGGCAGCAAAATCGGCGCATCAGATAAGAGGCCAAGCTGCCAGCAGGTGCCCCCACGGAAACGTCTATGCCCCGATGTCCCCAGGGACCCACAGAAGCTCTCCGGCACCTTAGGACCTTCAGGTATATCGAGGCAGGGGTGCCCCAAGATTTCTTGTAGCAAGCTGTAGAATCGTACGTGTCTGCTGCATGCTTGAAGGGGGCGACGTGCTGTCGAGTTTCGGGGCCCCGTTCTCCGTTCTCATCGGGGGGACTGCATATTACCCAAGGTGTGATATAGGTCATGCTCTGCGGCGTGACAGCGAGGCACTTGTGATTTGACAGCTCTCGAGTGTAGCGCACGTGCTCATCATTGGCTGAAAATATGTCGCGAAGGGGCACTCAATGCCGCTTGATAAAAACAGGTTATCATCGTATGTGTCTACTGTATGCTTGAAGGTTTGCAGCACGATCTCATGCTTGGCGACCGCCCGAGGAAGAGTTCAGGCGGGCCATGCAAGAGGGCCAAATGACAGCCTACCTGGACACCTTGGGCTTCCAGCACCAGGAGCCGAGCCTCTCCCTCCTCCTCCTCCTCCTCCTTCTCCTCCTCCTCCTCCTCCTCCTCCTCCTCCTCCTCCTCCTCCTCCTCCTCCTCCTCCTCCTCTCTTCATCCCCCCGCCAAGCGGGCTAGGACTGAACAGGTTCCGATTCGTAGACTGGGACTCTGAGCTTGGAGTCAGCCCGGCTGGATCGGCTGCGCGCTTGTGTGATCGTTGGGTGCTGCCTGCAGGGAGCACAGGGCGGACTCGAGGTCCGAATTCCGCGGCCGCTGAGTCGGTCCCAGGACAGTCTAACTTTTTACACAACTTGGACGCATGCCCCCCTTGGCGTCGGATCCGATCCGTCTCCTCCCTCCCTCCCTCCCTCCCTTCTCCTTCCCTCCCTCCCTCCCTCCCTCCCTCCCTCCTCACCTCCCCGATACCCCAGCCTCCTCGCCTCGCTGCAGCGGGCCGCGCGCCCCAGAGCGCAGCAAGAGCCGATCCGCCGCGGCCAGCGCGCCGCGAGGGGACGAGGCGCGCGGCACTGGCGGCCGCCACGCGCACCTCACACCTGGAAGCCTCGCTCACCGCACTTCCCCGCCTCGCGGGGCCTCCGGGCGCCCTGCACTTCCCCAGACGCCCTCGC
>CAUYUJ010004267.1:67500-71536 GCA_963575745.1 Prorocentrum cordatum
GTGATTTCGCAAGTAGGGTTGCAATTCCCGCGCTATTTTTCAAGCTTTGCCATTGTTGTTGCCGCCGTACCTTTCCGGAAATTTCCGCCCTATTGCGAAGGCCTTGCGGCCGGTGCCGCCGACCCTAGAGGCCTGGGCTCTCGACGGGAATGGAAGCGCTGTGGATGGCGGCTTGGGCCGTTAGGGGGCGCTTTTAGAGTCCTTTTTGGGTCTCCTGGGGGCCATTTGTGGTGGCCTGAGGGCGTTCTAGGAGGCTTTCTGGGATGTTTCGGGCCCCTCCTGGGCCGCTTTGGAGGTTTTCTTGTGTTGCCGGGGGGCTCTCTTTTGGGTCCGTTGGGCCACTATGGGAGCCTTCTGGATAGCGGTTGACGCCGTTCGGACCCCCCCCCCTCCCCCCGTTTCGTTGTGATTGGCGCGCTTGAGGAGGAGAGCCCAGGGAGGGGTCGCCAGGGGGGGATGGTATTCTGGGTCGGGACCCCCCCCCCACAGACCTGGGACCCCCCCCCCCTCCCGGCGGGGAAGGTATCAAAGGGAAGGGGCTTCCCTTCGACTCAACTATGACGTTGTCCAATTTCGTTGTGACTGGCGCGCTTGAGGAGGAGAGCCCAGGGAGGGTTCGCCAGGTGGGGATGGTATTCCCCCCCACAGACCCGGGACCCCCCCCCTCCCGGCGGGGAAGGGATCAAAGGGAAGGGACTTCCTTTCGACTCAACTACGACGTTATTCAATTTCGTTGTGACTGGCGCGCTTGAGGAGGAGGGCCCAGGGAGGGCCCAGGGAAAGGAAAGGGCGCGCTGGAGGAGAAGAGCCCAGGGAGCGATCGCCAAGGGGGGATGGTATTCTGGGTCTGGACCCCACCCACAGACCCGGGACCCCCCCCTCCTTGCGGGGAAGGGATCAAAGGGAAGGGGCTTCCCTTCGGCTCAACTACGACGTTGTTCAATTTCGTTGTGACTGGCACGCTTGAGGAGGAGAGCCCAGGGAGGGCCCAGGAAAAGGAAAGGGCGCGCTGTAGGAGGAGAGCCCAGGGAGGAATCGCCAGGGGGCGCGCTTGAGGAGGAGAGCCCAGGGGGGGATCGCCAGGGGGGATTGTATTCTGGGTCGTGACCCCCCCCCACAGACCCGGGACCCCCCACCCCTCCCGGCGGGGAAGGGATCAAAGGGAAGGGGTTGCCGTTCGACTCAACTGCGACGTTGTTCAATTTCGTTGTGACTGGCGCTCTTGAGGAGGAGAGCCCAGGGAGGGCTCAGGGAACGGAAAGGAGCGGCGACAGTTGGACCGATCGTTCGGCGATTCGGGCCCCTCGAAGACGAAGACGACGAACGGAAGAGCTTTCTCCACACGCTAACAGGGTTGGCGGATTTTTCTGATGATAAGATTTACATGTTGTGTTTGTTCGCATCGTTGGGGTGCAAATCCTGATTCGGAAAATCAATCCAAGTACGGCGGATCCAGAGTCAGGGGGCGGGCTCGATAACGATCCCCAAGGGCCGAAACCGAGGAACAAATGCTGGTTAAAATCATGTCTCCGAAGATATGGGCCTCCCTGACTCTGGATCAGCCGTACTTTTATTGATTTTCCGCTTTAACGTTTTGTCCGAAGCGCGCCCCAAATGATGCGAAAAAATTGGGGGGCGAATTCCGCGGCAGAACAGTCGGGCGGATACTCCGCAAAGGTATGGCGGAAGCAGCGACGACAAAGCAATTCGGATAGCGACGTCAGAGGAGCTTGAAGTTCGAAATCGCCCCAACTACCGCCGAAATCGAGGAAAAGCCGCGGGCTGCGAAACAACATACCAGCGGAAATGCGGGTTCCGTCCGAGCATTTGTTTTGGATCGAGCCTCGAGCGCCAGGGCTGGACCTAAACGGTGTTTTGGCGATTTCGTGGGCCGTTTTCGTTTCGACTTCGTTTTGCGGTAGAGGTGGATTGAAGACAAAACGAGGGAAAACGAAAACAAAACGAAAACGAAAAACACCGTTTAGGTTCAGCCCTGTCGAGCGCCAAGAAAAGAGGCCACGCGTTTCTCCCCCGAGGGGCGCTCTGGGCCACGCTGCCTGCAGTGCAGCATCGGACGAGCATCGTCGACAGTGGGACCAGAGGCGGAGCGGAGAGATGCAATGTACAGTGGGCGGTTCCAGGGGTGTCTTGCACTGAGCTGCGGTGGGGGCGTCTGGTTAAGGAATCCTCCAGGGTCTGAAGCCCCTTGTGCACATTCCTTAACGAACGTCCCCACCGGTGGGGGCGTTGGTTCAGGAGTGCGCCCAGGAAGCGCCAGACCCTGGAGGATTCCTTCTCTGATGAGGGCGGCGGTGATACTCATGGCCACTCCTAGATTGGAGTTCCGCGGGCTTCCAGACCCTGGATTCCTTGTCTAAGGGTTCCTTATCCAATGCCCCCACCGTGCCATTGTCTATGCGACCAGCCGCTTCTGTCTTGTAAGCTGATTTTCTGGTCCAAGGTTGCTAGAGCTGTCTTTTACTCAACTGCCATTTTCTGCGTGACTGGCCGCTTCTGTCCTGCAAGAACTGCCATGGTCTGGGTGACCGGCCGTTTGTTACATGCCGTCATTGGACGTGCTGTGCGTGTCTCGCTTCGGAGAACATGTACGGCGATGGGGTTCGACAGAAGACCGCCGTACATTCAAGGAAACGAGACGATGTTTTCAGCTTGGCAATGACCCCTGGAGAGCTCAGCTAACCTTGGTCTGGCCTCGTCGCTTTCGCGCCCTGGGCCAAAATGTTTCTGCCAGCAGCGCGCTCGAGCGCGGTGATTGCGCACCTGCCCCGCGTTTTTTTGGGGGGTCCGGTTGGGGGGGGCGGGGCGTCCCGGAGCGCCCCCCCCCCCCCCCCGATGCGCCTTAGGGCTGGATGCATCGGCGCATAGCGGAATGAAGAATAGGCGGGCGTGGCATGATCTAGCAGAAGCTAACATCTAGCAGAAGCTAACAGAAGCTAATGGAAGCTACCGCATGACTAAGATAACCCTTAGGCCGATGACATCTGACCATCAGTGAAGCGCACACGCACGCCCCCCGCCGTCACTACGAGTGCTGCGAATCGAGTCTGGCTGTCGGGCTCCGCCGCCCGAGGCCTGTGGGGCTACACACCATCACCGGCCCCGGCCAACCTCCAGCGAGGAGCTCAGCGCGGGGGCGGCAAAGAGGGGGGTGATGACTAGGGGGGGAGGGATATCACGGCGGGGGGGGGCCGTGATGTTTCCCCAGATTGTATGGCGCCTCTTCTTATTTCATTACGCCCCTGGCCCCCCCCCTGGGCCGCGCACATGCCGCCGGTTATGATGAGGAGGAGGAGGAGGGGGAGGAGGAGGGGGAGGAGGAGGAGGAGGAGGAGGAGGAGGAGGAGGAGGAGGAGGAGGAGGAGGAGGAGGTTGCACCCCCCCGCTCTTGGACACCCCCCTCTTGGCCGCTTCCCGATCAGCAACAACAACGCCGTACACTGCAAGTCGGCAGGGCGGGCCCAGCGCCGACCCGAGAACTCCGCGCGCGGGCCCACGAGGGACACGGCGCACGAGGAGGGAGGAGGATCGAAGACGACGACGACGACGACGACGCGGCGACGACGACGACGACGACGACGACGACGACGACGACGACGACGACGACGACGACGACGACGACGGCGCGGCGCTCCCCAGGAGCTGCGGGGCGAGATGGCCGCGATGCTGCGCGCCCGCCGCGCACAGGCCTGGCATCGCTCGGTCGTGTGCATTCTTTTTTCGGCGAGGACCATCGAGGAGCATCCTTGATCATCTGACGAAAAAAACCACGCACGAAACCGACAAAAAACACAGGGAATGGACGTCCGAGCGATGGCCAGCAGGCCGAGCCCCCGCAGGCCGACGCGCCGGCCGAGGAGCCGCGGGCGCGCACGCCGCCAGGCACGCCGCGCCGGCGCACGCCGCCGAACAGCGCTCGCGTGCTGGAGGCCCCGGGGCCTCGCCCCCCCGCTGGCGCCAGGGGAGGATCGGGGAGGAGCGGGGAGGAGGAGGAGGAGGGAGGAGGGGGAGGAGGAGG
>CAUYUJ010004268.1:0-40000 GCA_963575745.1 Prorocentrum cordatum
CTCGAGCACAGCGCAGCTCCACGAAACCGACCTCGCCCGTCAACACCTGGCGGGCTCGGAGATACCACAACCGAGGCGCCTCAGTCAGACCGTGCGCCCCTTTCAGCAAGCGCAGCAACGCATAAGGCCGCACGGCTGGCCATCCAGCACCGTCGACGGCTGGAAGCCCGTCCTTAGGAGCCCTCACACACAGCTCCCGTTCCAGCTTCAGCCCGGACAGGAACGCAGTCGCTACGTCGAAACATTCGAATGTCCAATCCATCGCCATTGTGATAGACGCACACACCAGCACAGCCAAAGGGGAAGTAGTAGGCGAATCCGTCCTGAATAGACCAAGCTGCGGATCGAGATGGCCAGGGATGATCAAGCGAGATTTCGCCTCCAGCTCCGGCCCTCGTCCCCGGTTCGCGCGAACCGAACGCATGGGCACCGAGATGATCTTGTCTTTCGGGATGCTCTTCTCCTCCTCCTCGGTGACCAGCTCGACCGTGTTGTTGGCGATCCATTGCCGCCACTCGGCGGCATCGGCCTCGTCGAACTTAGCCTTCTCGTGCTGGTTGAAGTGACGTGGGTCTAGCTACTTCGCGTTCTGCTTCATCACGAGTGCGAACACGTCGTGCTCGCACCTGGCCTCCTGCAACCATGCGTCATACACAGATGACACGTTGATCCATTCTTCGTAAGTCATCGGCTGTCGTACAAGCCCCTCCGGAGTGTCCAAATAGTACACCCCTTGTGCATGAGCGTCCGGCTTGTCGTGGTAGAAAAGCGTGAGACCAACCCAGCTGTCCTCCGCGCGCTCGTTGGCACGGTTCGCGCCGTCGTCCTTGTAGGCACACTGGCCCGTAGCGGAGAGCATCACCGAGAGGCGATTGCACTCCCAGTGGCGGTCGTGATCATAGAGTCTCCGCCGTGGCTCTCGGTGTACACGTACTCCTCGTACGACCTTCTGAACGAGCGTGGAGACACCATCCAAGGCATTCTGGTCGAACCACTCCTGAGGCCCCGAGTGCACA
Source organism: Prorocentrum cordatum (assembly GCA_963575745.1). NCBI lineage: Eukaryota > Dinophyceae > Prorocentrales > Prorocentraceae > Prorocentrum > Prorocentrum cordatum. The sequence goes on from CAUYUJ010004268.1 coordinate 1,017, forward strand.
ACGGCGCTCATGGCCACTTCGCGGAGGGCCGGCAAACCACTCGTAGGAGCAGCCTGCAGACGCGTCTTCTTGATGCAAATCGGCACGTCATCTACCAGGAACTTCCGTTTTCGCTCAAGCTCGAAATCGTCTCTGGGAATCGGCGGCACCGAAGGGCCGCCAGAGCCCGATGCTCCCGGAGAGGCCTTCGGGTACACCTCAGAGGATATCCGCCCTGGAGGTGAACGAGAACGTTCCCTCTTCGGAGGGGGAAGCTGCGGCAGCTGCTGCTGCTCAGGCGGCTCCTCCTCCTTGGCCTGTGCCTCAATGGCGTCCAGGGCCCTCGGGTCCACACGAGGCTGCCTGGACCCCTCGAGCTCCCCATGTCGGTCACGCTCCTTCTTCAAGAACGTCTTCTTCACCTTCTGAACCTTCACCTTGGGCGTGACGTCCACGATGTCGTGGTAAGCGCGGTCATCTCGCTGCTGTGTCAGTCGCACGTCCGTCTGGATGGACTCCGCAGCTGCGGCCTCCTGTGAGGAGGCGTGCCGGAGCTGCTCACGAGCAACAAGTAGCACGTGACCACGCCAGGATACGTAGTAACGGCTGTTGGACTCCTTCGCGATCACAGTCGCAGGACCCCGCCATCTTTCAGGATCTTGCCGACGACGTCCCTTGAACGGATTCGGTGCCCAGAAATACACCCTCGATCCTGGGCGCAGATCACCGACGACCGTCGGCGCCTGTCGTAGCAACGCCCTCCGCACCTTGTCCGTCGCGTCGCGCTCCAGCAACATCATCTTTGCTGCGGTGCGGATTTGGGACGAACGCCTAGCTATGCCCTTGGCGCCGAGGACCGACATGAGAACCTCATCGTCGTCCCTGTTAGTCACCTCCGTAAAGTTCAAGATCCGCCCGAAGACAGCCTGCTCCGGGGTCAATCCATTGCGGCTGATCGTGGAGTTTTTCGCAGTGATGATGGCAGCCAGGGCCACAGTAGACATCGACTTGCCCTGGACGTGGAACTCGTGCACCACCTTGCCCCAAATAGTGCCGAGCAATCCTCCGTGGCGCTCGGCCAGGCCATGCTGCCATGCTGCATGAGCTCCCGTCGTCTTCGTATTAATGCCGAACTGCTCCATCAACGCGTTGAAGTAGCCCTCGAACTCGCCGCCCTGATCGATCACGATGTTTTCTGGCACGCCGTAAAGCTTGAACCACTCGTTCATGATCTGGCGTGCTACGTGCTTGGCCGTCCTATTCTTGAGAAGGCAGGCGCAGTGCCATCCCGTACCGGCATCCACCATGCTGAGGACCACCAGCTGCTCCTTGGCCGCGTCCCGTAGGTACTTTACGTCGATCACAACCGTCACATTGGAGCCGAATGGTCGCACATCCGCCGTCCCTTGCACCGGGCGGGGCGGCGCCTCCGACTCAGCACAAGTCGGACACTGCCAATGCTTCGCGTATGCCAACGCGTTAGGTGTGGCACCGCCGAGACGCAGCATCTTGATGAACGTCGGTCGGCTGGGGTGTCCAAGACCGCGATGGCCTTGCGCACAGCACGTCGCGTACTTCGCGGAATCTTCATCATGATGTCCTGCCGCACCACCTCTGGAAGCTCCATTTCTGACCAGGAGGCTGCAACCTCCTCCTCCTCCGCAGGGTGCTGCATGGACTCCTCCTTCACCGTCTTCTGCAGTGCCTCGCGAATCTCTGCGCGAACCTCCTGCGGTGCTTTGCCCCACTCAGGTCTCTCCGAAACGTCCCTGGGGACCTCTCCATGACCATGCTCCGCGGGCTCGGGTCCATAACTCCTGGGCTCCTCCGTGGGGTCAGGGAGTTGTGCTGCAGGAAAACTCGAGTTCTCGAACTGCCAGGCCAAATGATCCGCGGCACCGCTCATCACAACCGTGCCGAACTCCTCTGCGCAGCTCCCGCGCACGGCCGTGCAAACCCCAGGGTTCGCCAACACTCTCGTGGTGTCCTTGAGGCAGATTGCGTCCTCGAATGCTGGGTTCGACTTCGTTGCACTCACGGGTGGCTGGCTCCAGATTGTCGACTGCGCGTGGTCCATTACCATGGCTGCGCGTCCCCTTGCAGCTTGCCACTGCATCACCTCGTCCGTGAACGAGAGCAACATGCGGTACTCGGTCCGCTCTCGGCGTTGCCGGCGCACTCGCATAGGCCTTCGCTGGTCGACACTCTGCATCCGACTCCATGCCGTAAGAGGTGGGGACAAAGCCACGAAGTCTGGGTCCACTGCGACCAGGTACGCCCGTGCCTCGTTCCTGCCCTGGACCGTCAGGAGGTCGAACTCTGGCGCTGCGATGGGCTGGTGGGCGTCCCATCCCACGCTCGCCGCCAGGATCGTGAGTTGGCAAGCCCATGCGAAGACCTCTACGATCCTCCAGGGCCCCGGCCGCCGCCGGGTCTCCTTCTGAAAGGGCAGTGCACGTTCCTCCTGGTAGTACCTGAGGGCGTCCTGCTCCTGCTGATCAGCCCGAAGCTTCCTTTTCGCCATTTCCTCGGTCATCAGAACCTCCAGCTCCTTCAGGTTGCTCCGGACGTGCCTGCGAGCACCTTTCGTCATGAAAACCTCGTTGTCCGCGTTCTCCATGAAATCCTCCTCGTCACTCGATGCCGTCTCCGCGGACTCTGGGTCGCTGGTGTGATAGTGGGATGTGCTCAGCTCTGAGTCGCCTGCGTCCTGGCCGTCGTTGCTGTCAGAATCGTGCGAGTCCTCCTCCTCGACGGTCTCAGCGACGCTGCGCTCATCCTTCTCCTCGTGACTCGCAGTTCCGCTGAACATCTCGTCTGCGAGCTCGTCCTGCTCCTCGGACTGTCCGACGGGGAAGGCACTCGCGACCGGTGCCGGGAAATCCAGCAATGACACGCACGGATGCCCGGACGCAGCCGGGACCAACGGCTTGGTCACACCGTTCGCCGTGAAAGTACCGCTCCTGAAGCTGATTGCTGCGCCCCACTCTGCCATCTCATCAGGGCCGATGAGACCTGGCACCTCGGCATCGACCTCGGAGATCACAACTTCGCCCTGCGTACCGTTGATGCCGACTGTGTAGCACCACGCACGCTCTGACAAGAGCGGCACGCCTGGGCCGAACTTGAAGTACTCGCGCTGGTTGATGCTGTGGTACGGCACGCCCATGGCATCCAAAGTCTTCTGCAGCTCGACGCGCCACGGACGTCCACCGACAGCCCGCTTGCAGCCCGTGTCAATCATAGCCAGCCCCGCGGGCAAGACAACAAGCATGACGGACTGCTCATCTACCACCATGCGGGGGCACTCCTCTCGGGTGGTGACCATGTGGGCCGCAGATCCCCCTTTTGCTGCCCAAGGGTCTGCGCCCTTTGCTGCCCAGGGGTCCGCGCCCCCTTTGACGGCAACATCCTCCCCAGTCGGGGCGGCAGACGGTAGTCCTGGCACAGCTCCGTCTGGGGTGTTCTTGGAAGGTTCCCCTTCATCCTTCTTGGGCTTCTCCAGCGTGTAATGAATCACCGACTTCAGCGAACACTTCTTGCACTTCGCGAAGATCACGGTGCCGTGTGACTGCCACTTCAACTCGCCCACAGGATGAACACATTCAGCCTGCTGCTGCATGAGCTCGGGGTCGAACTTCGCCTTCGGGCCTGGAACCAGCCTCTCGCCGTCGAACTGCGAGTCGTACATGGCTCGATGCATCTGCTGCTTCTCCAGGTCACTCTGCGTGGCGCCGACACTCATGACGTAGCTCCGTCCAGAGGCGGTGACTACACGCGGGACTCCAGATGCAGCTGAAGATGCCGTCGCAGCGGCAGGGGCACCTGAGCTCGCGGCTCCTGGAGGCGCTGGAAGGTGGACACGCCGTCGTATTGCCTCCATGTTCTTCCACACGCTTCCGACTCCCTGCTGCTCAGGAGATGTGGGCAGGGCACGCTCTGGCAGAGGTGCCTGCTCACGTCGCTTCTGTAGGCCGTCGTAGACCACGCATGGGTTCAATCGGGTGTGCATCTCCATCTCCTGTTTCTCTATCAGCGCGAGGCGATCCAGCAACTCAGCTTTATCACGCTGCAAAACCTCTAGTCGTTTCTTTTCCTCGCTCTTTCTCACTTCCTCGGAGGCTCCTGCCATGACCCAGTCCTCTTCCTTAGGGACAGCGGCGGCCTCCCCAGTCGGAGCGGCAGACGTTAGTCCAGGCACAGCTCCGTCTGGGGATTCTTTGGTCTTCGATGCTCCCTTTGCCGACGCCTCCACCACGTATACGGGATGGGCCCTCGCAGGGCCGCTGGATAAGGAGATATCTGGCTTCTCGCAGCGGCGCGTGTAGAGATTGAGGCGCACGATGCGATCGTTCTTAGTGATGAAGTGGATGGTTGCCGGCGGCGTCAGGTAATCCCTGAAGATATCCTGACGCGGATACCAGCTGCAGAAGATCTCGTCCATATCCTCTGGCGTGAACGGCACCTCCTTATCCTCACGCCGCTGGTCGTTGTCGTCCTCGGTGGCCTCAGGATCCTCGCTGGCCTCGTCCTCGTTCTTCACCTCCTTGCTGCTTCTTGCCTTCTTTCTCTCTTTCTTCTCTTCTTTGCTGCTCCTCGCCTTCTTCTTCTTCTCTTTCTTTTCTTCCTTTTCTTCCTTTTCTTCCTTCTCACCGCGGTCTTCTGGTGGACTCCGCTTCTCTTTCTTCACACCGCGGCCTCCTGGTGTACTCCGCGACCTTGAACGCGAGGAAGCCTCCGCCTCGGGCGGAGGAGGGGCGCGAGGCTCGCGAAGAACAGCTCCCCGATCACGCTGGCGGTCGTCCCGGCGATCTCGATGATGATCTTCACGCTGCTTGGTGTCACGACTCCCGCCTTCACCGCGCCGATCGTCAAGGGGCTTGGTATCACGATTGCCGCCCATCACGATCTTGAATATAGTTGCCGTGATCTCGTCGAGATCCACCTCAGCCGCCGTACAAGGCCTCGATGTGGTCAGCTGCAGGCGCACGAGCCGACCCTGGACGAAGTCGAGGCTCTCGAAGCGGCCTTGCTTGAAGAAGATAGGCTTCTTGTTCGTCACGCGCTCCACGATGTGATGGACCGTGGCAAGGTCAGGAAACTCCCACTCCACGCTGTGCCCCTTTGCGTGGGTGTTGGCCAGAATGCGATGGCAACGCACGACAGCATCCTCGTCCTCCTGATCCTCCCCGCGCCTGGCACGGGCGCGCGCGCGTTCATCGCTGCTCTGTGCGGCCCCTGGGCCGTCGTCGGCGTCCTGGCGTAGGCTCGGCGCAGGCATGCTTTTGGGCCTGGGGTGCATAATGATCCGCTCTGGCGCGTCCGCTCGACCCTCCACTGGATGCCTCTGGGCAGGCACCGACTGGGGAGCACGGCGCCATGGAGCGCGGCCACGACGCTCCTCGGCACTGCCTGCCATGCCAACCCAGTAGACGATCGGTCCATGCACCTGCCTAGGCGCCGGCGGCTTCACAGAGGTCCGCTGGTTGGGCGACGCTGGCTGGCCATTCTTAGGCCCGATCTTGTTGTACGGCTCGCGCTCGCCACTCTTCACCTTGGGGCACTCCGGGTCGCCACGCCAGTGGCCAGGCTGATCGCAGTCAGCACACCGGCTGTTAGCCTTGCGCTGGTCTGTCGGTTTCCGACCAGCCTGGAAGGAGCCGCTAGCGTTGATCTTCTTGGGGTCCCGCTGCCGAGGAGCAACGAACCCGCGCTTCTGACGCTGTACCGCCGTCTTCTGCTTGGCCCTCCAGCCGGCCAAGAACGCTTCCTGAAGATCCTCCGGTGCCTCGTACTCCTCGTCGTCAGGCCCGTCGTTGTCCGACACCAGCCCCTCGTCGACCTCAGCGCCGTCCTCGAAGAGGGTGCCCTCGGCCCCTCCATGGTCTCCATCGTCCTGGTCGTCTGCTTCATCTTCGTCATGCTGCGCCTCCTCGAGGTCGCCGTGGTGTTCATCGTAGTCTTCGCCGTTCTCTACCTCGTGTACGTGCTGGCCAGGGCGCCCTCGCAGCACGCATGGCCTGCGAGCCATGGGAGGGCGCGGATAACGACCGCCCGAACTCCCAGAGGAGCGCCCGTGCTCACGCTGCGCCGCAAACGGCGAGCGGCGAGGGAGCACTGAGCGCTTCTCGGTGTCGTGCACCTTCGAGTAGGCTGCCTTCAGCACGACCTCCATCCGCTTCGAGTCGTAGATGCCGCCACAGTTGAAGAGCACCTGCGCTCGCTCCTTCTGCGATAGTCCAGCGCCACGAAGCATCTTGCTTGCCAATGCGCGATCGCTGATCGCTGATGTGGGATCCTCGAGCTGCAACTCCATGCGCTTCTTGCGCAGGTACGTGGTCCAATCCATGATTGGCTGCCCAGCTCGACGGTGTGCTCGCTCCCAATCCTGATGCACCTGATCGAGGCGCTCGTGATCCATCTTCTCGAAGGCGTCGTCGTAGATAGCAAAGATGGTCTCGAGCGTCTCCTCGCGTCGGAGGTCCGACGCGTCAAGCACCTCGATGAGCTCTTTGGCTCGACCTGTCACTTGACTGTAGATGATCAGGCCCAGCTCCACGTCTGAGAGCTGATTGAAGTTGCGGATGACTTCAACCTCCTTGCGCCACTCTCGGTACTTCTTAGTACTCGTACCGACTGCACCATCGAACTCTGGGAGCTTCACCTGCGACAGCAGTAGACGTGTACGTCTGGGACCGCCGTCGCCACCACGATCCCGATGCAAGGCCAAGAGCTCCCGCTGGGTCTCGGCCATCACGCGCAGGACCGCATGCAGGTCCGGGGGACCTGTGCCAGCGGAGGACGCAGCCTCCGCGTCTGAGCCGTCTTGGCTGGCAGCCATGGCGGCCCGCGCGGGTGGTCACAGCCACCGAAGCAGAGCACGCAGTGCGTCCGCTGGAGCTTACAAGCTCCGCTACCAATGTCAGTGCAGTTGTTTTCAGCTCAGACCGCGCGGCAGTCCAACTGCGGGTGCGTCCCAGGGCCCTAGGACTAGGGCCAAAACAGCGGCGGGCAGCGTGCATGCCACAAAACAAGACAAGCGCGTACAACATACACACATGGTGGCACGGGCGGCAGAGGGGCAGGGGAGTGCACTCTTCACACCTCCCTCCCTCCCGCCCGCCCCCCTTCCCGCCCTCCCGCCCTCCCTTCCTCCCCCCCCCTCGCCTTCCCCCATGCGCCCCTCGAGCAATTTGGGCCCAGGCATTCCAGGATTTGCCTGAGTCCAGGCCTCTGGGCTTCCGAGCAGCGCTGGAGGGACTGCACCCCAGAACCCGCCAGATTTCTAGGGTGCCGACGAACACAGAGGCAGCATGGCACGGTTGTGGTCGCGATGCACGACTTGCAGTAAATGCGAGTGGAACGCGAAGCTCCTCTAGCAGAAGAAGGTGTGCTCGGGTTGTGGCACAACAGTCGAGCTCTACGCGAGGAAGAAGAAAGTCTCCTTCCAGCGGGACACGTTCAACTCGGACGACGAGTTCTTGGACGCCTGGAGCGGCGATGAGGAGACTGAGGCAGGCGGACTTCGCCAGCCCCTTCCTGCTGGCCCAGTGGGTATCCTCAGGGGTGGGCCACGCAGCCCGTCACCAGGGGGCTCCCGAGGTGGAGGCAAGGGAGGTAAAGGTGGTTCAGGGCAAGTGCGTCAGCTGCTTCAGCAAGCATGCGACGCCTCCCAGGACCCAGGGCTCCAGCAGGTGCTGAAGTCCCAGATCGACCAGCTCGCCAAGACGAGCACGGCCCCTGACCCCAGGGAGACGCCCGTGGAGGCGCTCAAGAGGGTCGAGGGCATGGTGAAGAACGCCGAGCACATGCACGAGCAGGCGGTGAACAGCGTCTTTCGGCTCCGCGGCAACCTGGCCGCGGCGGAGCAGAAGGAGGCGGCGGCAGCGACGGCCTTAGCAGAGGCTCTTGCTGCGAAGCGAGCGGCCACGGCTGCCTTGGCCAAGGCTGAGGGCATTGGCCCAGAAGACGACAAGTCGAAGCAGGACGGGAAGCTCTTCAGCATCGGTTGGGATGCCCAGTTCTTCGAGAACTTGGCCGACATGGAGTGCACCGATGGCGAGAAGACCGAGCTCGAGGACATCCGCAAGCAGCTGGAGGAGGCTAAGACGTCCCTGGAGAGCAAGGAGACCGAGATCCGCCGCTGGCTGGAGACGACGGCGAGGCACAAGGCGGCGATCCAGGAGAGGATGGCCAAGAAGCGCCGCGGCGCCGATGGGCAGGCAGCGCCGCCCGCTGAGGCCTCCGCTGGGGGCGGGGGTGGCGAGGCCAAGCCAGAGGCGGCGGCGGCGACGGCAGGGCAGCCCAGTGCGGCGGAGGAGGACCCCGCGGCCAAGGCTGCCAAGGAGGAGGCCATCAAGCAGGAGGCGCAGCGGCTGTCGGCCGCCAAGTTCGCTGCCAAGGCTGAGCAGGCCAAGGCGGTGGGCAAGGGCACGGCGGCGGCGACTACGGCAGCTGCGTGACGGTCCAGAACGGGGACCCCTCAGACCCTGACTGAGGGGCCGCCGGCGAATGATGACGAGACTACGATTTTTTACTCGAACATCACTGAGCTGACGGATAAAGCATGGAAATTCATTTCTCAGCGCGCACGCACATATAGTCATTGGGCCCTCGTCGAGACTCACGTTCAGCAGGAGTCCGAAGTACGAGAGTGGGATAAAAAAGCACGGCAATTGTTCTTGCGGATGGCGGTCAACCGCGCACGACCGTCAGGCAAGATCGTCAGTGCAGCCAAGCAGCGCCGTTCCAACGAGGGCGGTGAGATCTTTTTGTCACGGAACCATCTGCAATGTCATATTCTGCCAGAGGCGAGGACCTCCATGCGCCAGCTCAAGGCCGGCGTGCAGAACAGCTTCGACGGCTTTCTCCCGATGCTCATGCACCAGTCGGGGTTCTCTATTGTCATTGTTGTGCTATATTCACTCCCAAGCATCGGAATGACGGGCTTGAACCGAGAACGCTTTCGCAGACTCGGAGGCTTGTTGAGGGCGATGCGCATTCCTTGGGCAGTGATTGGGGACTGGAACATGACTCCAGAGGCGCTGGTGCGGTCGAAGTTCGTGGAGAAGGTGGGTGGAGTTCTGCGCGTAGCTGATGTAGTAGGCACATGTGCGCAGAAAAAGGGAGAACCCGATAGCATGATAGATTACCTAGTTATGAGTGAATATGCGATTCCACTCGTGCGTAGTTTAGAGCCTGTGCGTGATGTAGCCTGGAAGCCTCACATAGCGCTCGTTTTGCGTCTTTGGTCGTCGGGGCTTAAGCTGCAAACTAGGGTCCTCCAGGTCCCGTGTAAGCTACCGCAAGTTCCCCGACCGAGGACGGAGCCAACTGTAGGCTCCAAGGCCAGCAAAGCCAAGGCCAAAGCTTCCGTAGCCCGTGCTGCTGCTCACGAAAAGCGAGTAGCGGATTTTCAAGAACAATTCGGTGACTGTTTTGACCAGGCTGAGGGGTCGAGAGCTTTGGAGGGTGAAGGGGCCCTCGAGGAGCCTCATGATTTTCTTGAGCCTGATTTTTTGGACCCCGAGGAGGAAGAAGATCCTTGGGCCTCCGAGCTCAACTTCTGTAGTGATAATAACCTAGCTGCTGCGTTCCAGTGTCAGCCTGTTGATGGGGGAAAGGCCCCACCCAGCGGTGCGCCCAGTGTGCCCATGTGCGACCGAGCCCCGATGGAAAAGAAAGAAAAAAACAAAAAAAAAAAAAAACAAAAAAAAAAAAAAAAAAAAAAAAAAAGAAAAAAAGAAAAAAAAGATAAAAAAAGAAAAAAAAAGAAAAAAAAAAAAAAAAAAAAAAAAAAAAAAGAAAAAAAAAAAAAAAAAGAAAAAGAAGAAAAAAAAAAAAAACAAAAAAAAAGAAAAAAAAAACAAAAGAAAAAAAAAAAAAAAAAAAAAAAAAGAAAAAAAAAAAAAAAAAAAAGAACAAAAAAAGAAACAAAAAAAAAAAAAACGAAAAAAAAACAAAAAAAAAAAAAACAAAGAAGAAAAAAAGAAAACAAAAAGAAAAGAAAAGCCTCTCGTAGAGTCTGACAATTCGGTTACGTGCGAGGCCCAGCCCCCCTGCGTTGAGCCAGTCAGTACCCCCGTAGAGCAGCAGTCTCCTGACCGTAGTGCGCCTGACACAGAGAGGGGCAATTTATTGGACTCTAGGCGGCCTCTTCAGAAGGAGGAGAGGGGCAAAATTTTGGACTCTAGACGGCTTCTTCATGGCCGTGGTGACACTACACTGCCGCAGGATAATGCCAGCGAGGTCGCGTTTGAAATCCCAGTTGAGACTTGGATGGAAAGTCGGCACTCGATTGGATTTTCTTCCGGCGCCGATGTGGTGCAGCAGGCCTCCCCCTTCCTCACCTCCTCCGTAGCCTTTCGGCTCGAACCTCGGCAAAGCGTAGCCATCGCTGGCATGTACGCGTCGTGGGTTTCTGCTGTGGAGAAGGCTGTCCGTACACATCATGATCTTCAGGTCGCCCCTGGGGTGCCGCGTGCATGCGGACCCAGGTTTTCCGTGCAGCCCATGCGTGTGGTCGCGCACGCCAGGGCCCTCCCGCTCAGGGATCAACGTAGCCAATGGTGGACGAGAGTGCACGCCCTCTTGCATGGAGTGGCCAGGCATCGTAGTCGTAACAACGGTGCTAAGCAGCTGCAGGACATGTACGAGGCGTGCCGCAAACTTCGTGAAGGCCGACCAGAGCGAGTCCATGGAGTACTTAACCTCGCTCGTGACCCTCCTTGGGAGCAATGGCTGCAGGCATTACGAGACCCTGGTGGTATCAACATTGCTGTCTTGGAATCGTATGTGGATGCGGCCAAACGTATCATGGGCAGAGCTCAGCGGGCGGCTATGAAAGAATCCTTATCAGAATTTCAATCGTGGGTGGTCGAACCTACAGCGGCAGGGGTGTTGCACAAATCGCTGAGGCCTCAACCGTTGCCGACGATGGAGGTCTTTCGTGACGGGAAAGTGGTGCAGCACCCAGCGGAAGTGATGAATCTGAAAGCAGAGAAGTTCAAGCAATTGTGGGCCCCGTCAGTCCCACAGGTTTCTGAAGTGCGCGAGATCTTCAGGGCCATCAGAGTTGCAGCAGAAATGGAACCCTTACCGCCGATCCAGGTCGATCAGATCTATGCCAGCGCCAAGGCCATGAAGGCTAAGGCGGGCATGGGCGTGGACATGCTGTCCCCAGTGGACTTCCAGCGGCTGCCAGGCCCAGCGATCGCGGAGCTTGCGGTCATCCTGCAGAGCATCGAGCATCTGCTGGTGTGGCCCGTGCAGACGATGATGGTGGTCGGCAAGCTGACCCCCAAAAAGGTGACGGGGGACAGGGCCATAGGCCTTGTCTCCATGCTGGGCAGGCTGTGGTCGCACGTTCGAGAGCCGATCGTGCGCCAGTGGTCGGCGCAGGAGGAGCAGGCCTGGGACGCGGCGGTGGCGGGCAACTCGTGCTTGCAGGAGGCCTACCTCAGGGCCATCGATGAGGAGCTGGCGGCATGGATGCAGCTCCAGTTCGGCCACAACCTCGTCGACGTGCAGGAGTTCTACGACACGATCCCCTGGGCGCCGCTGGTCAAAGCGGCGCTCAAGTTGGGGTTCCCCCCCACGGTGCTCTACTTGGAGCTGCTGCAGTGCGTCGTGGTCCGCGCGCTGGAGCAGGAGGGGGCCGCGTCCGACCCTTTCGAGCCGTGCCAATCGGTGGTGCAGGGCTTGAGGTCCGGCACGAGATTTGCCAAAGTACTTGCACATTTTGTTTTGAAAGTTGTGACGATTGCTACGCCGCAGATGGGACATCGAGTTTGGATCGATGATATCTCCCAGCGTACAACGGGCTCGCGGCAGGCTGTTCGGCGCAATCTTACCAGAGCTGGTATCAAGACTGGACAAGAGTTGGCTAAAGTCGGACTTAAGATCGCAAAGAAGTCAGTGGTGATGTGTACTACGTTGAGTGATGCACAAGCAGTTGTGAGAGCAGCTCGTTTGCAGGGCTTCCCTTTGAGCGTGGCCAAACAAGCAGCTTACCTCGGAGTAGACTTTAGTTGTGGCCGAAGAGGCCGGCAGACTCGAAGACAGCGAGATGATAAACACGCCAAGATGAGTGAGAAAGTTAAACGTTTTACGAGGGTTTCTAAGCAATACCATATTATGTCAAAAATCGAACGGGCTGGGGGACAAGCGGCAGGGACCTATGGACATCAAGTCCATGGGGTATTTGGTCAACAGCTGTTGCAGTGCAGGCGCCGGTTAGGCCAAACGTGTGGGGCGGGCACCAAAGGCAGATGTCTTACATCTTTGCTGGAGTTGAGGGCCCCTGAGGCCGATCCGTCAGTGTTGTACCCTACTCAGTGTATTGATCAATGGCTAAAGTCCTGGCAAGCCCATCCCGATTTAAGGAAAAGCATTCGGTTTGTTTGGCCCAAAGTGGTGGCTGAGCTAAAAAATCGGAACCCAGGGGACCAAGTTCGCGCAGTGAAAGGGCCGATATCGGCGACGATATTGAATTTGTTACGGCTGCAATGGGAACCCACCGAGGCGCATTCTTGGTCGTATATTTCACGTTCTGGTTCAGAAGAAGAGTGGCAGTTCCCAGATCACATATACACTGGCAACCCGGCTTTGGATCACCATCGGCATCTACTTAATGATATCAAAGATTCAGCAAGACGATTGAACTGGCAACAGGCGTCTAAACATTACTGTGGTGGAGGTTTAGAGCACGGAGCCGATATGGAATCGTATAGGGGGCTGATCAAAATGCTAAACAAACTGCCGCATGGGACACATTTGGGGGAGCTTATGGTAAATATCTGTACTGGAGGTTTCTGGACCAAACAGCGGAAGTGTGATCAGTTAGCTAAGTACAAAGGAAATGATAAGTGTGATCGATGTAAAGGCGCAGTTGAAACGCCGTTTCACAGGTATTGGGGCTGTGACAAAAACGAGGGAGCTGTACCTTATACGCGTACTAGTGATATGGTTCCCCAAGCACACACACAATTCAATACTGCTGAGGCGTTTTGGCTGCGTGGTATGATACCATATGAATGGACCCAAGTACCCCGACCAACTCAGACTGAAGACTGGGAAACCACAGGGCTCAATGGGCTCGAGGAGGGATGTCTGGGGCCAGGTTGTGCAGTGGATCCTGTTCTTATCTTTGGAGATGCCTCAGGAGGTGCTGAGTCGTCTTCGAATAAGTTTCGTCGAGTTGGAGTTGCTATAGTATGCCTGACGGCTATCCTTCCCCAGGTTGAGATTCGTGCGACCGTGTCAGGACCGCTTGCTGGAGACAGACAGGTGGTGGCCCGAGGCGAATTACTTGCCCTGTATTTGGCTTTGTGGTGCGGATCTGACTTTGTCACATTTGTGACGGACTGCGAACTGGTGGCGAAAGGGTGGTATGACGGTAGGTACTTGTCCCCAGACGGGGAGGATGCAGATATATGGAATAAGATTGGCGAGCTGATGCGCACCCGTGTTGTGGGACATGTGGTCGTCTTGTGGACACACTCCCATATGAATGCTAGGGACATCGTAGCTGGTACATGTTTTCGGAGCCTTGTCATTGGTAACCTTATCGCTGACGAGTTTGCGGGGTATGCTGCCAACCGCGTGCGAGCGCCTGAAAGTATTAGGACACGGGTGTTGTTGCACGAGCGCCGAGCGTACTTGATCAGAATGCGTTTGTTGCGTGCCACGATGGGCAGTATTGCAGCGACGACGGAAGCTGAGAAGGCGGCTAGACTGAGTAGGCCTGAGGTTCCTCCTCCGCCTCCTCCCCCTCCCCTCCCGCCTCCTCCTGCTGCTGCTGCTGTTGCGGCTCTCCTTTCGCCCCACTCCTTAGCTGATTGTAAGAGACGCTGTCTGAAGTGTTTCGGGTCAGCTACTCAAGCTACAGTAGGTGAATGGATCGGGACTCCATGTCCGAGGTTATATAATGTTGATGGGGTCATTTTCTCTCCTCTCAAAGGGGATAGAATTCATATCGCGGGGGGCTGGGCACATAGTACTCACACGTTGAATGTGCACAAGGGGCTTCAGGTGTGGTTTTGTACCCAATGTGGAGCTATCGCAGATAAGGCTTTGCGATCGCTTAAGTCCCCCTGTTCGTACAAGCTGAATAAGACCAAGCGTGAATACCTTGACAGGATCAGAAGGGGGTTACAGCCCAAAGTCCTGAGCCAGGCAGAACAAGCTGCCAGGCGTTCGAGGGCCGCTTCGAGTCGTGATGTGTAAGGGATTGGGATCTTGCTTCCGCAACGGCGTCCACTCCACTCCACGCCTTCCCCCATGCGCCCTCCCCCTCTGCCCCGTCCCCTCCCCTCCATTCCTCTCCCCACCCCTCTCCCTCCCTCCCCCATCCCTTTCCCCCCACCCCCCTCTCCTCCGCATCCACCTCCTCCTCCTCTTCGTCGTCGTCATCATCATCATCATCATCATCATCATCAGCAGCAGCATCATCATCATCATCATCATCATCATCATCATCATCATCATCATCATCATCATCATCGTCATCATCGTCATCATCATCATCATCATCATCATCATCAACACCACATCTCCATCATCATGATCATCAGAAGCAACATGACATGATCATCTTCATCATCAACATCTTCGATCATCAATCATCGATCATCAGTCACCATCCCATCACATCACCATCACATCATCATCATCATCGGCATCACGTCATCATCATCATCATCATCATCATCGTCATCTTTCATCCATCGATCATTCAGCATCATCAGCAGAATCATCCATCATCATCATCAACATCGTCGGCGTCGTCGTCGTCGTCGTCGTCGTCCGTCATCCATCATCATCATCTCATCATCCGCTTCATCCTCATCATCCTCATCATCCCTCATCATCCTCATCATCCGCATCATCCTACAGCATCAGTCATCAGCATCAGCTTCAAGCAGCAGCATCATCTCTTCATACATCAGCATCATCAACATCATCAGCATCACATCATCATCATCTCATCACCAACCACCACCACCATCATCATCATCATCATCGTCATCATCATCGTCATCATCAACCATCATCATTCATCACCACCACCACCGACCACCACCATTCATCACCTCATCATCCTCATCATCATCATCACATCAGCATCAGCATCAGCATCAGCATCATCATCATCATCATCATAATCATCATCATCATCACCACAACCACCACCATCATCATCGTCAGCATCGTCAGCATCATAATCACCATCATCATCATCATTATCATCATTATCATCCTTCTCGTCATCATCATCATCAACTTCATCATCATCCTCAGCATCCTCCTCATCGTCATCATCGTCATCAGCATCATCATCATCATCAACATGATCATCATCATCGTCACTATCATCATCACCACCATAATCATCATCATCATCAGTATCATCATCAGCATCAGCATCACCATTAGCATCACCATCACCATCATCACCATCATCTTCATCAGCATCATCCTCATCACCAAAAACTTCATCATCACCATCATCACCATTAACAACATCAGCATCATCATCGACGACATCACCATCATCACCATCAGCAGCAGCAGAAGCATTAACATCATCGCCATCATCTCATCATCATCATCATCATCATCATCATCATCATCATCATCATTTCCATCCTCATCAGCATTCTCATCACCACCATCACCTCATCATCATCAAGATCATCAGCATCATCAACATCATCATACGCTGTGACATCATCATCATCGTCATCATGAACATCATCAGCATCACCATCATCACCATAGTCATCGTCACCATCATCATCCCCATCATCCTCATCATCACCATCAGCATCGTTATCATCATCATCATCATCGTCACCATCTCCATCTTCATATTCATGTCCATCTGCAGTCGCATCATCATCAGCAGCAGCATCAGCATCGTCATTATCACCATCACTATCATCAGCAGCACCGTCATCATCATCACTCTTACTACCATCATCATCATCATCAGCAGCAGCAGCAGGATCACCACCATCATCAGCAACAACAACAACATGTCATCCTCTTTGCCTCTCCCTCTCCTTCGTGAGCACGCATCAGCGGGCAGCGTTCCTTTTCCAGGCCGCGTTCAGAGACGCGGGAAGCGCCCCCCCTCTCAGAGGCACCCCCCGCCGGGCCGCCTCAACGAGGGTTCCTCCGCCTGGCACACCAGTGGGGGCGCACGCGGGAAGGGGAGATGGACCCCGTTTCTCCTCCGTCCTCTCTCTCTCTCTCTCTCTCTCTTTTTTGGTTTAGCTCTCTATCTCTATGTCCCTCTGTCTCTCTCTCTCTCTCTCTCTTTTTTCTCTCTCTCTCTCTCTGTTTCTCTCTCTCTCTCTCTTCCTCTATTTTTTGTTCTCTCTCTCTCTCTCTCGATTTATAGAAATATACATATATGCTTATATATGTATGAAATGTGTACGTGTGTGTTCCATCCCCTAAATGGTCCATCCGCATCAGCATCACAATCACCATCACCATCAGCATCCTCATCAGGCAAATCACCACCATCATCATCATCATCATCATCATCATCATCATCATCATCATCATCATCAATCATCATCACCACCACCATCATCATCATCATCATCACTGGAACCGTCGCCAGCATCATCATCATCATCATCATCATAAACATCATCACGATCAACATCACCATCGTCATAGTCGTCAGTATCGCACTGACGATCATCCTGAACTGGATCATCATCAGAGTCCTCGACCTCATCAACATCATAATCATCACGATAGCAATCACCAGCACCGTGATTACAACTGTTACCACCATCGTTGTTCATTCCCTTCAGCGTCGTCATCGTCATCGTCGTCATCATCATCAACATCATCATCGTCATCGTCATCGTCATCAACATCCTCATCCTGCGTTCCGTCGCAATCACCATCATCCCTACCACCATCATCATCAATACCGTCGTCAGCGCCATCATGTTCAACATCTTCCTTTGCAGCACGACCGTCATCATCCTCACATTGAGCATCATCGTCATCGCCATCATCATCGGCATTCACCACGTCATTATCACCGGCATCACCACCACCACCATCACCATCGCCATCATTATCAGCATCAGTATCACCACCATCATCTTCACCATCATCATCACCATCAGCATCATCACAGTTATCTAATGTAAAATCAGCCTTGCAATAATAATCCACATAGCCATCCCAATCATCATCACTACCAAGTAACTCTTTATTAGCGTGTCCATCACCATCATTACAATCACCGTCACCATCTTTATCACTATCAACATCACAAACATCATCATCTCAGCCGTCATTAGCATCATCCTAATCACCGTCCTCATATGGATCACCATAATCATACGTTACCGCGGCATCACCACCGTCATCACCATCATCATCACCAATACCCATTTTCGTCATCATCACCACCATCACCATCATCACTCTCGTCATCATCACCACCATCCGCATTATCATCATCGTCTTCATTCCCAGCATCATCACCACGACAACCACCATCACCAAACTCCTCATCAACAATTTGTTTCACGCCCCTCAGTTTACCCTCGCCCTCCTTCTCTTGCGCGTTTTGCTCCATTTCATTATCCCCCGCACCTGCGCCGCCGACGTCCCCCATGATTCACCGACACCTTGGGGTGATTCGGCATGTGAGATCCGCCACTGTGCTTTAGGCACGCGGAGGCGTAGAAGAATGCCAAGGGCTGCCTGGTAGGGTTTTCTGCTTTCTAAGAAGGGGCATCCCCTCTCCACCAGCGCATCACTGCATGGCTCGCCCCCATCTCCGACGGCTACCTGGGACACTACAAGAACGATTGGTCCGCGCCCCGAGCTGCTAGGCGGCCCAAACAGGCAACCAAGGCCGCCAGGATGGCCGAATATGCCCCGAAAGCAGCCCATGATGGCCCCAACGCAGCCCAAGTTGGCCTCCAAAACGGCCCAAGACGGCTCGGGATGTATCCAAAAGGGCCCACGGGCCGCAATACGACCCCCAACTGGGCCCCCAAATGCGGAAATCATCCATGTCCCATTGGTTTTTGACGGATCTTCGCATCTCCGCCATCGTGGGTTTCCGTCAGTTCAAGACGGGCCGGGAAGTCTCCAAAATGGCCTGAAGAAACCCCCATGCGTCCCAAGATGGCCCATGAGGCCTTGGCCCTAAGAGGCCTCCAGAGGGCCAGAGGGCCTCAAGACGGAGCGAATACGGCATCAGATGGCCCCCATCGACGGCCCAAAACGGCGCCAAGATGGCCCCACGACGGCCCCAACAAGCCCCCCATCAGGCCAAGGGAGCCCCAAATGGCCCGCGAGAAACCCGAGACGGCCCACGAGGGCTCCAAAACGGCCAAACAAACTGCCCCGCAGGAGCCCCGGCAAACCCCAAAATGGCTCAAATCGGGCCCATGGGAGCTCGGGTGTTCCTCACCCTGCCGTTCCTCCTCCTCCTCCTCCTCCTCCTCCTCCTCCTCCTCCTCCCCCTCCTCCTCCTTTTCCACCTCTTCGCCATCATCATCACACCACTACCATCGTCATCATCGTCATCATCAGCATCGTCGTCATCATCATCACCACCACCACCACCCCCACGACCACCACCACATCATCATCATCATCATCATCATCATCATCATCATCATCATCACCGTCACCGTCATCATCACCACCACCCTCATCATTACCACAACCACCACCATCACCACCACGACCACCACCACCTCGCATCATCATCATCACCACCACCACCATCATCAGCAACACCGTCATTTTGTCATCATCAACATTGTAATTCCCGTCATCCACATCATCATCCTCATCAACATCACTGCCACCATCGGTATCGCTACCGCCATCACCATCGTCCCCATCGCCGTAAGCATCACCCACATCATCATCACCACCACCACCATCACCACCGCCACCACCATCACCATAATCAGCACCACCACCATCCTCGTCATTGTTCTCGCCATCCCCATTACCATCCTCATTATCATACTCCTTCTCATCATCCGCATCACCATCATCAGCATTAGCATCCTCATCGCCACCGCCACCATCACCATCATTCTCATCATCATCACCATCATCGTCATCATGATCACCACCACCGTCGTCATCGTCATAGCAATCGTCATCGTCATCACGATCGTCACCAGCATAATCATCGCCGTCATCATTTGCCCCATCATTATTATCATCGTCATCGTCACCGTCGTCATATTCATCATCAATAACATAAGCATCACAGTCCGCATCATCATCGTCACCTTCACCACCGGCGTCGTCATCATCACCGGCATACTCAGCATCGCCATCATAATCAGTATCGTTGTCATTATCATCGTCGCCGACATCGTCAGCATCATCGTCGCCATCAGCATAGGCATCAGCATCAGCATCGGCATCGTAATTGCACATCTCGAGTAGTGGTCCTGAGTACGGCTCTGAGTGGACCGAATAGCGAGGAGGAGGAGGAGGCGGAGGAGGAGGCGGAGGAGGAGAAGGGCGCGGGTTCTCGGCGCGGCGGAAATAATAACGAGAAACCCACCCTCAGGAGATGGGGAATAACAACAGAGACCCCATCCTTACAGACAGTTAGGTAATGCTGGCACGAATTTAATGAGCCTGGGTACGCATGTCTCCACGCGCGCATGCGACTGCGCACTCATGCGATCCAGCAGGCGGGGCGGCAAGGGCGCTCGGGCTGCTGGCGTCTCGGCTCAAACAACTCACCTGAGAGGCGCCAGCTTCCCAAAAGGTCTTTCCTCTTAGCACCGCCCCTGAGCGCGCGGCGGCGGGCGGGCGTTGGCGGACGGCGGCGGCGAGCGGCGGCGGAGGCGGAAGCGGGCGGCAGCTGCGGGCGGTAGCGGGTGGCGGCGGGCGGCGGCGGCGGCGGCGGGCGGCCGCAGGGCGCAAGAGCGCTGAGTAAATCTCTAGAAGCCCCCCCACCCCAGAGCTGCATCCATTTCTAGGCTAGAAGCCCCCCCACCGTAGAGCTGAGTAAACTTCTAGAAGCCACCGCCCGCCGTAGAGCGAGTAAATTTCTAGAAGCCCCCCCCCAGAGCTGAGTTAGTTTCTAGAACCCCGCAGCGCTCGGTAAATCTCTAGAAAACCCCATCCCCTGGTCACCCCCCCTCGCTGCCCTTTCCGTCGCGCGGACCCCGGGATCATTCCTTGGCCCTAATCAATATGATATAAAGGATAGAGCGGTCGGATTGGATCCCCTCCAACACACAATAGCTTTTCAGCAGTCCGGAAGGTCGGATCCCGTAAAATCACACTGGGCCCAGGTTGGATCCCCAGCGGATCCCCACCTGGATCCTCTGGTCCGGGTGCCCGTGCCATGGTTCAGAACTCTGGCCCTCCACCGTTTGCAATGTCCTGGGGGGGCCCGGGCCGAGGCTGCGCGCCTTGCTCGAAAGCTGACGACGACGGTCTTCATTTTGGCCTCATCGGCCTCATCGCACCAAGTAACCTAACAATATGTGAGATCGGAGAAATTACTAACAACGCCAGGATATCAGGGAATGGAATGGAGGGTGGTGGTGGTGGTGGTGGTGGTGGTGATGGTGGTGGTGGTGGTGGTGGTGGTGGTGGTGGTGGTGGTGGTGGTGGTGGTGGTGGTGGTAGTGGTAGTGGTGGTGGTAGTGGTGGTGGGGGTGGTGGGGGTAGTAGGGGTGGTGGTGTTGGTGGTGTTGGTGTTGGTGTTGGTGTTGGTGTTGGTGTTGGTGTTGATGTTGGTGTTGGTGTTGGTGTTGTTGTTGTTGTTGTTGTTGGTGGTGGTGTTGTTGTTGGTGGTGGTGGTTGTGGTGGTGGTGGTGGTGGCATTTTTGGGCCCCGCATCTTCGCGCCCTCGCGGGGCCACCTTGGAGAAGGGCAGCCGCCCTGACCCAGGCCCAGGCCGCTGCGCACGACGCGTGATACCATTCGCGCCCCCGCATGTGACCTGGCTTCTGCCTGTGCCTGGCCTGCTCCTCGACGCCCTCCGCCTCTCGCGCCCCTGCCGCCGCCCCCCTCCTCCTCCGCTTCCTCCTCCTCCTCATCCTCCGCCTCCTCCTCATCCTCCGCCTCCTCCTCCGCCTCCTCCTCCGCCTCCTCCTACTCCTCCTTTTCCTGCTCCTCCTCCTCCTCCTGGGGAAACCAGAGGGTACCCGTACCGCTGCTCCTCGGGCCTCTCCCAGGGCGCGCGTCCTCCTCCTGCCCCTGGGGAAACCAAAGGGGCACCCGTACCGCTGCTCCTCGGGCCCCTCCCAGGACGCGTCCCGACCAAGAACTTCGGAGGCGGGTCCGGCCGCAGCAGCGAAGGCATCCCGGGAGGCCCAGGAGGGCGACTACGGGCGAAGGACAGCGGTAGGGGTACCCTCTCCTGCTCTGACCCTCGCCCGCCGCCTGGCGTCACTGCCGCCACGGCCCCCTCAGCCACTCGCGCAGGCGGCCGAACAAGCCCTGGGGGAGAGGGGGGGGCGACCGGGCGACGGGAGCGGGAGGAGGCGCGAGACGAGACCGCCGCTCCGACACCGAAGTGCAGCCCTCCTGAGAGGAGGCGAGGGTGATCTTCGTGGATCCGTGGAACTTCTCCACGGAGGGCCGAGGCACTGCGGGAGGCTTCAGAACTTCTGGAGGCGTCCAGGAAGGTGGGGGAGGAAGAAGAGGGAACTGAGGAGGAGGAGGAGGAGGACGACGACGACGAGGGGAGAGCGGACAAGGAGGAGGAGGGAGGGCAAAGGACGAAAGAACGGGGGATATCCTGATCGCGCACGAAATGTGACTGGGCTGTTTGCCCTATTCGGGCCACGTGACTCTCACGGACAAATCTGGCGCTTGTGGGCTGGCCCTGGTGATGGCCCATGGAGTCCCCCCCCCAAGGTCCTGGGTGCGCCGCCGGAATACGTCCATACCCGGGGTGATGTCCCGGGAACTCGGGAAGCGGTGTATGTGGTCATACTGTGGCGATGCATCGGGGGAAGCGGACGTCGCTGCGTCAATGTTCTCCATCTCCCGTGCACAGACAGAAGGAATCATCACTGCTCGGGGCCCACCCACGCGTTGGCCTCATCCCGCCTCACCCCGTGCCTCTGCGAGAACGTCCCTGCAGGCAATGCCTGCGGTCAAGGGAAGGTCCTGCTCCCTGCAGCCCACGCGCTGCCATGAGGAGCACCAGAGAAGGAACGAAGGGCCTTTCCTGACCACGGCGAGCCTCGGCCACGAACATGCTCCCCGACCGAGGTCTCAGGCCCGGCCCGACATCCCGAGCACCTCCTGAGCCCAGAGTGGCCCTTGCGTCCGCTCCTTGACTGTGCTCGCACGCCGCAGCGCGAAGACCAGCGCGGGGCTCCGCAGAGGGCCCGGAAGTCCCCAGGCCTTCCGAGAGAAGCTCCCTGCGCCGTCCCCGGAGGCACGGCAGACTTCTCAGGAAGGCCCGAGGCCTTCTGAGAGGGCCTCCTCCTTCTCATTTCCCCCCCTCGCTCGCCGCCGAGCAGCGCCCGTCGAGGCCCCCCGCATGCACAAGCGGGCCCCGCCGCGATCAGAGGCAAGATCGCGCGGCTGGCGGGCACACCGCGCTTGTGCCTCTCCAGGACCGGAGGCCGAGGCTACCCTGGCGAGGGGCGACGCAGAGAGATGCGTCTGAACTCTTCGTCCTCATCCTCCTCCACTCATCCCTCCGCCTCCATCTCTCCCTCCTCCTCCTCCTTCTCCTCCTCCTCCTCCTCCGACTCTCCTCGCTCCCTCCTCACTTCCTCCTCCCTCCCTCCTCCATCCTCACTCCCTCCCTCTTCCGTCTTTTCCTTCTCCGGCTCGGGTGCGAGGGCGGGACGGAAACAGAGGCCAGCACCCACGCTCGGGAGGGGCGGGCGGACAAGCAGAGCGAGGAACGAGCGAAGATGAGTGGCTTGGACGTGTGCACCTGGGTGGCAGCAACTTGCCAGAGGGTGGGCTTACCGAGACAGCCGACACAGGCCTCTCTCTCTCTCTTTCTCTCCCTGTGTTTCAGGAGAGCGAGGTTGCTGTCGGCTGTGCGAGGCGAGAGTAAGCTGAAGGAAAATAGATGACGTGAAATACCACAAGCAAAATGAGCAGGAGCAGGAGCAGGGAGGAAGAGAACAGACAGGGGGGAGGTGTGCGGAGGCTCTGCTGTCTGATCCTTCGGTGGCTCCGGCATGAACTCCATCTCGTCCGAAGGGTTGCAATCCCTGATCACCTCTGTGCGGCGCAGAAGAACATGCTGGTACTGTTGTCCCCCAGGCGCACGCCCGACGGAAACGCATCTTGCGAACGAGGGAGGAGGAGGGGGGAAGAGAGGAACAACCATCTTGGGCCAACGCACGTCGCCCATACTGGAGGCTGTATCCGACAATATTGCGACCTATCATGCCAACTTGAATCATCAAATGGGCTTCATTATTCGAGATGCCTATCTTGGAAGCATTGGGGGAAGTTTGGTGCCGCTCTAGGACAGCAGTAGTGCTACAGGAAAGGCACTGGCTCGAGCCTCTTTAGCCATCGTAGGACCACATTGTGACCTCTGGGCCCATCTCAAGCTGCGTACACGAAAATCCCAGCTCCATGTAAGAGCTACATACCAACATGTATGG
Organism: Prorocentrum cordatum; assembly: GCA_963575745.1. Classification (NCBI taxonomy): domain Eukaryota; class Dinophyceae; order Prorocentrales; family Prorocentraceae; genus Prorocentrum; species Prorocentrum cordatum. Next base: position 24,623 of record CAUYUJ010004268.1, read on the forward strand.
CTCACAGCCGGACCCAGAACAGACAAACATCCTTCAAGAAAGTGAGACCCTCCGCCGGCCAAACACAAAGAACATCCAAGGGTACCCTCCCCCAGGATGCACCAGAACATCCAACGAACACGAAGAACACTAGGGTACCCTCCCCGAGCCGACCTCGATCTGATACCTCGGTCCGACCGTACACGAAAATCCAATCACCGTTGAAGAAGAGCTGCGTGCCAACATGTTTGGCCTACTTTCGAGGGGCATCTCAGAGCCATTTCGGGACCCCCTTGGGACGACGACGCAGCCCCTTCTGGACCCGTCTGGGGCCCTTCTTGGGTTGCCCTTGGGGCCACCTGCGAACCCTCTGGCAAGGCTCGAGCTAAACAGTATTTTCCGGTTTCGCTTTGTTGTCGCTTTCCCTCGCTCTGTCGTCATTCCACCTTTGCTGCAAAACGACATCGAAACGAAAACGGTACACGAAATCGCCAAAACACCGTTTTGCTTGAGCCCTGCCCTCTGGGTGGGGGCTCGGGACTCTCTGGGCTCTTCTCGGATACCTCGTGGGATGTTCTGGAGCCTCCCAGCCCGTTTGAGGTCATCTCGGCCATCCTTGTTGGCATGTCTTGTGGTCAGCAGGCCTCCTTTGACCATCGTAGGGCCGTCGTACGGCCTCACAGGTCCATCTGAAGCCGACCAAAAGACCAATCAGGTAATTACTTCGAGCTGCTGTATGCAGATTTCCGGGGTCTGCCGAGAGGGGGCATGTTCGGAGCCCGCGGTCCTTCGAAAGCCACTCGAGGGCATCTTGGGGTCGATTGGAATTATGTCTGAATATCATGTGAGCAGACTCGGGCAGCATTGTCCCCATCGGCGTCCAGGGAAGGCCCAGGAAGTTCTGCACTGCCTGATCCGACGCACTTGTATAAAATGCATGTCCCTGATGCATCCTCTTCCACTCCTCTCTCGTCCTGCTCCTCCTCCTCCTCCTCCTCCTCCTCCTCCTCTTCCCCCTCCTCCTCCTCTCCTCCTCCTCCTCCTCTCCTCCTCCTCCTCCTCCTTCTCCTCTTCCTCCTCTTCTTCTTCTCCTCCTCCTCCTTCTCCTTCTCCTCCCACTGTCTTCCTCCTCCTCCTCCTCCTCCTCCACCTCCTCCTCCTCCTCCATCCTCTTTCCCTGAACTATACCTTCCCCCTGTCGCACCCCAAGAAGTGCCGGCAGGGCGGGCCAGGCGTTTCGACTGAGACTTCCTCACCACTCATGATTCTAAAGCTGAGAACTGCGCAGCAGCTTCACGAATGGAGGGCGAGTCCTTCTCTGGATGTGGCTCTCGCCGTACAGCCGCGCACATGCGCCATACAAGTGTTTAAGCGCTTCACTGGTGCAGAGCGTCTTCTTAAACTGTGGCTCTCGCCCTAGTGCTGCGCACTCTCGTCATAGAAGCTTGTAAGGAGTTCCACGGATGGAAGGCGGCCGGTTTCAAAATATGGCTCTGGCCTTAGCGCCACGCACAACTATCTGTCATACAAGATCGCAGTAGTTTCACGGATGGAAAATGATCGAAGGCAGGTGATTTTCAAAATGTGGCTCTCGCCCGCGCAACGCACATTCGTCTCTTCAAGATTGAAAAGACTTCCAGGATGGAGGGCGGCTCTTTTTCCAAATGTGGCTCTCGCCCCAGCGCCGCGCACATTCGTCTTAGAAGGTTGCAACCAGCAGTTTCGCGGATGGAAAGCGGGTGGTTTTCAAAATGTGAACCTCTCCCATTCTCCGGGCTTCATTCGTCACGAACATTTGCAAGAGCTTCACGGGTGAAGGCGGGTCGTTTTCAAAATGTGGCTCTCGCTTTAGCGCCGCGCACATTCGCAAAACAAAATTATATGAGTCTCCCAGATGAAGAGCGGGTCCTTTTCAAAACATGGCGATCGCCCTCTCGCCGCACACATTATTTCAAAAGAATACAACCTGTTAACGGAATTCTTATGTCCCAGCATTCAGGCGACTCCAGCATCGAATCGATAAGTCGAATCGGTTCGACCCAAATATCGAATCGGCAGACATCGGCAGAAAGCGGCTAACAGATAGACTTGGCAGAAATCGGCAGGGCCAACTCGGATCAAATCGGAAACCGGATCGCGTCAAGCTGGATCGGAGTCGAAAACGGTAGGGAAAAACAGAAAGCAGAGGAGGTGATATGTATCCCCTCCCTCCTGCTCCCCTCATCCCGACTTTCGTCATCGCACGTCGTCGTCGACGTCGTCGCATGTCGCCGTGCGCACGTTGTCGCATGCGTCACCGCATGTCGTCGCATATGTTTTCGTCACACGTCGTCGTGCACGCTCGCACGCGTCAATAGTCGCAACTCTGGGTTTGGCTCGTCCCACAATCCGATTGGGGCCGACCCCTCCCGTCCGCGATGGACCCCCCAGTCCGTGACGGGCCCTCTCGAACCGGCCGAATCAGACCTGCCCGACGATCCGAGCCGAGCGAACCGAACCGCTGCTCCGCGGGATCATGAAGCAGAGATGGCCCCTTGGAGACCCCTTCGGGAGCCATTTGGGGACCCCTTGGGGCCCCTTGGGGGACCCTTGGGTGACCTTGGGAGGCCCCTTGGAGGGCCCTTTTGGGGCCGCTTGGGGGGCCATTAGGAGCCCCTTTGGGACCCCTTGTGGGCCCCTTGGGAGCCCCTTAGGAGCCCCTTGGGAGCCCCTTGAGGGTCCCGTGGGGGTCGCTTGCAAGCCCCTTGAAGGGCCACTGGAGGCCCCTGAAAGGCTCCTTCAGGGCCCCTTGGGGGCCCCTTGGAGGCCCCCAAGGCCCCCAAGGGGCCGCTTGGGGGCACCTGTCGTCGTCGTCGTCGTCGTCGTCGTCGTCGTCGTCGTCGTCGTCGTCGTCGTCGTCATCACCACCACCATCACCCTCATCCTGATCCTCATTCTTATCGTCATCTCGGAATCTCCGCATCAAATCGGTCGAATCGGCAGCTGGGGAAATCAAATCGAATCGAGCTAGCGGAATCGTAATGACCCCTGGTAAGGGTGCTCTGGCAATATTCAGGACTGGCAGGGCGCAACAGTCATGGCGATTCGCGGTGTTGAAGTCCCAGGACTGGTGTTCAAATACGATGCAAGATCGTCAGGGCGCAACGGTAAAGTTGACTCGCGGCGTTGAAGTCCAAAGAATAGTCTTTTGGCACGTTTGAGAATTCTCAGCCAGATGTCTTCCAACGGGGAGCTTCCAGCAGTGAAAATACATGCTTGTAGGGACCCATGTAGAGGGAATTTGCAGGGAGGGTTTCTTGCAACATCGTTGATGCGCCTCGGGATTACGCTGGTCCTCCTCCCTCTTATCCTCCACCACCTCCTCCTTCTGCTCCCCATTTTCATCCTGCGGTCGCTCTACACCCTCCTCTTCCTCCTCCTCCTCCTCCTCTTCCTCCTCCGCCTTCGCCTCCTAATCCTCCTCCTCCTCGTCCTCCTCCTCCTCCCCCTCCATTCCTTTTCCTTATAAACAGCTTCTCCTTGTCGCACCCCGAGGCCAGTTTTTAGGGCGGTCCGGGCGTTTCGCCTGAGACTTCCTCACCATTGATGACTCTGAAACTTAAAAAGTGGCAACAGATTCACAAATGGAGGGCGGGTGGTTTTCAAAAAAATGTGGCTCTCGCTTTAGCGCCTCGCACATTCGTTTTAGAAGCTTACACAAGTGTCACAGATTGAGGGCGGGTCGTTTTCAACATGTGGCTCTCGCCTTAGTGCCGCGCAAATTCGTTTCCGATGAGTTTCGCATATTGAGGGCGGTTCCTTTTCAAAATGTGGCTCTCGCCTTAGCACCGCGCACATTCGTTTGAAACAGTTGCCAGAGTTTCACGGATTGCGGGCGGGTCGTTTTCAAAATGTGGCTCTCGCCTTAGCGCCGCGCACATTCGTTTTTTGAAAGTTGCAAGAGTTTCGCGGATTGAGGGCGTGTCGTTTTCAAAATGTAGCTCTCGCCTTAGCGCCGCGCACATTCATCCATAACATTTGCACGAGATTCACAGATTGAGGGCGGTTCCTTTTCAAAATGTAGCTCTCGCCTTAGCGCCGCGCACACTCGTCCATAAAATTTGGAAGAGGTTCACGGATTCCCATGGTCAACGTACCTGAAATTGCGTTTTGGAAGGATTCAGGATTATGCGGGTGCAACAATTGTATTGATTCGCGGTGTTGAAATCCCATAAATGGCGTTCTGGCACGGTTCTAGATCGACAAGACGCAGCAATCAGGTTGATCCGTTGCGTTGAAATCCCGAAGACAATGTTTTGGCATGCTTCAGGGTCTTCAAGGGTGTCTTCCAACTGGGCAGTTCCCTCAATGGACATGAACCGTTGTAGGGGCCTATGAAGAGGGAGCCTGGAGGGAGGGTTAGTTCCAACATTGTTGATGACTCTTTGGTTTACACTGGTCCTCCTCCTCCTCCTCATCATCATCATAATCCTCATCCTCATCCTCAACCTCCTCCCACTTCGCTTCCCCGTCCTTTCCTCTTCATCATCAGCATCCTCCACCTCCACGTTCTCCGTACCGCCCTCATCTCGTCCAGTCGGAGTCGCTAGCGTCAGCAGAAAATACTCCTGGCTGCAAGCGCACCGCACTAGCCGGGGGGGAACCAGCCTTGTAGATCTTGCTGACACAGACCCTCAAGGGGCCGTGGCGGGTGCCCTTCTTGTCATCGGGAGGTACCCTGCGGGGATCACAAGACGTACACCATCAATACCTCCATCCCCCCCTCCCCCCCTCCACCCCCAATTCATCACCCCCCCTTCTGTGAGCGGGTGGAAAAAGGGGACCCTCTCAACATGCCAGATGAAGGCTCCTGCAATCGAGCCAATTGCGAGAACCCTCCGTCAACCCTTGGGAAGAGACAATATAGAGGCCCGGAATGAGTACGTACGGAAAAAATGGGTACGATGCCCAGGAACAAATGTTGTCCAGAACGGATAGCGGGCGCCGCTGGGCAGGCGGCCTTCTGTCTCACATGGGCACACTGCGCGGTGACACCAACAGCGAACCGTGTTCAGAACGAACGGGAAATGCGGTCAATCTTCATACCCACTCTTTCCGTATCCATTTCGACCGTCCGGAGCCAATGGCTGCCTCCCACGCTTTTCGCCGTCGCGGTGCGGCGGAGGCAATCCGCTCGCGCGCTCTGGCAGCTGGGGCGAAGCATACCGAGTGTCCGGCGGCACGAGAGAAAGATACGCAAGACAGAGGGCGGCCGCGCAGCAAGGGCGAGGGCGAAGGGGCGAGCGTCGTTGAACCGATCCCCATCCCCAGCGGCGCGGCCTGGGCCCCACTGGCCGATCTACCCCCCTTGATGGGGATGTAACGCAGTTCCCTTCGGGTTTCGAGGGGTGTACCCCCAACTGGGGTGGTAATTTGGTGGGGGTCTCGAAGGGGATGAGGACGGGGATGGGGGTCGGTTAAACGATCCTGCAGGGGGGGGGAGGACACACGCAGCACGAAGCACGGCCGCCCTTCCTGGACGGCGGCGCTGCACGCTTGTCGGCGGCGCGCCCAGGCGGAAGCGGCAGAATGGGGCGGGCCTTCCCAGGAGGCCCGGGGGGCCTCTGGCCCCCCAAGCGGCCGCCGCCCTTCGGGAAGGCCTGCCCCCAATCGCTCCCTCCCCCCCCCCCCTCGGCGGGCACCCCCCGATTCTAGCGAGGCGGGGGCACATCCATACACACCGCCTCTCGAGGTCTCCGGAGAGCGGATCCTCTGGGCGGCGGTCGCGGCCGGACCTCGGACAGAAGAGCATCCTTCAAGAACATGGGACCCTCCACTGGGTTAAACTGAAGAGCCTCCGAGGGTGCCCTCCCCTAGGACGCACGAGAACATCCAACAAGCAAGAAAAACATTTGGGCGCCCTGCCCGAATCGACCTCGGTCTTACACCTCGGTCCGACCGTATGTATACAGTACGGGCCAGTGAACAAGAAACCTTCCACAAGAAACGCAACCGTGAGATCCCAGGACGCCCACTGATTTTTGGTGTGGGGACGTCACGCTTTCCATAGAAAAACCATCGAAACCCAAGAAACCCAGGGCACCCTGAGACAAGCAGGGGGTTTCTTGGCATGGGTCGCCACTGTAAGTCCCGGCCTCGGAATTTTGGAGCCCGGGCAGCCTCTCCATGTCGAGGTACCTGATCGGCTTCTGGAGCGCCCGGCGCCCCCTCTGGCCGCCTCTGGCCTGAGGGGACGCTGCGGCGCGCGGGGCCCGAGCTCCGTCGGGGATCGACAGGGCGGAGGGAGGAGGAGGAAGCCTCCTCCTCCTCCTCCCTCCGCCCTCCTCCCTCCGCCCTCCTCCCTCCGCCCCCCTTTTAACGTTAGACCAACATTTGGTGTGATACGTGTTGCGTCATGATCCTCCGCCCTCCTCCTCCGCCCTCCTCCTCCTCCTCCTCCTCCTCCTCCCTCCTCCCTCCTCCTCCTCCTCCTCCTCTCCTCCCTCCTCCCTCCCCTCCTCCTTCCCTCCCTCCCTCCCGCCTCCCTGCCTCCCTCCCTCCCTCCCCCCCCTCCCTCCCTCCTGCCTCCCTCCTGCCTCCCTCCCTCCTCCCTCCCTGCTCCCTCCTCCTGCCTCTCTCCCTCCCTGCCTCCCTCCTCCCTCCCCCCTCCTCCCTCCTCCCGCCTCCTCCCTCCTCGCCACGGGACGCCGAGGCCCAGACAAGGAACGCTAAATAAGGAACCGAGCCCCTTTTTGACACCATCAGCGCCTGAGTGCACGAGGAGCGCCAGGGGAACCACCACGAAAAGGACCCAAAGAACAGCGAGGCCCTTCCGAACCCGAAGCGGTCCTCCTCTCGGCGTGTCGGCTGCACGGGGGCCTCCCTCGGCCTGCGGCGTGCCCCTCGTGGAGGCGGCCGTCCGCGCCGCGGCCCTCGCGCCAGGTTCCACGGCACACCGTCGCCGCCGTCGCCCGCTCGGCGGCGAAAAGCCGTATATGCTAAAACTGTACGTCTTCCATAAGAAAATCAGTGATTTTGGCCTCCTGGGGCCCTCCGCGCTCTTCGCGGGCGCAGAGGCGCCGGAGCCGAGCCTGGGCCCCCGGGCGCGGCCACGTCTGCTGCTGGAGCTCCTGAAAGGCAGGCTGCCGCCCCGCCCGCTGCCTCGGCGGCAGAGGTGCGGCGGCGGCGGCGCCGCCGCCGCTTCCTGGCGACTCGGCGGCGCGAAAATGCGGAGGCGCCCCCCGCTGCGGCGGATGGTGGCGCAAGGGCTGGTGCTGGCGAGCCGCCCGCGGGCCTGGCGCTCGGGTGCGCGGCCGAGGTCGGCGAAGCCTGTCGCAGCCGCGGAGCTGATGGACCTCGAGGACGAGAGCTGGGCGGACGCCCCGACGCGCTGCTGGAGGCATCGGGGGCGGGAGCCCGACGACCTGGGTACGGGCGCTGGTGCGGCTGTGGCGGTTGCTGAAGATGCCCAGCATGGGGAGTCCCGCGAAGCGTACGCCCAGCGCATGCACGAGGCGGCTCTCGCGAACGCGCGCGAACGTCGCCACTGGGGAGGGCCAGAGTTCTCGTGGTTCGCGATGGTCTTCACGATCCCCAGCGGGTGAGCACTCGTCAACAGCCCTCCGGCCATGGTCATCGACATGGCCCCTCGTAGCGAGCCGTCTCCGTATCATCGACCTACGTTGTCGCTGTTTTGCACTATCCATGCACTGTCCTCCTTCTCCCTCCTCCATCCTCCTTCTCCTCTCTGTCCTCCTTTTCCTCCTCCTCCTCCTCCTCCTCCACCTCCTCCTCCTCCTCCGCCTCGTCCTCCTCCTCCGAGTGCTCTCCTCATCCCTCCTCCTTCTCCTCCTCCTCCTCCTCCTCCTCCTCCTCCTCCTCCTCCTCCGCCTCCTCCTCCTCATCATCACTTCCTCTGACTCAACCTCCTCCTCCTCCTCCTCCTCCTCTTCCTCCTCCTCCAATGCCTCCTCCTCCTCCTCCACCACCTCCTCCTCCTCGTCGCTCCTCTCCTCCTCCCTCCTCCTCCTCCTCCTCCCCTCCTCTCCCTCCGCTCCTCCTCTTGCTCCTCCTCCTCCTCCTCCTTCCTCTCCTCCTCCTCCTCCTCCCTCCTCCTCCTCCGCCTCGCCTCGCCTCCACCTTCCGCATCCCGCCTCCTCCACCTCCTCTCCTCCTCCGCCTCCTCCTCCTCTTTCCTCTCCTCCTCTTCCAATCAAATTCCTCTCCTCATCTCCTCTCCTCTCCTCCTCTCCTCCTATTCCTCCTCCTCTTCCTCCTTCTTCCTTCCTCCTCATCCTCCTGCTCTCCTCCTCCTCCTCTCCTCCTCCCTTTCCTCCTCCTCATCCTCATCCTCCGTTCCTCCTCCTCCTCCTCCTCCGTCTCCTCCTCCTCCTCCTCCTCTTCCTCCTCCTCCCGAATATCCTCAACCTCCTCCTTTTTTTCCTCCTCCTCCTCCATTCGATTTCTTTATAACGAACTCCTCCCTGTCGCATCCCGAGAGTGTTCGAAAGGGCGGGTTGGGAATTTTGCCCGGGACTTCCTCACAGGTCATGAACAGGTTCACAAATAGAAGGCGGGCGGTGTTCAAATTGTGGTCCTTGCCGTAGCGCCGCGCACAGTCGTCGAACATATTACTTGAGCGTCACGGACGGAGAGCGGTGAATTCTCAACATGTGGCTCTCGCCCTGGCGTCGCGCACATTCATCTCTAAGAATTTGCACGTGCGTCACAAATTGAGCGCGGGCCGTTTTCAAAATGTGGCTCTCGCCTTAGCGCCGCGCCTACTGTTCTTGAAACATTGTGAGAACTCCACGGAATGAAAGCAGTTCGTGTTCAAGATGTGGCTCGCCTTAGCGCCGCGCCAACTCGCCTGGAGCAGTTGCAGGAGTTGCAAGGATTCGCACGATTGTTGTTTCGGAACGACTCTGGATTTCCAGGGCGCGACCAGTTGCGTCGATTCGCGGTGTTGAAATCCCAGGAATGGCGCATGGCACAACTCAGGGTCTTGACGCTCTTGAGGATCTTCAAGCGGTTGTTTCCCACCAAGGCGTGGACATGAACCCTTGCACGGGCCTATGAGGAGGAAGCCAAAAAGGAGGGTTGATTCCAACATCGTTGATGAACCGTGGGTTTACACTGGTCTCGTCTCCTCCTCCTACAGCCAGACAAATTGCGAAGGAAGCGGGTCCCCATGGCAGGCCAATCATGCATATGGACCCGCACGTTCGATGAGTAGGCCCTGTTTCACCTCGATCCCCAGCTTGGCTGTTGCTTACCTCAGATTGTCTGGCTTCCGAGGTGAGGGAAGTCTGTTCAAGTGAGACCAGGGGACACGCATCGCGGAAACGGCGCATCCAGATGCATCGATGTCGTTTTTGCACCCTCGGCGGCCGTTGGTAACCACCTGACTCACAATGGGGCATGATGTCCTGCAGCTGGGCCTCGTCGGTCGGAGGGGCGCTTCGACTGCACCTTGGGAGACCACTCCTTGATTGACATGGAACTCCCCCAGGAGCATGAGATTACGGTGCAAGGTTGTGGCCGTGCACGCGTGCCGCAGCGGTGGCATCAGCGGCCACCGTGGCAGAAAAGGCCTAGCGCACGCGCGTTCAGCGCTGCAGGCTTGAGGGGGCGCGTTGGAAGATTTGCGCGAGTCACGGGGCGCCATTGGGGTCTCGCGGGATCTTCTTTCAGATGCCGCTCGCTTGTTGGCCGATGTGTCAGCGCGGGCCCTGAATCCATCTTGGAAAGATTGAGACTTCGGAACTGCGGGAAGCATGCGCCCGCGCCCCTCGCACTTCCTGTTGGCGAGGGGAGCGCCGAGACGGCATCCGAATGCATCCACGCCCATGGCCTGCCGAGGCCCCCGGAGATCGACCCCGCGGGCATGGCCCTGGCGGAGCGGGCTGTCCCGCGCGAATTTGCGGAGCGAAGACCTGTGGGCACGCCCCGATGCGAACTTGCAGCGACGAGCGCGGGAGGCGCCGGGCGAGCCAACGCCCCCCCCTCAGAGCGGATCGCCGCACGCTCGCGCATCCTTCCGCCGAGCGAACCCCAGCCAGCCCCAGCTTTGCAGGAAGCGGCAAAGGGGGGCTCTCTCGCCGGCTGCCTCCAGAGAGATCCTGCGCCGCCAACTCCGGCAACAGTCGCAATGGCCAGGGTCGTAGGACACCGGGCTTCACAAGGAGGTGGAGGAGCGCTTGCCCTGCCTGGCAGGAGCGGGGCGCGCATTCCGTGGGCGGGGTGCCATTTCTCAGCCAGTCCCTGAAACGGAGATTCTTGAAGCGCTCGCGCCCATGGGGAACGCGGAAGCCACGCCCCCCGACCTTCTCCCGAGGATGCTTTTCCAGCTTGGAGATGGCCCGCTGTTTCGCGTTGTCTGGCCCCCCCCCGAGGCTGGCGGGGCCCCGGTGTCTTGCGGCGAGGCGCGAGGCGCGGCGGGGCAGTTGCGCGGCGCCCCTCCACGAAGAGAGCCCGGTTGATCAAGGGAGGTCCTTGCGCCCGCTCATGGCGAGGGCCCAGCTGATCCTGCGCGTCGGGCCCGAGATCTTGGAGCTCCCGTCGACGGGGCAGAGCGGGCACGCGCGAGATGTCGGTGCCATCCACCTTCATAAAACGAAGCGAGGACGGCAAAAACGCCCTGGAACGGACTGGTCCTCGCCCTGACCCCGTCCGACTTCTTCTGCGCGGGCTGGCCGCCGAGGCCTCAGCCGCTCGGCGGCCGCTGCGGGCGCAGTTTGGGGACCTGCGAGAAGCGTTTTCCGAGGGCGTGGCGCGCTGCCCCCCTGGTCCGCCTCGGGGACTCAGCTGGCGTCGCCGATGGCGCCTTCGTGCTCCGCGCGGCTTGCGAGCATCTTGGAAAAAGGAAATCACCCACGTCAAATACAATGGTATCCAGACAGCCACTGTCGCTGAGGGCTTCGCGGAAGGAGGGGCCATCGGCCCTGGCAGCTTTTCCAGAATATATGGAATCTCTCACGGAGACACTGCTAGGGGCAGGCTGCGGCGCGGGGGGCGGGGTCCGCATGCCAGGCCCATGGGCCAATCACGCCTGGAAAAGCACCAGAACGCCGGATGAGCATCTCACGGCGTCGCTAGCACAAGCTCTACAGAATGGTTCCCCTCTGCCCTCGGTGGAGCTGGACAAGATGTTGAGGCGTCCGCCCCCTCCGCGCCAGATGTCGTGTCGGCGCGGGGGCTTGCGGCCATCCTTCACGCTGACAACCCCGCCCTCCTTGCGTCGTCGCGAGGGGCGGCAGAATTGGCGCAGACTGTCTTGCCAGGCCGGGCGTTCAGGCACAGAGCATCCCAGCACACCCAGGCAGCAAAGCATGACGCAGTCGTGGAGAGGGGCGCCGCCGCAAGGGAGGCCGGCCTGAGGAGCGAACCCCGCCACGATGCCCTCGGCCGGGCGCAGTCACGCGCCGCTGCAGCTGGCGCCGCGCCACAAGGTGGTTCAGGTCGCAGCGGCATGCCGGCCTGGACCTGAGCAAGCTGCTCAGGACGAGGCTCGGCGCGGCGTTCTCGCAATGCGTAGTCTTGGCGGGGTACGTCGCCTCCGGGGCCCTCCCGGCAGCCGCGGCGCTCGGGTTCTTCGAGACACACGTGGGAGCATTTGTTCGGTTCGGGCGCCGGCTCTTCGCGGGGGCCGACGCGGGGGAGCTCCTGAATGACAGCTACCCCGCCTGGGCCCAAGCGTTCTGGTGGCCCGGGCAGAGGTCGGTTGGGTACTCTCGGGCGCTCGGCGAGCAACGCTCGATGTCTGCTCCCGCTGGCCAGGCCTCTGGCTGTTTCCTGACGGAGACTTGCACAACCTGCGCGCGCCCGCACCACCTTGGGCAGGTCATGAGCTTCGCTCGCGCCGGTGCCTCCCACTGGCCGGCTTGGAACGGTCTCGCGAGAGGGGGGTCGAAGACCCAGTGCGAGACCCATGTCAACGCTGTGGTGGTTGAGCGGTGCCGCCAGGAACTGGTCCGCGATCTCGGGGCACAAGTCCAACCGTTCCCAAACCTCGCCCTGGTGCCGCTACCGCGCGCAAGCCTAAGCCGAGATTTGGCCCTCTCCCTTCCGTGGGGGTCCTCCGAAGTCAGCGGGCAGTATCGCGTTTGAGGTGCGGTCTTTTGGCCACTTGTCTGGGGCGCGCTCGTGGGCTTCTGTGCAACATTGTCTCATACTTGAGCAGGCCGCAAAATGCTCCTCGTGAGGCCCAGATGACACATGCGATACGTCGTTGACTTTAGCGGATGCGGACGCAGCGATCATATCGCGCTCGCGTCGGGGTGGGGTGTGGCATATATGTTATGGGAGGCTGCAGGAGTTGGCCAGGCCCGCTGTGGCGCTCGAGCACCCACATGTTATGGAGTCTGCGGGAGTTGGCCGGGGCAGCTGTGCCGCTCGAGCAACGACATGTTATGGGAGGGGTTCGGAGAGGTGGCCAGGCCCGCTGTGGCGCTCGAGCTCCCGACTTGGGCACCGCGGTCGTGTTCCCTCCTCCTCCTCCCTCCTCCCTCATCCGCCTCGTCCGTCCTCCCTCCTCGTCCTCCGCCCTCCTCGTCCTCCTCCCTCCTCCTTCCTCCTCCCCCTCCTCCTCCTCCTCCTCCTCCTCCTCCTCCTCCTCCTCCTCCTCCTCCTCCTCCTCGTGCATCCTACTTTTTCCTCCTCCCGCCCTCCTTATGCCTCCCTCCCCCTCTCTCGTCCTCCTCCTCCTCTTCCCTCTGCCCTCCTCCTCTCCCGCCTCCCTTCCACTTCCCTCTTCCCTCCTCTTCCTCCCTCCTCCGCTCTCCTCCCCCCCTCCTGACTCTTCGTTTTCCCTCCTCGTCTTTCTCGTCTCTCCTCTTCTTCCTCGTCGTCGTCCTCTCCCTCCTCTCCGTCCTTCCTCCCTCATCTTCCTCTTCGCCCGCCCCTGGCTTGTGCTTCTCTCGGTAGGGAAACCCCTCCCCCGTAGAATCATAGCTTGGGCTGCAGGTCGAAGGCTCCGTGGATCCATTTCCCCTCGGGCCCCTTGTAATAATCATTAGTGTACATTTATTCCAGCAAAAAGATTGGACCCACGAAGCTTCCACGCCAAAAAATTGGATCCAGAAGACACGGAAATTGGATCCACGTGACTCTTGCACACACGTAATTGGATCAACATGGATCCATGCGTGCCCATGCAAAAGGAAAAACTTTCGGCCTGGGGATGTATGCGACGCCCGCGTCCGCAGCCCGTCTTTGTCTTTCCACATTCTCTCCAGCTGCGCAGGCACCCCCGCATGGAAGCAGCCCTTCTGGGACGTGCGGAAGTCTGATCCTCCAGAGTCCGAGGAGGACTGGGCCAGGATTTGAATTTTTTGAGCGTGCACCCAGGGGAAGCTGGGTACGCGAAGGCATGCATCCTCGGAGCCCACCCTTTGGGATTGTCAGTGTCAGCACGCAGCAGTCTCGATATTTCGCGGCACTGGAGTCCCCAGAGCGGTGTTTCGGCACGAATGAGGATTGTCACACTGCTGTCTTCATACGGGGCACTTCCCGCCACGGATATATATGTATATTATATATACATATATATATATATATAATATATATATATATATATATATATATATATTATATATATATATATAATATATATATATATAAACTAGAACCACGCGCGCGCTTCGCGCGCGCTTAGGTTCTGTCGAGTCACAGACCCAGGAATCGTTGCGAGAAGAAATTGGTGACGCGAAGCGTCTTGGGGGCGTCCTTGGACGTCTGGGGTCTCCTGGGGCCTCTTGAGGGGCCTCCTGGGGGCCTCCTGGCGGCCTCTTGGGGCGGAAGGCTCGAGCTTGCGGTTCGTGGTCCCCCTCTGGGCCCCCTCTTGGGCCCGTCTTGGGGCCCTCTTGGGCCATCTTGGGCGCCTCTTGGGCCGTCTTGGGGCCCTCTTGGGCTGTCCTGGGGCCCTCTTGGAAGCTTCTTGGGCCGTCTTGGGGCGGTCTTGGGCGCCTCTTGGGCCGTCCTGTAACGTCGGAAAGCCCAAAAGGCAACTTTGTTGAAAATGTACGTTTTACGAGGGAATGGGCCAATTTTTGCGTCTAGGGGCCCTCGTGGGACGCATGTTGGAGGCTTCTTGGGGCGTCTTGGGGGCGTCCTTGGACGTCTGGGGTCTCCTGGGGCCTCTTGAGGGGCCTCCTGGGGGCCTCCTGGCGGCCTCTTGGGGCGGAAGGCTCGAGCTTGCGGTTCGTGGTCCCCCTCTGGGCCCCCTCTTGGGCCCGTCTTGGGGCCCTCTTGGGCCATCTTGGGCGCCTCTTGGGCCGTCTTGGGGCCCTCTTGGGCTGTCCTGGGGCCCTCTTGGAAGCTTCTTGGGCCGTCTTGGGGCGGTCTTGGGCGCCTCTTGGGCCGTCCTGTAACGTCGGAAAGCCCAAAAGACAACTTTGTTAAAAATGTACGTTTTACGAAGGGAATGGGCCAATTCTTGCGTCTAGGGGCCCTCTTGGGACGCATGTTGGAGGCTTCTTGGGGCCTCTTGGGGGCGTCCTTGGACGTCTGGGGTCTCCTGGGGCCTCTTGAGGGGCCTCCTGGGGGCCTCCTGGCGGCCTCTTGGGGCGGAAGGCTCGAGCTTGCGGTTCGTGGTCCCCCTCTGGGCCCCCTCTTGGGCCCGTCTTGGGGCCCTCTTGGGCCATCTTGGGCGCCTCTTGGGCCGTCTTGGGGCCCTCTTGGGCTGTCCTGGGGCCCTCTGGGAAGCTTCTTGGGCCGTCTTGGGGCGGTCTTGGGCGCCTCTTGGGCCGTCCTGTAACGTCGGAAAGCCCAAAAGACAACTTTGTTGAAAATGTACGTTTTACGAAGGGAATGGGCCAATTTTTGCGTCTAGGGGCCCTCTTGGGACGCATGTTGGAGGCTTCTTGGGGCCTCTTGGGGGCGTCCTTGGACGTCTGGAGGCCATCTTCAGCATCTCGGAGCCCTCTTGGAGGCCTCTTGGAAGTTTCTTGGGCCGTCTTGGGCGCTTCTTGGGCCGTCTTGTCTGACTGGGGAGGCCTCCGGCAAGCCCCGACGAGCCTCCGGGCCCCCCGGGGCGCACATTTGTGGTCGGGGTCCCGGCCCCAGGCCCCCGGACCCGGTGCGCCGTTATATGTATATGTTGTACGGACCTGCGAAGAGGGAACTTCGAGGGAGGGCTTACTGCTACATCGTTGCTGAATATGTCGTTGACACAAGTCCTCCTTATCCTCATCCTCATCCTCCTCCTCACCATCCTCATCCTCATCCTCATCCTCATAATCATCATCACCATCATCACCACCAGCACCATCATCACCACCATTATCAGCATCACCATCATTATCATCATCATCAGCAGCATCATCATCATCAGCATCATCATCACCACCATCATCATCATCATAATCATCATCAGCAGCATCAGCATTATCATCAGCATCGAATAGATAAGAACAAACAGTC
>CAUYUJ010004268.1:42500-67500 GCA_963575745.1 Prorocentrum cordatum
GTCCTCGTCCTCCACCCCTCCTCTTCCTCGTCACTCTGCCCATCCCACCCACCATCCCCTCCTCACCCCCCACTCCTTCCTCTTGCTCAACTCATCCCTAATCTTCTGGAGCAGTCTGCCCATCCCACCCACCATCCCCTCCTCATCCTCCCTCCTTCCTTCTGCTCAACTCATCCCTCATCTTCCGGAGGTTCGAGGAGATCGGTCCCCGAAGACCACAACAGGCCTTCCGAAGCTTCTGGAGGCTTGCAACCAAAAAACGTCCTAAAACTTCGATCCTCGATCCCCTTTCAATTGGTATGAGATGAGCATGAAGGAGAAGATCCTGAAAGAAACAGGGCCTGGCGCATGCGGTTTTCTGCGTGACCATCTTTTCATCCCAGGTCCTTTTCGACGATCAGGAAGCCCCGGAAGGGCCCCACGAGGGTGCCGTGGGAGGCCCACTATAGCAACCTCAGGACTCTACTGCTTCATGGTGGCTTCCTCCACCCTCTCCCAGCAGCACGCCTTCTTACGAATGGCCGCCCTCTGCCTCACTTTCATCATGCCCCTGCCGTACATGGCCACGGTGCCGATGACGCTGACGGCGCAGCCTGACGAAGAGGCCCGCTCGTCAGGGCCCTCGAAAACAAACGGAGACACTTCCCCCCGAACCACTCTTCCTCTTAAGCAACACCTCCTCGTCGCATCACCCGACATGTCGGTAGAGCTGGCCACGCGTTTCGCCGAGGACATCTGCACCACTTTATGGCCCTGAAGCCTGAACTGCCCAACGGGTACGAAGTTTGACGGCGGGTTGTTCTCAAAATGTGGTGCTCGCCTCAGCGCCGCGCAAATTCGTCTTAAGGTTCCCATCTGCCACGAAGATAAGCGACGAAAGGATTCCAACGGCTCTGGCCTTACCGCCGCGCGCGCTCCTCCTAAAAACTCTAAATATTTCCCATGATGGACGGCGGGGTAGTTTCAAAACGTGGCTCTGGACGTATCGCCGCGCACATTCGTGCTCAAAATCCCCCCGACATTTTTACAAAGATGGAAAGCGGGTGGCTTTCAAAACGGAAATATGGGTTCCGCGTTTGCAACGCGAGTATTCGTTCTAACAACTCAGGATATCCCCGTGGATAAAAGGCAACTCGTTTCAAAGATGGGTGTCTCGCTTAAACGTACGGCCGAGCCAAACACATATGAATATCTTTCCAACAAAAACGAGCCCCTCCGCCAGCCAAACCGGACAACGTTCGATTTCCCCCCCCCCGATGCGCAAGCACAGCCAGCAAGCACGAAGAACACGAGGGTCCCCTCCCCGAGCCGACGTCGATCTTACGCCTCGGCCCGACCTCACTTCGAATCATCACGGGCGGTTAAGTTCCAACATGGTGTTCCCGTTTAAATTTATATCAAACGCGCGACTGGACGTTAACAACTATACAAGGCCTGTGCGGACGGAGGGCAACTCATTTCCAACACGGGGCTCTCGATTGATACAGTCGAAGTACTACCAGAGCAAGTAAGCAAAGACTCTGCATCCGGAAAGACGCGTCGGCTGACTAAAGGTTGCGCTGCTGGCACCCGAATGGAACAAGTAATGCACATATGCTCAACATTCTGCCCATCGGAGGAGGAAGAAAAAAAATATGACGGGAGACCAAATCGGAATCAAAGCCGGCTGTGTGCTCAGAGGGATTGCGGTCATTCTGTACATTTCAAATGCACACTGTTGCCAAGGCCGACCGCGACGACGACGAACTGCCCAATTTTGGGGCGCAGCGTCGGCTTGACACACAACTGTTCTCACCAGCGAGCGGGTTCCACTTGCCGCAATTTTGCGGTAGAACTTCCTGTGCCTGTCAAGGTGTCAGACAGAGGTGATTCGCGCCTTGCTCAGAACCTCTGAACTGCGTACGCTAGATACGCATGAATGCGGAATGGACAAATAGATTGCGCAAGCGCACATGTACACCGAAACGAATATAACATACTGTAGTATGAATTGTGCTGCCACAATGAATCCAAGGAGCACAACAGCTTGCTGACCACACAATTGATATAGATGTATAGTTTCCGGCGCTTCCCACCAGAACGGTGAGGCTAAATCTTTTGCAAAGAATGGCAAATGTCCGAACTGCCCCCCAATTTTCGAGATAGCTCGTTTTCGGATTGGCCGTCGCAAGATACCACCACCCCCAAGCACATGGCGTCCCTCGCCGTTCGGATGGATTCGCCAATAGGTCTCTTGATCTCTCCGACAGAAGTACATTCAACTCTAAACCGTCATTTTGCCCGTGCCACAATAGCTCCCGACATCATTTGCTGCGCGGGTGCTGTAAAACCAAAAGGGTGCTGCTTGTATACAAGATGTCTTGGCAAACGTCATAATCCGGCTCCGTTTGCAGTACCAAACCGGCCAACGCGCCATGCATAACAGTGTGGACGGCGAAAAACATGGGTTCACTGGACATCCTTGGGCAATCCCTGCCGATCGCCTCTTCTCATATGATCTCCTACAGTGGTCAACGATAATAGAGTACCCCTCAAACCTTTCGAGCGTTGCGCACACGAATTCTAGCTTAAGGCGACCAAGTGCCTTGGCCCAATCCAACAACAATGCTACGAGCCCCCTGCGTTATTCAAACGCGCTGCGTCCACCATTCGCTGCACCAACACTAAAGCGTCAGCTGGGCCGCGTTTCGGCCGGGAGCCAAGCTGGGACTCCCGTGTTCTACTTTCGCACCCTCCAACGAGAAGCCTCCGGTGGATCATAGCCGCAACCCACAACGAGGAGGGAGATGGACCTGTAGTTGCTGAGTTAAAACGCCTCTCTTTTATGAAATACAAGAATGACGTGGGCTCGCTTCCAAAATGCGGGCGGGTATTGCTGTAGTCTCCCAACATGTTTGACATACGTGCAGTAAGGTTCCACGTGCTTCTGGATCGTCTGCAAGACTCTTTCCAAAATGGCGGCGTTCTTGTTACTCGTTTTCCGGATTGTCGCCCTGAGCTCGGCCAGCGAAACTGTATCCCCTTATTGATTGGGAAAACGCTTCCAAACGTATGTATACGTGTTTGTTGGTGCAAGTTCAGCGACATGTTCTCGCCATTGCACCCTCCTGGAGTAGTCCGGGAGAGCGTCTGGCCTGGCTGCCATGTCGGTGTGATTCCTGTCCAGATGTTTCACACCAGCGCGTGTGCGAGGAGCATGTTTGCGCAACCGTTCAACTGCGTCACAACCCCCGCCCACCAAAAAGAAGAATCCAGCAAATTTGCACGGTCCTTCTGAGCAGCTCGACGCACCATCTTGTTCTTCTATGCTGTGTAGTCCTCGGCTCGGCGATCCTGGTTCCTCTGTTCGGTCCGTTCCAGCGTACCTGAAGACATCCAGCGTCGTCGTGATGGGATGGAGCATGACGGCAGCTGCTTTGAAGCTTCTCCGAAGACTGCTTCTCTAAGCTCTGGGCGGCGCCGTCGAGCGAGCCCGACGGTCCACCTGAAGTAGCCCACTGCTCTTTGAAGGTATGTAAACGATTGTTTTCGTGGTTGGGTGCGATAAATCAGTAATGTCATACTTTGCATTGTGGTTTGCACCAGCCCCCCGAGGGAAGCATACAGATATATCGGCAATCGTCAAGAAGTGGAGGCTGTTCAGCGCGGCCTCCCGAATGGTCCTGCAAGCTTTGCCCAGTGGGAGAACAGAGTGATGACATAACACGTGATCGATTTGTTGGAATCCATCCGAAGATATTAAGTCCATTGGTGCTGTGCCCGATCCTCTGAACGTGATGCGATCCTCGGTCGGGACGTCGAAGTACGTCTTTGCAATTACCAAACTATGCGCGATACAGCACTCAAATAATAGGTGCAAGTTGGTGACTTTGTTGATGGACTGTTCGGCGGGTTTTGCAACAAAAATGACGTGTTTTTCACATGTCCTGCTTCGCCAGCTCCTTGGTGAAATAACTTCGCATTGCAATCTCCCATTGCCAATGTCTTGCTGTGAGGTGTTGTGTGTGGTTGGCTTGATTGTTTTCTGGAGGTCGTCGTAATTCCGTTTTGGCCCCCTCTTGGCCCAAAAAGCGCCTAGGTGCAAGAGGAGAGCAAGAGGAACATCCATGGAAGAGCTTAAGGAACAGCGAGCCCCTTCTGAACTCAAAGTGGTCCTTATCTAAGCGTCTTGGCCGTCCTTCCCCGACGTTTATGGCCAAGGAAATGTCAAAACGCACAACAAGTACACTGATTGATCGGGAGCGGCCAAGAGGGGGGTGTCCAAGAGGGGGGGGGGTGCAAATCATGACCGGCGGCATGTGCGCGGCCCAGCGGGGGGGCCTGGGACGTAATGAAATAAGAAAAGGCGCCATGAAATCTGCGGAGATATCATGGCCCACGCCATGATATCCCCCCCCCCCCCTAGTCATCACCCCCCTCTTTTCCGCCCCCGAAATTACAATGCTTGAAGGGCGTGAGTTGTCAAACCGGGGCTCTCGCTGGACATCTCCTTATATAAAGTATATCGCCACATCCCGCGGCACTTCTTGGGCTCGAACGATGGAGCGGGGGGTACCTTTCAAAACGGAGTTGCCGTTGAACTGCCAGCCCAGAGACTCTCATCTCTCGTGTTTCTTGAAAAGGAATGCCTGTTGAGACCTTCGATGAGGAGACTTGGGACGGGAGGGTACTTTGCAGCATCACTGATGCACCCTGGGTTTTCTTTGATGTCCCCCTCTTCCCTCCTCTTCCCCTCCCTCCGCCTACTCCTCCTCATCCCTTTTCTTCCCCTCCTCCTCCTCCTCCTCCTCCTCCTCCTCCTCCTCCTCCTCCTCCTCCCTCCTCCTCCTCCTCCTCCTCCTCCCTCCTCCCCCTCCTCCTCCTCCCCCTCCTCCAGGTTTGGGGTTGGAGAATCTCGGACGTTTTTGGCCCTTTCTCGGCGACTGGGGTGCTCTGCAAGCTTCCGAGAACATCTGGGGACCTCTGGAGACATCCGGGGGCCTCCAAAGACCTCCTCCTCAGCCCCTCCCTGACCTCCTGCTCGTCCGCGTACCGTCGTTTTCTTCCTGACCCACTCAACAGCATGCGCTCCTATATCAATTAGAACCACGCGCGCACTTCGCGCGGGCTGAGCTTCTAGCAAGCCCCGGCCCTCGACAAGCATACAACTGCATATACGTAGACTTACGCTTCTTACGTATACAAATGTATATATACACGCACTGACGTCCCCGCATAAGCATTGAGCACGACTTGAAGAAACTGCCAGAACAGATACCGATTGAGCATTGGTTCTTCCCATGCAAAGCAATGCAAGTGCACCGTAAAGCAAGGAAGGCAACGCAACCTAAACGCACTGCAATGGGAAACGGAAAACACAAGCCAAGCCGTCAGGGGCACCAGTCGTAAAGCTGCCGCAGCTAGAGTGGAGGCAGGCGAGAGGGAAAGCAATGAAACCGAGCAGGGCAGTCTAGACACCTCGCGCGGACATGCTACAAACTCTGGGCCGGCCATCGCCACCGCAAGCCCTGGCAACGCTGTGATTCGCGGGCCTCCAAGAAGAGCTACAAGCTTTGAAGCCCGAATGACTGAAATTTCCTCCCCCGGCTGAGCGGCCAAACCAGCGCGAGCCGAACCAGGCCTAAGGCGAGGCAGCCAGCCAGCCCCGCCCAAGAGAATGCCGCGCGAAACCCCCCAGACTTGTCGGCAGCACGGAACGACAGCAAGCGGAGCTTGGAGCGATTTGCCCGCGCCTTTTTCGAATGGAGGTCGGGTAGAGAAAGGCGTAATCCGCCCGACCGTGCAAATGGGAAGGGGCCGACACTCGACGGGCCACGGCCACCAAGCGCGCTGCGCGCACACGACACGCACGCCATACGCAACACTTAGGCAACGCACTCGAAACGCTAGACACTCGTAACGAACGCGGCGCGCCACGCGCCCCTGCTTAGGAGACTCTGCAAGCATGCCAGCTACACAACGGACATCGTCTGCACCAGGTGGCGCTGCGAACACACAGCGAGGACATATGTAATGAAGTGGGCGGGAAGAGAAAGACGCAACCCTTCAGGCCCTGCAACCGGGAAGCGGTCGGCGTGCGACGGGCCAAGGCCACGCAGCGCTCTGCGCGCACGCGCCGCGCGTGCCATGCGCACCAGGCGCTCAAGTTGCAAGCTTCTGGCTTCTCCTCTCGAGGCATTCTTGAAGAGCTTCATGGCCACGTCCAGCCGACGTTGGGCCCTGTCCCGGAGCATTCTGGACGCATGCTGGATGAGGCCGTCTTTGGAGCCGTTTGGGGGCCGTCTTGGGGGTCCCTTGGGGGTGTTCTGGGGCGATCTTGGGAGCCTGTTGGGGCGCGTTGGGGTCCTCTGGGGGACGGCTTGGGCGGGGCCCCCTCGGCCCTCTAGAGCCGCTCTTGGGCCGTCTGGGGCCCTTCTTGGAGCCCTGGTAAAGCCTTTCTGGGCTGCATTGGGACGATATTGAAAACCTTTCGGGCGATCTTGGGGGCTCTCACGGCCGAAAAGACAAGGATACGAAAACCACGCAACAAAAACACAGCATCAATGCTTTCTTGCTTTCGGAAGCCTCTTAGGGATCATTTCGGGGCCTCCTGGGTCAATTTGGGGAGTCTCTTGGGCCGTCTTGGAAGCGTCTCCGCTGTCCAATGGCGCTCTAAATCCAGCTGGAGCGTCCACTCGGGCCGCCCTGGTGCTGTCTTGGGGCCAGCTGGGTGCTACTTTGGCCGCTGGGGTTCCTCCAGACCCTGGGGCTAACGACAGTACCCGCGGGGGGGGGAGAATCCAGCAGAAGTGGGTTTCCCCGGGCCTGGGGACGTAGTCGCCCGTGGTCGCCACACACAAACACACACACACACACACACACACACACACACACACACACACACACACACACACACACACACACACACACACACACACACACACACACACACATATATATATATATACACACA
Source organism: Prorocentrum cordatum (assembly GCA_963575745.1). Taxonomy (NCBI): domain Eukaryota; class Dinophyceae; order Prorocentrales; family Prorocentraceae; genus Prorocentrum; species Prorocentrum cordatum. Next base: position 49,453 of record CAUYUJ010004268.1, read on the forward strand.
CACCTATATATATATATATATATATAACAGTTTAACATAAAACCTTCAAAAACACATTGTAATTTCAATAAGTTTGACCCCGATTCTCAGAGAATGGCGGTTTCGCTTGAGACAACCTCCCAAGATCGAGCCCCGACGTACCCTCTGGTGCCCCAGACCCCGCTTCTGAAAATCGGTGGCACCCATCCACGCAGATGTGGGTTCCGGGATGCCCTGAACTAAGGCGGTTCGGCCACTTCCGCCTGAGACGTCCTCGCAGCTCTGGATCCCGAGATGCCCTGTCCCGTGGTGGTCTGGCCATTTTCGCCTGCGACGTACTCGCAACTCCGGGTTCCAAGATGCTCTGAACTGGGGTGTTCAGGCCACTTTCGCCTGAGACATCCCCGCAACTCTGGGTTCCAATATGCTCTGAGCTGAGGTGGTCAGGCCACTTTCGCCTGATATATCCTCGCAAAGCTCACCTCGGAGAGGCATTGCCCTGGTCGATCGTCCTGCTCGATCCCCAATCCTTTGGGGGGGCTCTTACTCGATCTTAGGTTATTCTGCGTTTACCTCCTGCCTCTTCCCCTTCTCTTTGGGACGCCCTGGCGCCGCCGCGCCAGCTTCCCCTTCTCCATCTCCGATCCCGCCGTCACGGTGTCTTCCTATTCCAAAAGCCCTTTCAGTTTTTTGTTGTATGAGCCTGGGCACACACGTGCCACTTATACATACATAACCATATATATACACGTGCATGAATATATATATATATATATATAGAGATATATTAATGTTATTTGCACATATCGATGTATATATGTATATACACATATAGATGTACACACAATATTTCAAAGGTTCGCTGCGCTTCGCCTTCTAATATTGATCCTTGCACCTACATGTGTTATTGACTCTGCGGTTAGCATATTGATGTAGCCGCAGTACTGATGCGACCCATTCCCGAACCTGACGTATTGGGGGTCCTAACCTGGCGCAGCCCTGATTGACAACATACCCGACGCATTCCGTCCAAACCGAACGCCAGGTTCGGCACTCGCCTAGCACGAAGGTACGGCAGCTGCAGTCGCCAGTTGCCTCGCGCTGGAGGTGGCGCTCGTAAAAGACGGATGTAACCGAGGCTCAAACGAGAGTTCCAGTCTCACACACGGATGCGGCCGGCGCTGGGGCGGTAGCACAAATCTTGGAAATGGATGTGGCTGGCGCTTGGGCGGAGCACCATTCTCCCATGAGGATTGCGGGAACCGTGCGAGTGGAGCGGCATCACAATAGCCAATGAGGGGTGTGGCTGGCGCTGCGAAATGAGTGCCGCGTTCCATGAGGGATGTAGCCAGTGCGCAGACGGCAGCAAGACTCCCAGACAGGGGTGCGGCCAGCGCTCGGGCGAGAGCGGCAACCCCATTCAAGAATGGAGCTAGTGCGCGACCGGCAGCATCATCTGCAATGAGGGCTGTGGCTGGCTCTGAGGCGACAGTACCGCTCGTAAAGGAGAGTGTGGTCAGTGCTGGGGTGGCTGCGCAAATCTTGGATCAAGTTGCGGCCACGGATGGGCGAGAGCACCATTGCCGAAGTATTGCAAACCGCGCGAGCGAAGCGAAGGAGGAAGTGAAGGAGGAGGAGGAGGAGGAGGAGGAGGAGGAGAAAGAGGAGGAGGAAGGAGATGAGGTGAAGGAGGAGGAGGAGGAGGAGGGGGAGGAGGGGGGAGGAGAAGGGTGCTGTGGGAAAGCTGAGAAAAAGTGCAAGCGATGATCCTACGGCCCCGTAGGAAGGCAGGGTTCACATAGCGTCCCCCCGCGGGTCCAGTGTCAAAGTTCGCACGGCGTCCTTCCGCCCGTCTCGGCAACCCATCACACGGATCGCGTCCCAGAGGGATGTAGTTCACGTGCGGCCATAATCAGAGGACTCGCGTAACGTCACGTCCCCACGCGTATGTCGACTGTCTCCTCACACGGATCGTACCCCACAGGGAGTTGCACGGACGGCCCCAGAGCCAAGGCTCGCATCCCGCCGCCTCGCCCATGCCGGCACACCCCTGACCTGGATCTTGAGTCCAGGGCGTGTGTAATACTTCTCGGGGCCTGGCGTCGTTTGTTTTTGGGGCCTCTTGAAGCCCTGAGATGAATCGTACATCGGGTGCCTCTTAGACCCTAGGGAAGCTTCCTGGGAGCATTTTGGAAGCACTCTGGAAACTCTGGGGGCCTCTTGGGATTGGGGGTCCTTTTTGGGCTCTTTTGGGCCGGCTGTGGGCCCTCTTGGGCTGTCCTGGGCCTTCTTGGGCCGTCCTGGGGGGGTAGGGCTGTCTTGGAGCTCTCTGGGGGCCCTCTTCGGCCGTCCAGGGGGCCTCCTATGGCCCTCTTGGAGTTCCCTTGGGGCCCTGGAGGGACCCTCTGGGGCCCCTCTTGGCCGTCTTGGGTTATGTTGCTCCTATCGTCCTCAAAGACCACATGCCAGAAATAAATTCGAGCACCCAGACAAATATTGAAACAGTGTCGAACGAGTATCGTTTCCCAGGGCCCGACACGTGAAAACCCTCTGGCAATCAAGGCTAAAGTAGGCTGGAACATTACAAATCTTGGGGTTCTCTTGGCCGTCTCGGAGCCCTTTTGGGCCGTCTTGGGACTCTATTGGGGGCCTCTTGGACCATCGGATGCCTCGTGGGGCTATCTTGGGCGCGCCCCTGGGCGGCTGTGGGGCAAGCCGCACGCCGTCTTGGAGCCAACTCGGGCGGGATTCACGATGTCCAGACTGACGAGGACGTCAAAATCAAAAGCAATAAGAAAAGCGTTGGCGCTCTTGGGAGTCTTCTGGGCCCGTATGGGGCCGTTTGGCAGCCGTCCTCGGACGTTTTGGGCCGTCGGGAAGCCATGACAAGCGTTTCAGCCGATCGATCGGCGCGCGGGCGGGTGGTTGGGAAAGCTTGAAGTTCGTTCGAAAGGTGCCCCGGGCCGGGAAGGACCGTCGAAAAAGGTACGGGGGGGGCATCCGTGGGGGGGTCCATGCAGGGTGTAAGTTTATAGGAATGTGTATACATATACATATACATATACATATACATATGCATATGCACATACACATACACACACATATAAATATACATACACATATACATATACATATACATATACATGTACATATACATAGACATATACATATACATATACATAGGCATATACATATACATATACATATACATATACATATACATATACATATACATATACATATACATATACATAAACATATACACATACACATACATATACATATACATATACACACATACATATACATATACTTATACATATACATATACATATACATATACATATGCATATACATATACATATACATATACATATACATATACATATACACATACATATACATATACTTATACATATACATATACATATACTTATACTTATACATATACATATACATATACATATGCATATACACATACACATACATATACATTTACATATACACATACATATACATATACATATACATATACATATACATACACATACATACATACATACATACATACATACATACACACACACATACAGACGGACAGACAGACAGACTGACAGACCTACGTACCTGCCTACAAACATACATACATACATACATACATACACACATACATACACACATACCTACATACATACATACATACATACATGCATGCATGCGTGCATGCACGCATACATACATACTAGAACCACGCGCGCGCACGCGCGCTAAGCGCGCGCCTAGGTTCTAGTCGCAGATGAGCCACGGGTGCACATGTAAGCCCCGCTCTGGTCCCAACGACGATTTCCAGCGTTCTGGGGCCCATGCCATCGACGCAAAGAAGCGCGTAGTCAGAACGCGGGGCGCCACGCCCCCACGTATCTCACAATCTCGCTGGCGCCGTTGCTTGGTTTATCGAACTCCGTTTTTTCCTCCACTTCCCTTTCCGCTCTGCCCCGTCGTGACACCCAACTATTTTGCAAATTTGTTCGGTCTCCACATGCCCGATCACGCAGACATCCGCTGGCTCCTGAAATTGGGGTCGGCTCCGGGCCTCGTTGCGCGCGCGTGGGAGCGCGTTGTTTTTTGTTAATCTTCCTTGTGCTCCAGGCTTCTCGTTTTCAACGGTCGTTCAGCTGTCGGGTATCTGCAGAGGGCGCTCGCAGATGTCCCTGTCATCGGAGCCCTTCTCTGCAATCAGTTGTTGTCGAGTCCGTCCACGGGGGTGGGGAAGCTTCTTTGTGCTGGACGCCAAACCTCATGCTGGCGATAATCGCACCCGTGGGATCAGAAGGTTCGGCCTCACGGGGGATGCTCAATGATTTGCCTGGCAAGTCCCATGTATGGGGTTTCTTGGGCTGTGTATTGCCCGTGTTGGGCCCATCTGGGGCCACGTTGGGGCCATCTGGGCTGTCTTGGAGCGCCTTGGGGCCCGCTCCCGCTCTGGGGCCCAGCTTGGGCCTATCCTGGGCCTCTCTTGGGCCGTCTGAAGTTTTTCCCGGGTATTTTTCAGGTTCCCTGGGGCCATCTTCTGACTCTGTTGGGGGCCTATTCGGCGGTTTTGGGGCGGTCTTGGGGGCGTCGTCGGCCGTCTTGGAGCGTCGAAAGGTCGAACATGTGAGACACCGAGAAACATCGAAAAAAACCAACGAAAATCAAAGATTTGGGCCTCCTCGGGCTCTCTCGGGACGCCTCTCGGAGGTCTCTTGGGGCCTCTTGGAGGCCTTTTGGGCTGCATCCCTCTTCCCCCTCCCTTCCACTCTTCACCCCCCCATCCATCCCCATCCTTCTTTTCGCAAGCGCCCGTGCGCGTTCGGAAAAGAAGAGAAGGAGGAGGAGGAGGAGGAGGAGGAGGAGGAGGAGGAGGAATGACGAGGAATTGACGGGTGGAATGGCGAGGAATTGGGATCAATCCCTCTTCACTCTCCTCCCTTCCACCCCCCCTGCCCTCATCCATCCCCCTTCCCTCCTTTCGAGTGCGTCTGTGCGGTTCGGACAAGATGGGAAAGAGGAACGGCGAGGAGTTGACGGGAGGAGCGACGAGGAATTGGGATCAATCCCTCTTCCCCCTCCCCCCCCCTTCCACTCCCCCTCCCCCCATCCTTTCGCAGGCGTCCGCGCGCGTTCGGACAAGAAGGGGAGGAGGAATGACGAGAAATTGACGGGAGGAGCGACGAGGAATTGAGATCAATCCCTCTTCCCCATCCTCCCTTCCACTCCCCCTCCTTCATCCCACCCCCCTCCCTCCTCACTCCTCCTCTTTCCTCCATCCTCCGCATTGCATCCCATTGCATTGCAATCGCGCTGCGTTGCAGTCGCACTGCGTTACAATCGCATTGCATTCCAATGAAGGGGGAGGGAAGGAAGATGGGAGGAGGATGTGAGGGTGTAGCGGGCAACGGCTTTTAGGCTCACAGCCCCGCTAAAACGCCGCTGATTGGAGCCATGGGCAACCCAGAGAAAAACTCCGAGCAGCACAACAGAAAACCAGACGCAAACCAAAAATACCAAGCCAAACAAACGGCTTCCGGCTTTCCAGCAGTCACCACGGGCAAAGAAACTGGTGTCGACGTTTCGCCGCGCGGCCTCCGACGAGGTCCGCGCCGCAGTGGATGTCTTCTTCAGTGGTCTGTGGTTGTGGGCTGGATTTGTGCTTGCGTCTGCATGGCGCATTCTGCGCCAGGGTGCGCACACGTACTTCACAGTCGGGATGCTGGGGTCGATGGGTGGCCGCGGTCAGCCTGGCAGCGCCTTGTCGCACGTTGGCAGCGCAAACGCGGGCGCGCCCACCGGCGCAAAGTCGTCATCCACCGGATAAATGGGATCTGCCGGAAAATGCCATGGCCCGCGCGGGATGCACAGTCGCACTGTGACATGATCGTTCCACAAAATGGAACTCGAACTCGTCGACGTGGACAATGATCCTGATGTGGTTGTGGTCGCTCGCCAACCGGTATTGGAGTCGGAGGGTTCTCTGTGTTCTTGCGTGTCCAACTCTCTGTGAGCGTCGTAGGCGGCCTGGCGCTTGCGGTGCGGCGAACAACTGAGGCGGCGAAATCCGTTCGAGGTTGTTGACATCGAGTTCTGGGATGCGGTTGCGCACGGTAGCCCTGTACCACTGGCCCTGTGGGACCTGCAGGAAGTAACCAATTTGTGGATCCCATATTTGTCGAAAGCCGTCGTCTTGCACCAGTTGTCCCACTGATAGCACGAAGGGCAGTCGTCCATCGAGCGGAGCTAAATAGCCCGACGCGCGGGGGCCGCAGTGGCATGTGCCCGTTCACGATCCTGTCGCCATTGGCTGTCCAATATATAGTCGCGTCCAACGTGCACGTCGGCGGTCTCATGCTGCGCAAGGTCGGTCTCATCCTGGATGTAATGAGCAGAGCCACCGTCCAAAAATCCACGTCCCTGACAACGCTGGCATTAACCGCGTCGGCGAAGGAGACTCGGTCGCGGGCGTTGCCACCGACGCTGGGCCCACGTCGGATGGCACGGCGCGCTAGTAAGTCTGGTCGGAGTAGTGAGGTCATCGTGCCATTGCAGCCACGGAGCGCCTCGGCGCTGTCCTGCAACCGCCAGTCCGGCAGCGGGCCGGGCGCAACAACGGGATCACCGTCACTGATTTCGGGGCGCCACTTAAGCAAGCATTGGGGCACAGAGTAGGCGAAGAAGTCAATGTTGTCGAGGTCGAAACGTAAGTGCTGCGGTTGCTGCATGGCGGTAGCGCGCGTAGGGGCGGCCACCAATGTCTTCTCGCGGATCGCGCACGTTCGGCCCCGTCGTTGGTCGCGTCGCGCTGCTGCATGGGATCGGCCCCTGCAGTGCATCGCAGGTGGCCGGCAGGAGCCGCGGGAGGCGAATCCGTCGCCGCCCCTGTCGCCCCGGGCAGGTGAACGTCCTCGACCGCAGTCGCGGCCGCCGCCCCGAGAAGGGGGTCGGGAGCGCTGCGGGAGCCGTCTGCGGCCCCCCGGACTTCGCGGGCCCTCTCCCCCAGCGCCCCGGGGATGGCGATCCGCGAAACAACCAGCGCGAACCCCCTGGACTCCTGGGGCCCCGACGCCCCCCGCACGCGGGACATCGGTTGGCCCCCGCGCGTCCGGGAGAGGGCGTCTTGTTGCCGCTGTCCTGACTGCAAGTCCGACTGAGCTTCTCTCGGCGGTCTCGGCGCGGGGTCGCAGTGCTCGCCCGGGTCGGCAGAGAAGCTGCATTCTGCAATACGTAGACATCTGCGCCGATCTCGTAGAGGGCAGGCGCCATGTCTTGCGAGGGAGAAACAAAAGTTCTCGGCACCTCCGTCTTTGGGTGGCCGTCGTGGGCCTCGCCCCGCGGAGGGTCGCCCCTCGCGGGCGCCCCTGCCAGCCTGCGACGCGCGTCGAGGAAATCGCGACGTAGGACGCTTGCCAAAGCTAGCGCGTAGCAGTTTGCACCGTTCTCCGTTTTTGCAACGGCCCGTCTGTCGTAGGCCACGCACGTCGTCGTTGGCGTCGTGGGTTCGCTGGGAGTACCAGTCCAGACGATGCTGAAAGTCCTGGGTCCGTCGATTGCGCGCTTCGCGCTCTCGTTCCAAACGGGCGAGGAGCGCCTCGGCCCGCGCCTTATCAGCGTCTCGTTCGTTGGAGATCTGGGTTAGTCGTAACTGCACGCTGCCCGCCGCCTTCCTTACCCCGGCCATCTCGGCGGCGAGGGGGGCGAAATCGCAAGCCGAAGTCGGGGCGCCCAGCTGATCAGCCTGGGTCCGCACAACACGCAACTCAGGGCAGAAGCATTCTAGATCTCCTGCCTCTGAGTTGTTGTTTGCGCAGCAAGACCCGACAACTGTCGGCGCATGTAAGTTTCAACCCGATCTCTGAACTCTGCCAAAATCACTGGCGGCAGGAAGCCGACCAGCTCCTGGCTGGGAAAAGTGCGGTTCCAGGCGGGCCACGCGATCGCCTGGTGCTGGGACACAGTGGCCCGCTGGATGAGCATGCGGCGAACGTCTCTGCGAGGGGCTGCGGCTGTTGTCCCCATTTTGAAACTGGAGGCGATACCGTTCGGGGCGAAGTCAGTCCAGCGCGGTCCTCAATGGTTCGCGCGTGTTCAGACACGGAAACCAGCGCGGGACCCGTGGGACGTCTGGCGTCCCAGCGGTGGTGTCGCGCGGAAACGTTCGCAGAAGACGTCTCGTTCGCGCCACCGCGGGTGTTCCCACCGGCGAAAACATTTGGAGGAAGGCGTAGGTGTTTCCACCGACGAGGGACTTGAACTGATGTTGGCTTCAGGTGACTGAACAGTCGACCGAAAGCTGGGTCCAAACCCTGGGGTGTACGATTGCACCGGCACGGAAGGCTGGAAAGAGTCCATGTATGCCTGCTGTGCACGCCGAAGCGCTGCTTCGAGGCGGGCATCGGGGCTGCCTTTTCCTGGTAGGGGGGATTGCGGTATCATTCCCTGTCCCTGTGGCCCCTCCGTGTCGTCGCGAAGCCCACGCCCCGTCGAAGAGCCATCACGCATAGAGGCACTGGTCGCCGTGGGGTTCATCGCCAAGCGCAAGGCTCAAAGGCGGCGCGGGATCTCGCAACGGAGAGCGTAATAGAACGAACTGATAACCTGCGAACGGAGGTTGACAATCAATGCGTCGAACCTACCGCATGATCTCTCTCAGAAGAATACGATGAGGAGAACATGTGACTCTTTTGTCCATGCGCCCGTCGTAACAAGGGCGCTCAATATGTCCAATACCTGAGCCGAGAGGATAGCAGGATAAATGAATGGAAATGGTAGATGAGCGGCCTTCATCGGCCTTCACATACAGACGCCGACTCTGATGACGCCGACGCCGACGCCGACGCCGACGCCGACGTCGACGTCGACGTCGCCGTGTTCGGATATTTATTTGGTCAGCGGGCACAAACCAATCGGACGCCGGTCGGGCAACGGGCGGGACATTCCGGAAGCGAATTGGGCACTGGTGAGAGCAGGCACGTATCTGTTGAGAAACATAAGGATCAAGCGGGACTAGCGGGGTCATTTGATTCCGCGCTTCGCCCCGCGCGGAGCGCGCTCCTCTTCACGCCCTCGCGCCGCCTCCTCCTCTGGAGAAGGGCACCTCTGCGGCCGAGGCTGCGAAGCGCGAAGTGCGGGCGACCTCGGGAATCCACCGAGTACACGCCGGGATTACGTAAACGCCTGGTGACATATAGACGCCAGGTAAGCAAACAAGTGCCCTGCCAGGACACTTGTTTGTTCACCTGACGTGTATCATATTTCCTCTTTTTCCCCCCCCTCCCCTCTTCCCTTCTTCCCTCCCTCATCGCCCCCCCCCCGCTCCTACGTGCTCCTCGTCCTCATCCCCCTTCCCCTACAACCCGTCCTCCACCAACCCGCTCATGCATCTAATCCTCCTCCTCCTCGTCCTTTTCTCGTCCTCCTCCTCCTCCTCCTCCGCCTCATGCTGCGCGTCCGCACTCGCGTCCCCCCCATGGACGCGTTCTCCTCTCCCCCCTCCCCTCCGCCATTCCTCCCTACCACCCTTCGTCACCCTTTGTCACTCCTCCGTTGCTCATCCATCCTTCATCCTCGGCAGCGACGATGGAGGCGGATTGCCCAAGGGGGAGCAATACATGTATCCAGGGATCCGTGTCTTCGGCGAGGCTCCCCGACGAATGCGTGTAATGTCCGCCCCTGGGTTATTCGCCCCTGTCGTCGCCTCCGACATCCTCGCTTTCCCCTCCCTCTCCAACATCCCTCCGTTTTCTCCCTTCTTCACCCCCTATTCCCAATCCTGAACTCTCCCCTCCCGCCCGCACTCCCTGCACCCTCCTCCGCCCTTCCTTGTCCTGCCGCCCGCACCGGTTCTCTCGGCGGCGAGCGAGGGGGGGAAACGAGAAGGAATTGGCCTTTTCAGGAGGCGAAGCTTCTCAGAAGCCCTGTGGCCTTCTAAAAAATTGTGTGTGTGTCTTCGGGGATGGCTCAGAAAACTGTTCAGAGGGTTGCGGAACTTCGGAACCTTCTGAACAGGCTCGCCCCCTTTCACTTCTCCCCCCCTGGGCGCGCCACCAATTCTCTCTTCGCGACCCTCGGGTCGCCTAGCTTGGCGGTCAGCGAGAGATGGTCACCGCCAGAGGCAAAAGCTGCCGCAGCATCCTGGCCGAATGGAAGGGAGGAAGCCCAAAAACAAAAATGAAAATCAAAGGAGAGCAGAAACACAAACGGAAACAGGATAATGAACAGGGGGAGGAAAATGGCGCACGGACGGAGCGATGAAATGGTCGCCGCAGAGATGCGACAGGCTGCCACGCCTGTCAACATGTGTGCGTAGACGCATGGTATGATCACGTGCGTGCGCGGCGTCGTCGGTAGATTCCAGGGCTGCAACCTAGCATCATGGTCGGGATAGGGGTCGAAGACCGCACACTGTCACGAAAGCGCGCAACAGGAGCCGCAGTTTAGGGACCATGAGCGAGCCAGCGACGGGGGACGGGGGTTCTGAAAAACAAATTGGGGCGACGTTCCCCCTGGACTCACACCATTTCGTTCCGTTATGTTCCAACGTCTTCCCTTGCATGTCGCATAAACCTCTGGCGAGCGGAAGAGAGGCAAACCGCGACTGACGTCGTCCGCCGAATGGTATGAATACGCGAAAGCTCTAAGCGCCAATCTCGAAACCTCAACCGACAGAATACGCGCGTTCCAAAATCAAGAGTGGAAGCGGGCTGTGCACCCATGGTATGGGCCGCGCCGCGACAACTGCGCCATGTTGTTGTGCCTCATGACGGCGTACGGAGTTGACAGACTGACTGACTGACTAACTGACTGAACGGCTGACTCGCACCCTAGTCAACTGACCCCGCGTACGTGAATAATGGAATCTCTGCGTTGAATCATGTAATTATTCGCGCATGGGGTTGCGTGAGGAATCCTGGAGGTTCTTTTCATCTGGAGCCGCTCGGACATTGAGGATAGCCTCTCGAAAATCACCACCAAGACACAGGGCGTCGCCCTGGTTACCCAAACAGTGTTAACATTTAGGGGGTCTTACTTGTCTAACAGAAGACAGAAAATCCGCCGACCCTGTCGGTGCGCGCGAGACGCTTTCGCCCGCGTGGTCGCCGCCATCCCTCCTGCAGTAGTCCACACCAGCCGCTGCGCCACATAACATCGATGACATGGAAATGACGGCGAAGCAATCCACTCCAGCCAATACGCCACATAACATCACTCACATGGAGGTGAAGGCGAAGCCCTTCCCTTGGATCTCTTCCCGGGGCGGGGGGGGGGGGCGGCCGGGGGGCTTCCCGGCATGGGGTCCCGGGGAGAGGTCCCAGGGGGTGGTCCTGGGGGGGGGGTCCCCGGGGTAATGTGCTTGTTTCTTTACTGGGGCACCCGCAGCTCCCCGCCCTGGCCCTGGCCCCGGCCGGCCCCGGCTCCCGCCCCGCATGCCCTGGCCCGGCCCTGGACTCAGTCCCGGCCTCGGCCCCGCCCTGGCCGGCCCTGGCTCCCGGCCCGCTCCGGCCCCGGCCCTGGCCCAGGTCCCGGCCCCAGCGCCCTCCAAATCTAACTACACCTCCGTGGCCTTCCGGATGCCCCAGATGCCGAACCTAGCTTCAAAACAACGAACGAAGCCTGGAAGTCGCCCCAGGAGGGTTCCAAGACGCCCCGAATGGTCCTGATAGGCAGCCGGCGTCGTCGTCAACATCGTCAACATCCTCGCCATTATCTCCCTCCTCCTCCTTCTCATGATCGCCACGCTCGACTCGCCCCTGCCATTCCTTCGTGCCCCCCCGCGACCCTGCTCCCCTCACTCTCCTCCTATTCTTTCCCCCCCTGTGTTCCTACTTCTCCTCATCCGCCTCTTCCTCCTGTCCCCATCTTCATCTTCCTCCCCATGCTCCGCGCCCTCCTCCCCAACCTCAGGGTCGGCGGCACCGGCATTAAGGCCTTCGCAATAAATGAATGCGTCGAGGTTTCGCCACGTTGCCGCCCGTCGCCGCCCGTTGCCGATTGTGTGGGCGTGTCGAGGATTCGCCACGTTCCCTCCCGTTGCTGCCCGTTGCCGCTCCATGCCAGCCCGTTGCCGCCCCTGGCCACCCGTTGCCGCTTAGGTGGGTGCGTCGACGCTTCGCCACGTTCCAACCCGGCGCCGCCCGTTGCTGCACGTTGCCGCTTGGGTGGCAGCGTCGCCAGGATGCCCTGTCGCCTGCGGGCGAGCGACCACATGTTTTCCACCACACTGCTTACACCACGCAGCTTCCACCACGTAGCTTCCACCGCATAGCCTCCATCAAACAACTTCCACCGCATAGCTTCCACCACCAGAAAGCGAGAATTTACTGTTTGGAGTCCACGCTGGCAAACACTTTTTTCAATATCGCAAATGACTTCCCAAGGATGTCCTAAGGAGCAGTCAGTTCAGGCTTCCCGGAATCCTTCAGGACTCCGGAGTCCTCAAGACATTCCCAAAAATCCTCCAAATGTCCCACGTCATATTGCCAATTCCGTGAATGTCGTACAGTCCTTTGGATATCCCCAGGTATCTACAAAAAACAATCGAATGCTTGGAATCTCCTGAGGGATCCTGGTGAGTTTCTTGAGAATATTCCCGATGTGCTAAGACTTTACGACTTCCTGGCAAACCGCCTGGAAATACGAAAGATTCGGGAGGATAGACAATGGCTCAAAAGGAAACCCAAAGGACACAGCCTACGCAGTTCCTCACTAATACATAACTATTCACACCATGACGCTTTAATTTCCTAGGGAATCCTGGAGATGCTCTAGGGAAGTTGCAGTGCATCCTCAAGCATACTGCGGGATCACTGTAGAAGCAGCCCTGAAGATTGCCTTCAGGAATCTCCCGGACGTCCGGGGAATCTCGCGAGGACCCCTCTGTTACACTGGGGCCGTACGGAATTCACATCTGCTCGGTCGCTGTGCCGAGCTGGCTCGGCGAGCATTGGAAGCTCGCACTGGCCGTTGCTGGTCCGTCGGCCTCGAAGATACGCCCAAAAACAAAAAATGACAACAACGATGATAACAACAATGATGATGACAACGACGATGGAGATCGATATTTTGCTGACATAACCCAAGTTATCCAGTGCCAGCCGATATCCTGACCTTTTCACCCCGGACAGACCCCGCGCGCACCAGCACTGCGTACCCCCTTCGGACCTGTGCAACCGGCAAGGTCACGTTGACTATACGGGGGAGGGGGACAGGGCGAACGGATCCGATCACCGGGGACATCGCCGGACCCTGAAAACAGCTGAATGATGTGCCCTTAGAAATACAAAACAAAAAAAACGGCATAACATCAACTTTCGACGGTCCGCGCGAATCTCTTGGATCTGCGCGGAGCCCCCTCCCTGACGCGCGGAGCGCACCAGGGCAGGAGTTTTCAGCGGAGCTCCGAAAGTTTCTGTCTATGCCGTTCTGACTTCTTCGAGCCCTGGGAGGGACACGACGCGGCGGCGCCAGTCCTGCACTGGCGCGGGTGCCATGGACACCCGGGGTGCGTCGCCGCGCATGGGCAGGGCGCGGGCCGCCGTGGGCAAGACCGACCTCGCCGCGGCCCCAGGCAAGACGGCAGTCGAGAACATCGAAGCCGACGCCGAGGCCGACGCCGCCGCCGCCGCCGGCGACGACGACGACGACGACGACGACGACGACGGCGACGGCGACGACGACGAGGGCGAGGACGAGGACGACGGCGACGAGGGCGAAGACGAGGACGTGGACGGGGATGGGGATGAGGACGGACGCCGATCGCGACCGGGACGGCGAAGGCGACGGCGACAGGCGATAAGCGAAGGCGATGACGACGGACGACATACGACGACAACGTCGACGACGGGCGATGACGACGACGACAACGACGACAACGACGACGACGACGACGACGACAACGACGACGACGACGACGACGACGAGGGCGAGGACGAGGACGACGACGACGAGGGCGAAGACGAGGACGAGAGGATGAGGACGGACGCCGATCGCGACCGGGACGGCGACGGCGACGGAGACAGGCGATAAGCGAAGGCGGTGACGACGGACGACATACGACGACGACGACATACGACGACGACGTCGACGACTGGCGATGACGACGACAACGACGACGACGACGACGACGACAACAACGACGACGACGACGACGACAACGACGGGCGACGACGACGACGACGACGACGACGACGACGACGACGACGACGACGACGACGACGACGACGACGACGACGACGACGACGGCGGCGGAGGCGGCGGCGGCGGCGGCGGCGGCGGGCAGCGGCTGCGGCTCCGGCGGGTGCAACAACGATCGCAGCCTCCTCCTCGGGCCGAAACCACCGGCGTCGACCTTCGGGCTCTTGCGTGCCTCCTCGCCGACGTCGGCTCTGATGTTTTCGTGTCTCGGCTCAAGGTGCGCCTTGCGAGGTTTCCGGGGCCGCCATGGCAGCAGCATGCGTTCAAGACTGAAGTGCCCCAGCCTGGCAGGTGCATCCTCGAGAGAAAGGTGTGGCCAACTAGAGCGCTTGCATAGAAAAAACAATGGCATAGACATAAGCTTTTGGCGCTCCGCGCGGATTTCTTGGATCTGCGCTGGACCCCCCGAGCGCCAAAAGTTTATGCTTATGGCGCTTTTTCTCCTCTGATTACAGCTGCATGATTCACACTCCAACGCTTCAACGTCAGAGGGGCTTCGGATGGACGAGAGGGCCACGACTGGGCGCAGCTCGAAAGGCCGTCCCAGGCGGTCCCCGGGCGGGGCGGCGGCCTGGACCGATGCCTCCCGGCGGGTGCTCTGGTGACCCCTGGCGGCCTGATCTGTTTCGATCCTGGATCGATTGGGGAGGAGGGGGGAGAGGGGAGGGGAGGGGAAGCTCGAGGCTGGGGGCGGGGAGGAGAGGGGGGGAGAGGGGAGAGAGAGGGGAGGGGGAGGAGGGAGGAGAGGGGGAGAGGGGCGAGGAGGAGAGGGGAGGGGAGAGGGAGGAGAGGGGGGAGAGGGGGAGAGGGGAGGAGAGGGGAAGAGAGGGGAGGGGGGAGAGGGGAGGAGGGGGGAGGAGGGGGGGGAGAGGGGCTGGGGGGAGGAGGGGGGAGCGGGAGAGGGTGAGGGGAGGCGAGGGGAGAGGAAACCGGTCCTGGATCGAGGCTCGAGGCCTGCGGCCATCGCTCGCCCGCCGCAAGGCTCCCGGGGGCTTCGCCTCGCCACGGCCAGGCTCCCTTCGAGACTCTGGCCGGAGCCCCTGGGGGCGCCAGTGGCCCCTGGTGGCGATCGAGAACCAAGGATCGACGGCCAAAGTCTGTGTGTTCTGTGTTTCAGGCTGCACTAAGGGTGTCCCTTCGCCGATACGCTCTTCATTAAACCGCCTCGAGTACGCGACAGCAGCTGCTACGGATCACTTCAGCACTCAGAGCGCCCGCTCGAGAAAGCAGTGGCGACCTGAACTGCCTCAATGTCTGTTCTTACCAGCCTGGAACATATCCCTATCCCTAAGCTGGGCATCGCCTCATCGCGATGCCAATCTTAGGGATTCCCTTAGTTTTTCAGGGCGCATCCCTAAGATTGCCATCGCCTTTTGGCGTGTCAATCTGAGGGATGGGGATGAAAGTTCGAGACTGGTGGTGTTCCGTACTCGGGGGCCTTCCCGCGGCCACGGCTGGGCGCAGCTCGAGGAGCTTGCCCGGATGGGCCCCGGGAGGGGTCTGGGGAGCGGCATCGGGCGGACTCTTTGCTCAGGCCGTCGGCGGCCTGGTGCCTCTCATCCTGCGGAGGAGGAGGCGGAGGAGGAGGAGGAGGAAAAGGATGAGGAGGAGGAGGAGGAGGAGCATCCTGGCGAGCTCCTGGGTCGCCCAACATTGCGCATCGCGCCCCGCGATGCGCGACGCCGACTACCTTCGAGACCTTGCGCCGCCCTCAGAAGAGGGCAACTGCTCCAGCCCAGACCGCGATGCGCGAAGCGAGATCCTCTTCGCGCCCCCGCGGGTGACCTAGAGTTCCCCCTCGGCTCCAAGCACTCTCCGAGCTCCCAGGCCACCGGGGAACGATCCGAGAAGAGAGGCCGGCCCTGCCCTTGGGGAGGGTGTGTGTAGGGATACGCATACACACAGAAGTGAGTACACGTCGGTCGGAAGAAGCAGGTAGAAACATGAAGTAGGAAGGCGGATATAGCGGATTGGGTCCAGGTCCTCCCAGAGAATAACAAGACACAGCAAAAGCATGCCGACTCTTGAGGTAGGAAGGCGCTTGAAGTAGATTGGGACCTAGGAATCCACAAATACCTACTTTCAACGACCGGCGTGTGCACAGGGCTGTTTTTAATACATAAGAACTTTAAACATATCGGATGCTTCATACATGAATAATGTATGAATAAATGTGTGCATGAACTCATCCTTGTTTTTTTAAAAACATGATCCGCACGCGGAGCATGTATAAAAAACGGCACCGTATGTACAGATGGAGAGATACAGTCGGGGCGTTGACCCAAGGAACCCGAAATAAGGAACGAGGCCCCTTCTTTCCATGACTTAATCTTCGATCTCCCATCGAACACCTAGGGAAAACACAAGAGAAGCTGTGAAACAATCAAGGAACACGGAGCCCCTCCCCAACGAGAAGGGCTCCTTCTTCAGCGCCCCGACTGTAGGCTCGAATCATTCCTCGAAAGGGGACACAGGGGCTCTGGGCCCACGGACTGGCACGCTCGGCCCGCGCGGGGCCTGCAGGCGCGGGAGGGGGTGTCGGGGGCAGGGCGGGAGGGGGGGAGGGGGACGTGAGGGGCGAGGAGGGCGCGGGAGGGGAGAGGGCGAGGGCGGAGCGGGTGAGGAGAGGAGAGGAGAGGGGAGAGGGGGAGAAAAGAGGGGAGAAGAGGGGAGGGCGGCGCAAGAGGGGGGGGGAGGGGAGGAGAGGCGAGGGGAGGGGAGAGGAGATGTGAATGCAGAGATCAGAAGAGGGCAGGAAGAGAGGGGAGAGAGGCAAGCTGGGTGCGCTCGCGTCACATCTGACGTCCTACCCCTCCCTCCCATCCCTTACCATGGCGTAGATCCCCTCTCTATTCGTACAGTCGGATGTCGTAGCGTGGCATAGCATGACATGGCAAAGAATGGCGTTGAAGATCAACGCGTAGCATGACATAGCACGGCGTGGCGACGCCCCAAAGTGGGGGGGGTGCTGCCCAAAAAAACAACGAATCGTCACCGAATGTGGAATCACTTCCGATGGCCTTTTCTATATTTTTGGGCCTATTTGGAAGGACCGAAAACCATGCCATGGCATGGCACTGGAAATAATGACGCCAGCACTGCAGTGGGAGCACGATTCGGAACGAGTGGAAGCGCGGAAATGACGCCAGCGCTGCAGCGGAAGCACGATTCGGAACGAGCGGAAGCGCGGAAATGAGGCCAGCGCTGCAGCGGGAGCACGTTTCGGAACGAGCGGAAGCCCGAAAATGAGACCAGCGCCTGAGCGGGAACAGCTTCTTGAAATAAACAGGCTAAACCCAGTTCTGGGGAATCCGATGTAAAAAAATGCAATTCGCGGAGTGGGGCCGAATATCTTCCAGACGTCAGAAGGGGAGAGAGTAGTATTCATAGTGTGTAATTGTGGAAGGGAGGGAAGGGGAAAGGAGGGGAGGAGAGGGGAGGAAAGGGGCCAAGAGTAGGAAGGTGGAGTGGGGGAGGGGAGAAGGGAGGAAAACAAAAGTAAACCGATGACACGTAAAGTGTACTGCAATGCAGAGCTTAGCTGCAGAAGTCTGAAACGAAAACTCCGTGTTGCAAAGGCCCCCTTCTCCATCCGAACAAGCGCTGGACACACAACTGAAGCGAGTGTGCGCAACGCTAGGGCGAGGACCACACTTCGAATCAGGCCGCCCTCCATCCGTGCAACTGCTGGACGATATTAGAACAAATGCGACGATGCGACGAATTTAAAAAAGAGCCGCATTTTGAAAATAGACTGCCCCTCATCCGGGCAACCGTTAAGAGCCCTAAGTGCGAATATGCGCAACGCTAAAGTTAAGTCGGGCCTGTCCTCCTACAGGGGGA
>CAUYUJ010004268.1:70000-71533 GCA_963575745.1 Prorocentrum cordatum
TTGACATCGTCGGCATCGTTTTCATCAGCGTCCCCATCGTCGCAGCAAACCATCATCAGCATCAGTATCATCATCATCGCCATCGTCATTGAAATCGTCGTCATCGTTCTCATCAGCATCTCCATCATCGCAGCAATGACCATCATCATCATCAGCATCAGCATCATCATCATTATCATCATCCTCATCATCACCATAGTCATCATCATTATCGCCATCATCGTCGTCCCCTTTATCCCTCCTCGACATTCATCGATCCGCCTCACCGACGCCTTCTCTTCCTCCTCCCTCCACCCTTTGTCCTACCGCCTCCCGCTTCATGTGCCGTTCCTCCTGCTCACCGCCCCCGGCATCCCCCTCCACGGGGCCGCATGGCCTCGGGCTCGCGGACGCGAAGGCCAAGGCGGCACTGCACGCCGCCATGACGCACGCGCCTGCTGGACGGGTACATCGCGACTTCCTCCTCCCCAGCCATCCTCCTCCTCGTCCTCCTCCTCCTCCTCTTGCCGTTCCTGCCTCCGTTCCTCCATTCCTCGTCAGCCTGCGCCTCCTCGGACCCCTCCTCCTCCTCCTCCTCTTCCCCATCCTCTTCCTTCTCTTCCTCTTCCTCCTCCTCCTCCTCCTCTTTCCCCCCCCCTCATCAGCATCATGCTCCCCTTCTTCCCGCCCCCATCCATCCTTCGTATCTTCAAACTCTTCCCCATCCGTCCTGATCCCCCCCCCTCTTCCCCGTCCTCCACTGCCTCCCCCTCCTCTTCCTCCTTCTCCTCCTCCTCCTCCTCCTCCTTCTCCTCATCCTCCTCCTCCTCCTCATCCTTGTCCTCCTCCTCCTCCTCCTCTTCCTCCTCCCCCTCCTCCTTCTCCTCCTGCTTCTTCTCATCCTCATCCTCATCCTCATCAGCGTAGTCAGAACCAGCATCATCATCATCATCACCATCACCATCATCATCATCATCAGCATCATCATCAGCAGCATCAGCATCAGCATCATCAGCAACATCAGCATCAGCATCTTCATCATCATCATCATCATCAGCAGCATCAGCATCAGCATCTTCATCATCATCATCATCATCAGCATCATCATCATCACCATCATCATAATATGCATGTTCATCTTCATCTTCATCTTGATCATCAGCATCAGCATCGAAGCAATGACCATCATCATCATCATCAGCATCATCATCAGCATCATCATGAGCGGCAGTCGTCGTCGTCGCCAGCATCATCATCAGCAGCATTCGCACAAGCATCATAATCGTCAGCACCGTTATCATAACCACCATTATAATCATGAGCATCATCATCAGCATCAGCATCATCATCGGCATATTCATCATCCTCATCATGATCCGCATCTTCATCAGCATCATCAGCATCGTCATCGACAGCAGCAGCATCATCAACATCATCATCCGCATGAGCATCATCAGCAGCAGCTTCGTCATCATCAGCATCAGCATCAGCATCAGCAGCATCATCAGCATGAGCATCAGCATGATCATCAGCAGCAGCAGCATCATCATAATC
>CAUYUJ010004269.1:0-46289 GCA_963575745.1 Prorocentrum cordatum
ATGAGGATGAGGATGAGGATGAGGATGAGGATGATGATGATGATGATGATGAGGAGGAGGAGGAGGAGGAGGAGGAGGAGGAGGAGGAGGAACACAGAAGACGGAGGGGCAGGACGGATGGGGGAACTCAGGAAGGACGAGGGTCGGCGGCGAGCCTAGGGGGGAAACGGAGAAAGGGGTGGGCCTTCTCAGAAGGCTCGGAATTCCCCTGGCCTTCTGAGAAGTTTTCTTAAGCTTTCCCCGAAGACACAGAGCATTTCACAGAAGGCGCGAGGGCTTCTGAGAAGTCCCGCCGCCTTCTGAGAAGGCCTTCTCCTTCTCACTTCCCCCCCTCGTTCGCCGCCGAGAGGGGGGAGGGAGGGCGGAGGAAAGGACAGATGGTGGGGAGGGAGGGCTCGGAAGCCCCCCGGCCTTCTGAGAAGTTGTCAGAGTCGGGGCTCAAGAGACGGGGGTCAATGCAAACGGGGTCAGCCAGGGCACCAGATCCTGCAGGAGCCAGGCTGCCCCGGGTTAGCGAGCCGCTCGTGGCCGCGAGGCGGCTGCCCATATTGGCTGACCCGGGTTTGCGAAGCCCTGAATTGCAGTTTTTTTTTCTCTCCTGCATTGCAGTTTTTGGTTTCCTGCTGACACTGGTCTGGATTGACCCGGGTCAGAAGATCCCCGACAGAGCCTTCTCCGAAGACACGGAACACTTCTCAGAAGGCCCGAGGCCTTTTGAGAAGCCCTAGCGCCTTCTGAGAGGGCCTTTTTTTCTTTCCCGCACCTCGCTCGCCGCCGATCTCTTTCTCCCGCTTTTTCTTGTCCGAGCCCAAGTCCGGCCCTTGGGTGCCCCCCTCCCCCCCGCCAGCCCCGCATGCCCTTGCTTTCCCGTGCCGCGCAGAGGGTTCGAAGATGGAGGAATGAAGACGTATTCCTGTACCTCTGCCCTCCAGACGAAGCAGCCTTCCTGGGGGACTGAGGGGAAGTAACGGTCAGAGGAGCAAGAGGTCATAATAACGATACATTCCAGGATTTTCAAGGTTGTCAGGATTTTGTTTCTCCTGTTCCGCACCGGCTGCGCCGCCAGATACTCTTGAAATCGGGTCGGCCATTCTTCTTGCTCTTCTCTGGTCGGTGGTGCTCCTCCTGCTCCTCCTCCTCCTCCTCCTCCTACTCCTGCTCCTGCTCCTCCTCCTCCTCCTCCTCCTGCTTCTCCTAGCTGTCCTGTGCCCGAGCTTCGGGCATTGCACACACCAACTTCAGGACAGCATTGTGTGTGCGAGCCTTTTTTGGCTTCGGTATCCTTCTCGCATGGCCAAGAATGCTTGGCAGCTTCGCAGCAATGGCGGTGGGGCGTGGTCGACGCAGGCTCCCTGGAGAGCAGGGTCGGCGGCGGCCAGGGCTGTGCCATCGTCCGGTCAGTGGGACACTCAGGTTGGCGGCGACAGACACTGGAGCTGGTCTCTTCCCCGCCAAGACACTGTGTCGTGGTCAGGCCGCCGCTGGCGTTGCGAAGCTTGTGGATGCAAGAAGAACCTCGAGGGGTGGATCGCCTGCAAGCACTGCGGCGAGTTGCGTGAAGGGTTCCCAGGTCCCGTCGGGCAAGGCTGGCCGAAGCCTGGGACCCACTGGCCTGCCCTCAAGCCTGGGCTTGTTCCTGCTCCTGGCGGCCATGGCGGTGCTGGCGGGCATACAGGCGGCTCAGCTTCAGCCCAGCTGTCCGAGTCCGAGCTGCGCACGCTCATCGGCCTGTGCGAGAAGTCGGGCGACGGCGAGGCGGCCTCCCGCCACAAGTCGGCGCTCGATAAGCTGCTCCGCACCTCCACTCCTGCCCCCGTCCAGCAGCGCGCGGCCAAGGCCCACAGCAGCGTGCAGTACTGGGAGCGCAAGCTGTCCACGGAGCTCGACAAGCTCACCAAGCTCGAGAAGCAGGTGGAGGAGCAGAAGGTTGCGACGGCGGCGGCTCAGCAGTCCTTGCAGGCGGCCGACGACAACTACAAGGACCTGGTCCGAGAGCTGGCTGGGAACGTGGTCGACCCCACCCCCGCCGAGCCGCTCGGTCGCGCCAAGGTGGACGTGTCGGAGCTCATGCAGGGATCGTGCAACGTGCTGGATATGGTCTCGCTGGACTCGATCTTCCTCTTCGACGAGGGCGAGTATGAGGTTTCCGACGACGACAAGGAGCAAATGGCTGCTCGGCGGGCAGCGCTCAACGAGCAGTTCCGCGAGGCGTGCAACTCCCTCTTCAAGGGGGCGCTGGAGAAGGCCCAGGCTGCCCGTGAGGAGCAAGCCAAGCATGTTCAGCGTCTCGGCAAGAAGAGGAAGGGTGAGGACGGCGCGGCCGTGGCTGGCGGCGGCGCAGGGTCTACCTCGGCGGGCCCGCCCGATGGTGAGGGGGCCAAGCAGCCTGGCGACTCTAGTGTGGCACCTCCCGACGTCCGAGCACGTGCTGAGGCTGCCCTGGGCACCGCCAAGTGTCCGTTGCCCCCTCCCGCGTGACTCCTCTGTGAGCGCGGGCAGGGGGGCCCATCATTCCGTTTCTTCCCAGCCTCCTCGCTGCGCTAGCTTGAATCGAGCGGAGCTCGAGGATCGCCTGGCCCAGTCCATTCGTTCTCTTGATATATATATAGCTTCGCTGTTGTGTTCCGCCAACAGTGCCCTAGGCGTCTGCAAACAGGGGGACTTTTGCAAAAAGCGGGCTGGTGTTCTGCCCAATCTTGCGTTTTCCCCTGTCGGCCCGCAGTCTCCTGGTCCCTCAGGTTCGTTTTCTCGACCTGATAGTTTTGAAGTTTTTAGGGCCCCCCCAGCCCCTGGGGGGGATGCCATCAACCTGAAGATAGTCACTTGCAACTGCACGGCCTGGAGTTCTGCTAAGGATTGGCTCTTGCAGACGGCGGCGCACGTGGTGTTGCTCCAGGAGCACCACTTGCTCGCGCACCAGACCTTAGATGCTCAGCGTTGGGCCCTTAATCACGGTTGGAAATCGATCTTCGGGAGTGCTAAGGCTTCGTCCGACTTAGGTACTTCAGGAGGTGTGGCTATTCTAGCTCGTGCTGGCCTGGGCCTTCATTGGCCCCCAGGGGGTTATGTGGTTGAAGACTCTCGTGCCGTTGCAGGGGTTGTTCATGTTGGGGGCCTTCCTCCCATCCTGTGCATCTCCTGCTACTTGTCGTGCTGCGAGGGTCTGTCCGACAGGAACTTGGCCCTGCTTTCGAAGATCGGTTCGATTGCCAGTAGCAGCCTCAGCAGTTTTGTCATCGGAGGAGATTTCAATATGGAGCCCTCGCTGCTTGACGACTCCAATTTCGTTCAGCAGTTAGAGGGCCAGGTGATCACGGCAGGTTTGTCCACCTGCCTTAGCTCAGCTGGCGGAAAGGTGTATGATTTTTTCGTGGTGTCTGGTGGTTTATCTAAAGGTATCAGGGAGACGTGGGTCGACAGGTATACTCCGACGTCTCCCCACTCGCCCGCGGGGGTCGATTTCCATACCAGGTTAGCCGATCTTAGAGTTTTGCAGTTCAGGAAGCCTCCTCCTTTGCCTGTGGAAGTCCCTGTCGGGCCTGGACCCGCGCCCCAGGACTGGGATTCCACGCTGGACTTGGCTTATGAAGTCCTTGAATGCGCCCGTCGGGGTTCTCTGGATGCTCACTACGGGCTCACCGACTTGTATAAGCGATGGGCCAACCTTGCCGAAGCCGAGCTCGCCGATCATTTTCAGGTTAAGCTCCCCCAGACTGGGTGTCGAGGAGAGATTCCCAAGGCCTGGTGGGTTCCTGTCTTGGGGCGTGACCAGCGGCCAGCTCGGCATCCTGAACTTTTTGTCTGTAGATGGCTTGCTCAGAGTTTCAGGGATTGGACCACTCCCTGGAGGACCTTGCATCGCAACTGTTCTGGTGGGATCCCTATTATGAGTGCCAAGAAGGTTCTGGAGTACCCCTCGCCGTTCATTCAGAAGCACATGGGGTCTGGTGCTATCTTCGAGGCCCACCGTAGAGTCTTGGGCTTCATTAGGCAGGACAAGATCACCCTGGAGGCCATAGGCGGCGTGTCCATCGAGTTAGTTGACCTTCTGGACTCGACCGCCAAGGCGGCTCGAGCTGCAGGTGAGCGGTCGTGGAAGGAGTGGCTTCTAAGGGACATTGACCAGGGCGGCGGCCGCAACGCTCACGCCTGGACGCGTCCTGTAGAGGCTTGGGTTCCCTCCACGACCCTCAGTGCTGCGGGCCAGGTTGTTTCCGATCCTCGTTCCCTTCTGCGCGCTGAAGGGGAACGTTTTCAGAAGCTATGGCTGGCCGAAACTGAACTGTTCGATTTGATGGACCCCAAGCCCTACCAACCCCTGGAACACCTTCCCCTGGTTTCGCCCGAGTGCTTGAGGGAGAAGAGCAGGGGTTATTCCAGGCGGTCGGCTGTGTCTGTTGACGGCTTTCACCTTCGGCATTACGCGCTGTTGTGTGACAAGGCCCTGCAAGTTGTCTCGTTGCTTTTCGCCATCATGGAGACGATGGCCGTTTTGCCTGAGCAGCTGCGTTTAGTCATGCTGGCAATGCTGGCCAAGCCGTCTGGTGGCCTTCGCCCCATAGGCATCTTCACCTCGCCCTACAGACTTTGGGGGAGATGCAGGAGGAGGGAGGCGATGATGTGGGAGGAGGCTAACCAGCATGCCATGTTCGCTGCCTACGGTTTCAAGTCGGCTTCGGATGTTGTCTGGCGACAGACCACTAAGAGTGAAGCGGCCGTGCAGCTTGGCAAGTGCTCGGCGTCCCTCCTCTGGGACATGTATAAGTTTTACGAAACCATGGATCTTGAGGACCTCGCTACCAGATGTGACGAGTTGGATTTCCCCCAGGTTGTTTCCAGGCTCTGCATCGCGGCCTATCGGGCCCCCAGGTACCTGAACATCAGCGGTTTCATCCAGGGGCCGTACCTGGCGATTCGTGGTGTCATTGCTGGATGCAGTATTGCCGCCAGTTTTGTCAGGGCCTATTACATGAAAGCCTTTTTGAATGTCGAGCTGCACCCGTCGTCCGTCCTGGATCTTTACATTGACGACCTGGGCCTGTCAGCTCAGGGTAGTTTCCACGATGTTTATTCGGCCATCACCGTCGGGGCTGTGGGCTTGTTCAAGGCTGTGGAGGCCGATATTAAGTGCAAGGTCGCCCCCGACAAGGCGAGCCTCGTATGCAGTCAGCGGCGTCTTGGGGAAAAGCTCCTGGCCTTCTTGGGTGTCTGGGCTGGCCCTGGTGGGACCACCTCGGCTGTCAACCTGGGGACTGACGATGCCGCTGGACTGCCTAGGAGGGTCAAGGGCCGTTGTAGGAAAGCCAAGCAGCGCCGCTCCACCTTCGACAAGCGTGTCAACAGGATCTGCAAACAGCGTCAGGTCCTGGGCCGTTCTGCTAAGAAGATCTTCACCAGTGGGGCTTTGGCGGGGATAAATTTTGGCTGCGAGATCCACGGAGTCAGCGACGCCGAGCTTGGTCACATCCGCCGTCAAGCGGGTAAGTGTATTAGACCGTCTTGTGGAGGGCGCAGCCTCTCTTCTGCTTTGGTATGCGAGGACGACCCCACGTACTATGGGATGGTCGCACCTATCGTTCGTTGGGGGAAGGAGGTGTGGGCGGCCCAGTATCACCAGTACTTGGGGGGTATGACTCATAAGGAGCTCAGGAGGTGTTGGTCGTCGGTATTCGAGGGAAAGCTGCAGCCCAAGACATGGCGTTCTGTCGCTGGCCCGATATCTGCCCTCTTCTTGTCTGTCAAGCGCATCGGTTGGTCCATGCCCAACTACGCCACTCTCGCCATGCATGACGGCACTTCAGTCTCTCTCACCTTTGTCAGCCCTGCCCTCTTGAAGGACATCCTCAGGCGGGCGGTGGTTAGGGAACTGGAAATGCATGTGGGAAGGAGTTTGGATGTTGGGTGGGATCGTGCTTGTTTCGACATCTGCAAGAGCCAGCTTCGTTCGAAGAAATATTCTGCACTGGAGAAGGGTTCGATCAGGAACCTGTGCTGCGGAGGAGCCTGGACAGCCGACAGAGCCGCAGAGCTGGGCTACCAGCTCAGTGACGAGCAGTTGCTCTGCCCACTATGTCGTGCTCATCCAGACTCTGTGCATCACAGGCTTTATGAGTGCCCAGCGGTGTCTGAGACTCGCAGCGAGCTTATTCCTCCAGAGATCCTTGAGATTGCCCTGGGTCCGCTGTCGGATGGGGATCGCATCCTTTTCGATCGGGGGATCTTTGAGCATCCAGAATCGTTCTGGCCAAAGGCCCTTAGCTCGGGGGGTGGGGTCATCCTGCCAGCTACTGAGGAAGAGGACTTCTCGGAGGCGCTCGCTAATGGGGACCTGCAGGGCAGTATCTATGTTGATGGGAGTTGTTTTTGGCATCCCATCCCAGAACTTTCAAGGGCGGGCTGGGGGGTTTGCATGGTCTCCCCCCAGGGCTCCCTCTTGTGCGCCCTGCATGGCCCTGTGCACCACCCGATCAGCCAGACAGCACCAGCTGGGGAGTATTGTGCCCTCGCCATGGCCGCTCTCCATGTAGTTGCCAATTCAGAGGTTTTTTCTGACTGCCTTGCGGTAGTTAATCATTTCCGCCTGCCCCCCAGCGAACGTGTTTCGTACAGGAGGCGCTATGCTGGCCAGTTCCTGTATATCAATAATGCCCCGTTTGTCCAGTCAGTGGTGAAAGTAAAAGCCCACCAGGACAAGGACGAGGCAGGCATTTCGGATGACGAGAGAATCCGTAGGTTCGGTAACGATTTCGCCGACAAAGCTGCGCAGCGCGGGGCCCGCTCTCACCCCCAACCGTCGCCCGACGAAGAAGAGCGAGTGAACCGCGCTGTCAAGATTAGTAAAGTTGTGTGCCGACTAGCGGCCAAGTTGCTTCCGATGTGGCCACGATTGAACTTGGAGGGTGCTCCGTTTGTCACTCCTTGCCGCACCACCCGAGGTCCCGAGGAGCCCGCGGTCCAGCATCAGTGGCAGTGGCAACACTCTGTGTGGAGGTGCGTTGTGTGCAGGTTAGGCTCTCGTTCTTGTGTAAAGCCGCCTGGTGGATCGTGCATCGGCGAAGCCAGAGCAGATCTGGACATCGCTGACTCTCTTTCGCACAGCGTTGTGATCCTGCCGTGCACGGATGGTTCTGATTTTTATTTCTGCCCCAAGTGCGGGGGATTTATGCATCAAGCTGTGTTTGTCAAGACCGCTTTGTCCAAGGAATGTCCTAACGAGTTGCGCGGCCATGGCCGCACGAATTTTAACAAAGTCATGCTAGGCCGCCACCCAAGGAAGAACTTGGGTGTAGGCCGACCTGAAGAGTTGCCAGCAGGGGCGTTTTCCGCCCTTGCGCCCTCGTCCTCTATGCCCGTCCCCAACTTTTGATTCGGATTGTTCGAAATCATTGGTCTCAGAGCGCCTTCCCTTTCAGGGTTGTGTTTTAGTTTTGTCTCGTCCCCTCTGCGGGGGTCGAGGAGCATCCAGCCCCTCTTGGCGTCGTGTTGCGGCCCAACTGGGTTGCCTCGCTCTGCCATCAGCGCGGAGCGTACGCAGCAGGCTGAGATGTTTTTCCCCTGCTTCCCCCAATGCGGGCGTGGGCGAGGGGGCGCCGCTGTTTCCACGGCACTGCGGGACTGGCAGCCGTTCGGCGTGAGTCCCCCCGCAGTTGCCGTGACGTCAGCGGCGGGGCAGGGCTGGTGGCGTAAGTGGCATGAGGCGCCACCCAGCCCAGCCCCTCCTCTGGGGGGAGGCGCCGTCCCCCCAGAGAGTACGGCTTGGCAGTTGTTGATGTAAAAAAAAAAATCCTCCTGCTTCTCCTCCTCCTCCTCCTCCTCCTCCTCCTCCTCCTCCTCCTCCTCCTCCTCCTCCTCCCCCCGCCCCCTCATGCTCCGGTTGGGTGGGCCAGGCTTGGAGTGGTCTGGGGGAGAACCTCCCGCGCGAAGCTGCTGGTTCGGGACTCGTATGGAGGGAATCGCCATGCGGAGTGAGGAGTCCCGAGGGAACAGCTTGGCATCCTTCGGACGCGTGCCTTCTTCCTCGGCGGGGATCATTGAGGAGCATCCTGCATCATGCTGCGCAAGCAGGACGCACGAAACCGACAAAATGCACGGGAAATGGACCTCCGAGCGATGGCAAGACAGGGGCTTGAGGGGGTTCACCGCCTCCGGCCTCTCGGGCGGAGAGGAGGGCGGAGCCGAGACGGCCGGCCGCGCGCCTGCTCTCCCCTGAGGTCCGACGTTGCAGACCTCTCCTGGCAAAGGACCCAACCCTATGCAGTTGTGATTGCCGCCGCTGTGAAGAGCGCCTTCGGTGGAGCTCCCCACGGGGAAAGGGCGCCCTCGAGGGCGCGAAGTTATTCGCGCTTCGCGCTTCGCGGTTCGGCTCCGATGCCTCCCCGTCCCCCTCTTCTCCCCTGGGAGGCGGCGCGAGAGCGCGAAGTTATTCGCACTTCGCGCTTCGCGGAGCGCGAAGCGCGAAGTTGGGAGCCCTTGACGGGGCCACGAAGCGCGTGAAGGGAACGCCGGAATGAGGCGGGGCCGCCATGCGGGCGCTGCCGCGGCCAAAGTGAGGGGTGTGGCGGCCTGCAAACGCAGCCACCGGCGCCTTCGGTGGATGGGGCCATGACGCGTCTGAGGGGTGTGCCAAAGTGAGGGGTGTGGCGGCATGCGAACGCAGCCACTGGCGCCTTCGGTGTGGCTCCTCCTGGGGCCACGAAACGCGTGAGGGGTGCGCCAAAATAAGGGGGTGGCGGCATGCGAACGCAGCCGCTGTGGCCTTCAGTGGAGCTCCCTATGGGTCCACGAAACGTGTCAGGGGTGTAAGTCAGGAGGGACAAAAACAGTCTATCGGCGGCGAGCGAGGGGGGAGGTGAAAAGTGGCGGGCCTTCTCAGAAGGCTCGGAATTCCCCTGGCCTTCTGAGAAGTTTTCTCAACCTTCCCCGAAGATACCAAAATTTATCAGAAGGCGCGAGGGCTTCTGAGAAGCCCCGCCGCCTTTGAGAAGGCCTTCTCCTTCTCACTTCCCGCCTCGCTCGCCGCCGAGTCCAGGCCTCCAAGATGGGGTCAGAGCAGACGGGGTCGGAGGATCGCGCCGCGTCGCCGATGCATCGCCGATGCGGCTCGACGTGCAGCCCGATTTGCTTCACGTCGACGTCGCCGATGCATCGCCGACGTTGCCAGTGCATCGTCGGCTCATCGCCGATGCATCGCCGATGCATCGGCGACGCGGCGCGCCAAACAGACGCACAGAGGACGCAAGGGTACACTTGATTTGGCAGGGCGACCTACAAATCAGGGCCGACTGTGAACGTCGATGCTCCAGAGAATAGGGCAGAATGTGGGAAGCGGAGGGGACGACGAGCATCCAGGAAGTATGGAGCATGTGGGGAATCCTGGGAGGCGTGTCCATCTCTCTCTCTCTCTCTGTGTCCCTGGGCGCCTTCCGCAGGGGACGGCGTGCCCGCGGAGCTCCTCCCGCGAGGCCCCCGCGGGAGGCGCGGCGCCCTCCGAGGCCTGCCAGGCCCCTGGCGAGGGCCCCGTCCGAGTGCCGTCGCTGCGGCCGTAGCTGCGCGGCTTCCCCGGCTGCCAGGCGTCGGCGGGGGCGGGCCGCAGGAGTTCGTCGGGGGGGGAAAAGAGGGGGGTGACGACTAGGGGGGGGTGGATATCATGGCGGGGGCCGTGATATTTCCCAGACTTCATGGCGCCTCTTCTTATTTCATGACGTCCCTGGCCCCCCCGCTGGGCCGCGCACATGCCGCCGGTCATGATTTGCACCCCCCCCTCTTGGACACCCCCCTCTTTGCCGCCCCCGAGTTCGCCTCGTGCCCCGCGAACGTACAGTCAATGCGCCCAGTAGGGACGCGAGCCGTCACCCAGGGTGCCCTCGTGTCCATGCTTTTGCGGCCCGTCCTTTGCTGTTTTCACGGGTCGCCCGCCGCCCAGAGAATGTCAGCTTCAGCCTCCAAGGGTTTTGCGTCCTTGCCACCCGTCCCTGGTACACGTTTTGAATGGAAATTGCCGCGGTCTTGAAGAAGAAGAAGTAAGAAGGACAAATAATTATCAGACTGCTAACAATAATAACCACACTGAGGATAAAGCATCAGAATGACAAAAAACAGCGGCGGAAGGAACCGCGGACCTGGAAGAAGCCGCGTGCTGCTCCATCTTGGATCTTCCGAAGCCGTTCGTCCACACGTGAGACCCCTCGTGACCTCACAGCGCCAGCGACCGGCCAGCGCCGCCGCGCCTCGGTGCCTCCGGCGAGCGCGCCGCCGCCGCAGCTTCTCGCACGCCGCCGGGGCACCGCCGCGCGCCCCAGCTCTCCGGGGGCTGCCCCCGGCGGGCCGTTCAACGGCACCGTAACGGGTACTTACTAACGGGTACTTTGATTTTTTGCCGAAAGTTGCCCTTTTAGGGCCTTTTTCTTGCATTGCAGCTTTGCCCACATCGGGAAGGGTTGGCTTCGCTGGGTCACTGGCCAAAGTACCCGTTAGTGGAGTCCCCGTTTGAGGGGCGCTGGGCCGTGGGGGGGGGAGACCCGGCCGGCCTCGCCGCGGCGAGGCCCGCCGCCCGGCCTCTTTCAGGGGAGGAGAAGACACACAGAGACACAATTCATCCTCGATTCCCCAGGAAAATATGGGAAAATATGGGAAGTGTGGGGGGGGGGGAAGACAGAAGCCCAGAAAATATGGGAAAGTGTGGGGAATCTTTTTATTTGTGTGTATTTATTTGTGTGTGTTCGTGGGCCCCTTCACTCTTGCCCTTCGCTGCCCCTCGCTGCCCGCCACGCCCGCCCCGCCCGCCCCCCCGGTCGTGGCGAACCCGAACGTGGACGCCGTGCTCGTGCTCGCGTGCTTCCTCGCGGTCACGGTGTTCGAGCGCCGGAGGAGGGGCAAAGGGGGGGGGCGGGAGCCTCGAGACGGGGGTCAGTGCAAACGGGGGTCAGCCAGGGCACCGGATCCTGCAGGATCCTGCGAAGACCCCCTCTGGCTGACCCGGGTTAGCGAGTCGCTCGTGGCCGCGAGGCGGCCGCGCATATTGGCTGACCCGGGTTTGCGAAGACCTGCGTTGCAGTTTTTTTTTTTCTCCTGCATTGCAGTTTTTGGTTTCCTGCTGACCCGGGTCTGGATTGACCCGGGTCAGAAGATCCCCGAGGGGGGTTCGGCAGCAAGTCGAGGGAGCCTGGTGAACCATTCGTGATTCCGTCTTTGGCGTCGGTTGGCGTCTGGAGTCGACGAGACAGCGCCGATCTAGCGTCGGTCAGCGTCGTCTCAGCGTCGACTCAGCGTCGATTTGGCGTCGATGATAGCGTCGCTTCGCAAGAGCCGACGAGACGAGATGGGAGGCTCTCATGAGTTGCCACCGAATCCGAGGCGGGAATTTGTACATGACCACCGCCTGGAGGATCAATTTCCGGGGACCTCGGCAGGCGGTGGATATGGACGTACTCGGGCGCCCGGGGGGCAACATATATCCACATCCACCGCCCGCTGGGGTACCAGGACGTCGGTTCCCAGGCGGTGGACATGGACAAATCCCCGCCTCGCACCGAAGGGGGGAGGGGGGCAGGCAGGCTCGGGCGTCTCACGTAAAGGGGGCGACGATGGGCGGGGGGGCTCGAGGGGTTGCAGGAGCGGGGGCCCCAGAGGGGCCCCCCCCCCCCGTGGGCCCCGACGACGCGCGAGAGGCGCGCCGCTCTTCGCCCACCGCTCGTTGCCCCCTCCCCCGCCAGCGGAGCAGCAGGGCTCGAGCTGCGCCCCGTGCTCTGGCGACGTCGTGGACCCGCTTCGTTTGCCAGAACAGAAAGGCGGACGCGGAAGACAGCACGAGGGAGACACAACGAAAACCTAACGAGAGCATGACGAACACCAAACCGAGGGAGACATAAACGAAACGAGGGAAGCACATCACGACAACGAGGGAGACACAACGAAAACCTAGCGAGAGCGAAGCGCACCTTCTGGGGGCCGCCCCCTGCAACGAGGGCGGCGCCTGGCGGGCGGGAGCCGACGAGGCGTCCCCGCGGGGGCCCCGCGGCGGCAGCGCAAAGGGTCGGGCACGGAGCGGCGCGCCCTCGGCGCCCCGCGCGGCCGCAGGGGGCCGCTGGCGAGACGGCCGCCGCCCGCGAGGCGCGGAGGCGGCCGGAGGCAGCGGCGAGGCGGCCCATCGGGAGCCTCGAGACGGGGGTCAATGCAGACGGGGGTCATCCAGGGCGCCAGATCCTGCAGGATCCTGCGAAGACCCCCTCTGGCTGACCCGGGTTAGGGAGCCGCTCGTGGCCGCGAGGCGGCCGCGCGTATTGGCTGACCCGGGTTTGCGAAGATCTACGTTGCAATTTTTGTTTTCCTGCATTGCAGTTTTTGGTTTCCTGCTGACCCGGGTCTGGATTGACCCGGGTCAGAAGATCCCCGAGCCCAGCTCGCCCAGATATCGGGCGGAGAGAGCCATGCACAGGCGCCGATCCCGGCAGGGCCCATCCTCGGCCCAGGATCGGTGCAGCGGCCTTCCCGGCCGCGGGCCCGCCGCCCAGAGGCGCGGAGGCGGTCGAGGCAGCGGCGAGGCGTCCCAGCTCGCCCAACTATCGGGCCGGACGAAAGGGGGGGATGGGGAAAGGGGGGGGTACGAAGTCTGCTGCGTGCAGCTGGTTTCGTCCCCGCCGAGGGGCCCACTCCTCGAGACGTGGTCGCCTCCCGGCGCCGGGAGGCGCTGGGAGAGTCAGCTACGTGAGCTGATTCTCAACTCCCTCCTTTGCTATCCCCCCCTTTCGCCCGACCCGACTAGATCGGGCGAGAGAACCATGCACAGGCACCGATCCTGGCAGGGCCCATCCTTGGCCCAGGATCGGTACATCTGTCTGCCCGGCCAAGGCAGGAGGGCGCATGCACCGATCCTGGGCTCAGGATGGGCCTGGCCAGAATCGGTGTATGTGCATAGTTCTTTTTCCTTTACTATAGGCCTACCAAAGAGTGTTCAAATAACCTTTTGCGGTCTCCACGAAAGGTTCTCAGAGCATTTCTGGCTGGGACTGTCTTGTGCTAGCGCATCGGGTTAATGTTCTAAGACCAGTGTTTTTGTTATTAGAACAGTTTCTGGGTTTTAAGAACATTCCGTGGTAGGCCTATAGAACTGTCGGGACGGTCGGTCCTTCCGACGTCTTCCCGTGAGAGCGGGTCTACGGCTGGCTCGAGGAGCCGATCTGGAGGCGGCGCGAGGATGTCAAG
Source organism: Prorocentrum cordatum (assembly GCA_963575745.1). Lineage (NCBI taxonomy): Eukaryota > Dinophyceae > Prorocentrales > Prorocentraceae > Prorocentrum > Prorocentrum cordatum. Next base: position 13,201 of record CAUYUJ010004269.1, read on the forward strand.
GGCGCCCGGTGGCAGTTGCCGCGGCTCGCGGGCAAGGGGTGTCCTCGGAGGGGTTCGCCATGGGGATGGCGTGTCCTGAGGGAAGCTCTAGGCTAAAGTCGGGCATGTCTCTCCACAGGAGGAATGTTCAAAAACAGTCAGAAAATATAGTCTGGGGGCGATTGCTCGACTATTTATGACTATTTTTGAATACTGTTTGATCATTTTTCAAACATTCCCTCCAGAATCCGCCTGAAGGGGGACATGCCCGACCTAACTCTGGGCCTCCTAGATGGGGTCCGAGTAGATGGGGTCGCAGGACTTCGCCGCATCGCCGATGCATCGGCGAGGCGGCTCGATGTGGAGCTCGATTTGCTTCACGCCGACGTCGCCGATGCATCGCCGAAGTCGCCAGTGCATGGTCGATGCATGGCCGATGCATCGACCGCGCATCGCCGATGTATCGGCGATGCGGCGAGATTCTCCGACCCCATCTACTCGGACCCCATTTGGGATGGGAGGCCTCTAACGGGGAGGCGGGTCCTGAGGGAAACGAGTCCTGAGGTTGTTCGCGGTTTTCGGGATCTCGTGGCCCTCTACGGGCCCCGGGACTGTGAGAAGACGACTCAGGATCGAGAACTCGTCCTGGGGGAAGGCCCCAGGTTCCAGGACCCGTTTCCCTCAGGACCCGTTCCCCCATGCGAATTTGAGACGGGGGTCAATGCAAGTGGGGGTCAGCCAGAGCACCGGATCTTGCAGGATCCTGCACGGCCAGGGGTGGATTGACCCGGGCTAGCGCACAGGATCCTGCATTGACCCCGATCAGCCCCGTATGAATGACCGCGGGCTCAGGTTTGTCGAGAATTCTATCGTCCACCGTTCGCTCCGACTGGCCCTGATCAGGAACGACGCAAAGTGGTACGCGTGCATGAACTCACATTGGCCTCAGGAGAGCGCATTACGTGATCGCTCGTGGCATGAGAGTCGGCCTCGCGAACTGGGGGCATATTCATGCACGTGGCTGAGCGCGTCCGTCCTTTTGGGCTTCCTGCCCGAAAGGGTTTGTGTCCTCGTCTGCTGGGAGCGCCGTTGGTCGCTGCTGGCCCCGACAAGCCTTGCATGAACGCGCTCGACTCGGCTTGTCGGGACTTGCGCTGGGAAGCCACTAGCGCCGACTGCCGCGCCCTCCCCAAAAAAAACGGTCGTTTGCTCAGTGATCGCCTGGCATATGGGTCGGCCACGGTTATCCCCGAGAGGCCGACAAGGACTACATGCCTTGTACGGCCGGCAGCTACGTCGACCGCGACGGCTGGCCTCAACCAGTCCCCTGCCCTGGATCTCTGGGCACGCGGTTGGCCGTGGTTTGCTTCGGCTTGCTTTCAGTTCCTCCGTGTCCACATTCTTCAAGAGCTCCCACGAGGGCGCGAAGTTATTCGCGCTTCGCGCTTCGCCGTCCTCCTTCCTCCTCCCCCTCCTCCTCGTCCTCCTCTTCTCCCCCTTGGGGGGCGGCGCGAGAGCGCGAAGTTATTCGCGCTTCGCGCTTCGCGCAGCGCGAAGCGCGAACTTAGGAGCCCTTGCTTATCGTGTGCTTCCTTTTGGTTCGAACGAGCACCTTTATCGTGCACTGGCAGGCGGGGGGGGGGGCTTTGCAGCTCCCCCACCTCGCTGCCGGCAGACGACGACGGCGAGCACCGGCGCCCGAATACGACGACAGCGACGACGAAGGCGGACGACGGACGACGGACGACGGACGACGACGAGGATGACGACGGACGACGACGAGGAGAACGACGTCGACGTCGACGACGACGGCGACGGTCAGACGGACGGACGGGCTGACGGACGACGGACGATGTACGATGTACGATGGTTCATGGATGATGGGCGATGGACGACGAACGACGACGACGGGGATGACGACGGACGACGGTCGACGACGACGACGACGACGACGACAGGGACGACGACGACGACGACGGAATATCGACGACAAGGACGACGACGAAAGACGACGACGACAGACGACGACCGACGACCGACGACCGACGACGAGGACGACCAGGACGACGACGAACGACGGACCACGCCGACGACGACGACGGACGACGGACGGACGACGACGACGACGACGAAGGCGGCGACGACACCACGACGGCGGGGGCGACGACGAAGACGGCGACGACGACGGCTTCAATGTCCCACCCGCTCGACCAGACCCGCCCGTTAGGGTCCACCAGCCCGACCCGACCCGCCCGGCAGGGTTCATGCGTGCCGATCGGATTACGCATCATGCTTCAATGTCCAGCCTGCTCGACCCGACTCGCCCGCTGGGGACCGCCCACTCGACCCGACCCGCATGTTGGGGCTCCTACGTGTGAAGTGGATTACGCACCACAATTGATGGCCCCGCCCACCCGACCCGACCCGCCCGCTAGGGTCCGTTCGTTCGCGTGCTTACGTGCCAATTCCTCCATGCACTGCACTGTAGAATGTTACGCCCGCCCCCGCCCGACCTGACCCGCCCGTCGGGGGCCCGCCCGCCCGACCCGACCCGCCCGTTTTGGGTTCTTGCGTGCCAGCCTGATTACGCATCGTGGTTGAACGCCCCGCCCGCCCGACCCGACACGCCCGTTTGGGTTCTTACGTGCCACATTGATTACGCATCATAGCTGAACGCCCCGCCCGCCCAGCCCGACCCGCCCGTCAGTGACCGCGCGTGCAAATTCGACGGCGCAGGATGCTTTTGAAGTCCCGGAACCCCGGCTCGACCTGCCCGTCAGGGTCCGCCCGCCCGACCCGGCCCGCCCGTCAGGGTTCTTCGGTGAAAATTGGATTACGCATCATATTTGGATATCCCGCCCGTCCGACCCGACCCGACCCGCCCGTTCGGGTCGGCCAGCCCGAAGACCCGCCCGCCCGCGTCGTCATCGTCGTCGTCGTCTTCGCCGTCGGTCGTGCCCGTCGTCGTCATTGTCGTCGACGTGGTCGCCGTCGCCGTCGCCGGTGCCGTCGTCGCCGCCGTCGTCGCCGTCGTCCTTGTCGTCGTCGCCGTCGTCATTGTCGTCGTCCGTGAAGTTGTCCTTGTCGTCATCGTCGGTCATCCCCGTCGTCCGTCGTCCGTCGTAGTCGTCGTCGTAGTCGTCGTCGTCGTCGTCGTCGTCGTCGTCGTCGTCGTCGTCGTCGTCGTCTTCGTCGTCTTCGTCGTCCGTCGTCCGTCGTCGTCCGTCGTCCGTCGTCCTTCGTCTGTCGTCCGTCGTCCGTCGTCCGGCGTCCGTCATTCGTCGTCCATCCTCTGTCCTCCGTCGTCTGTCGTCCGTCGTCTGTCCGTCTGTTCGTCCGTCCTCGTCGTTTTCGTTGTTGTTCGTCGTCAGTCGTCGTCGTTGTTCGTCATCTGTTGTCGTCGTCGTCCGCCCGTCCGCCCGCCCGCCCGCCCGCCCGCCCGTCCGTCCGTCCGTCCGTCCGTCCGTCGTCCGTCGTTTGTCATCCGTCGTCCGTTTTCCGTCGTCTGTCCGTCCGTCCGTCCGTCCTCGTCGTTTTCGTTCTTGTTCGTCGTCCGTCGTCGTCGTTCGTCATCTGTTGTCCTCGGCGTCGTTGTCCGTCCGTCCGTCCGCCCGCCCGCCCGCCCGCCCGCCCGTCCGTCCGTCCGTCCGTCCGTCGTCCGTCATTTGCTGTCCGTCGTCCGTCATCCGTCGTCCGTCGTTCGTCCTCCGTTGTGCATCGTTCATCGTCCGTCGTCCTTCGTCCGTCGTCCGTCGTTCTTGTCGTCGTCCGTCGTCGTCGTCGTCGTCGTCGTCGTCGTCGTCGTCGTCGTCGTCGTCGATGTCGTTGTCGTTGTCGTTGTCTGGCGCCAGTGTTTGCCGCCGTCGTTTGCCAGCAGCGGTTAGGGGGGCTTGGGGGTGTTGAGAACCTCTCCACCAGAAGGGGAGGATTTGGCTCTCGGGGTCCCGGGGGGGGATCAGGGCTTGGGGGAGTTAGGGTGGGGATGGGAGGGGTCGGGCGGTCTCTGTTTCTTTGTTTGTTGGGGGGAAATGGGGGGGTTCGGTTCCGGGGATCTTCCCTGAGATGTATTTTTCAGGCTGGTCTTTTGTCCATGCCAGGCTTGTTGGATTGAGCAGTTCGCTGGCGCAGTACAGTAGAGGCTCATGCCAAGAACCACCCAGCTTGCCTCCAGGTTGCCCTAGGTTTCCTGGGTTTCGATAGTTTTGCGATGGAAAGCGCGACGTCCCCACGCCAGAAATCAAGGGAGGTCCTGGGGTCTCAGGGTTGGGTTTCTTGTGGGAGGTTTCTTGTGGACTGGCCTCCACTGGAGGGGGGGGGTCGGGCGGTCCTTGTTTGTTTTGGGGGAATTGGGGGGGTCGGTTCCAGGGACCCTGCCTGATATGTGTTTTTCAGGCTAGTCTTTGGTCAATGCCAGGCTTGTTGGACCGAGCAGTTTGATGATGGCCGCCCAGGCATAGAAGGAAACCCGAGAAAGCGCTGCAGCAAAGAGGCCTGCCTTGAGACCCCCCAACTCCCACTGACCGTGGGCTGGGGCAGGTGACTGCTGACGCCCCCGGGCAGCGCCACCAGCCACTGAGCGGGGCCGGATGGCGGGGCCAGAGGCGATGATCTAAGGTCGATGATCCTCAGGACGTGTGTTAGCCCAATGTGTGTGTGTGTGTGTGTTACCCCCTTCAGCCCAACCAGTAGATCATTACATCGCCTGCGTCGTATCGAAGGGCCTCGATGGACAAACACACGTTGGGGCTAACACACGTTCTGAGGATCATCGATAAGGGCAGCGATCGCTCGTTAAGGCCGATTGGAAAGCAGATCAGGCGGACTGAAATGGGTACAGAACGAGTGGGACGAAGACCGGCGGCAGATCTTGCCTGTTTTGCAGAAAGGCGTGTTGTCGGTTTCGCTGCGGCCGTTTTCTTTTTGTACCGAGAGTAGTCGCGCGCCCGATGGTGGTCGCCGTCGGTTTGGGACAACATTTGCTAGTCGGCATCGTCCCTATTCTTTCAGTCCCCATGTCAAATTTCCAGAGGAGTATTGTGGCCATCTTTCAAGTTTCTCTCCACTGCTGCAGTGGTTGCAAGGGCCCCTCTCGATACGATTGCCCGACACGCCGCTCAGGACCTTCCGGGGTGGGGTCCACAGACGGATGGTTGCCCGTACAGGGGTCCACGCACAGTGTTCCACACGCAGGGTCCCGCACACATTGTGACGCGAATCTATCGATCGGGGTCCATTGGCGCCAGAAACTGCGAGCCGCTCTCGCAGCCCATGTTTCTAGGCCCTCTTGCCCCCGAATCGCCGGGCTTGGCAGCCTGTCTAGGGGGAGCAAGCAAAGAGTGCGCTCCGGCACCCTGGCGCATCGGCTCTGACGGCAGGCCGCTGTCGGAATGCCGCGCGCGTTGCCCCGGCGGCGAGGATTGTTGTGATGCTTCGACTTGGGGTTTCTGTAGCAACTCCTGTCGGGCGGCGAAATCTGCACATATCCACTGTTCCCTGGCCAGGCCCATCCTGACCCCAGGAGCTGAGTATACGCCCTCCTGGCCGAGCCCGGAGGGCGTGGCTGCTGAATTCGGGCTGGGCCTGGCCAGGGAGCAGTGGATATGTTCAGATGTCGTCGCCCTATCTTGTCTTGCTACAGTAGTCCGAGTGTCAATCGTCAGCGCTTCTGGAGGTGACCGTGCCGTGGATGTCCCTGTCCCCGCTTTAGAAGGCGGCGCGAAGCAAAAACATGCCGCGGAGTCAAGCGTGGCGGAGGAGGAGGAGGAGGAGGAGGAGGAGGAGGAGGAGGAGCTCAGGACAAGCCAAACATGTACCATCGTCCACTGACTCTTCCCGCCCTCTGCCGCCGTCTATGTTTGCCATCTCCCTTGCGCTAACCGCTGCGGTGATACGTTCTACATCGGCACCCCTCCAATGCTTGCACGGGTGGGTGTAATCACGCGATGGCCAAATTATCTTTGGTACGTTTCTCCCGCTTTTTCACCTCCCTGCTTCTGTCCACATCCTTCTCTTCCTCCCGTCCGCCCTACCTGGGTCCGCTCCGTCGCTTGTACTTCTCGTTTTTCGTGCATGCCTTGCCAGGGGCCGAAAGCTCTATCGTTTTCGGAATGCGTATTTCGCGGGTGCAAGGTGCCTTCCTTCTACAGCTCCAGCAAAGTTGTCGCTTGCCGAAATGACAGATTGTGGAGCCCCAGATCTGAATAGGGGGCGAGGCGGAGGCAGAGCTCTGAATCCGAAGACCTGGTGGTTGGTTCGGGGGCCACACAAAAGGTAGATGATCGTGGTTGGGGGGAAGCTCCGAATGGGTATGGGGGTGGTAGCGTACCCGTGTGTGCTCTTGCCCCCCATTTCTCGGCCTTCAGAGTTCCAGCCCTCACGGTGATCTAATCGGCGACGTTGCCACAGCACACTCGACCGAAGAGCACATCAGCGGGCGGAACCTTTGCCAGTTGGCATCCTGGGGGCCAGGAGTGTCTGCATCGCATTGCCCTGCGATGGTCGTTTGCACAGATCGTGCGTGAGCCTAGTGCTCTGCTCCATGCAGCTTGCGCGCAGCCGTCGATGATCTACGATCCTGTTTGTTTGCCCGTCTTCGCGGAAGGCGTCCCAGCTTGGACACAGAGCACTGCTCGCACTATTCTGCCTCACCATCTTTGAGACGCCTTCTTGGTGCCTCTGCACGATTTTGCCATTGCTTTGGTTTTACGGGGCACCTGGATGTCGAGGAGAGATCTGTTGATGCAGCCAAAGAGCACGAGGAAAGACATACGAGAGGAATCAATCAGGAATCACCTTGCAGCGGCAACTGCACAGATCGCATGGAAGCCGATGGATTGAACGTGCTTAATGCAAGGAGTTTTGACATGTTTCAGCATCTCTGCCTGCGCTGTTCTGATTTGGCTCCGCTTCACAGCCAGGTGTGATACGGAGAACGACTTTTTCGTTTACACGGCCCTTCTCTGTTCACGTGTATGTTAAGCTGCCTCGATGTTCTCAAGCACGCGGTAATTTCATAGTGTGTTAGCGCAACAACAATTCATTGCAAGCGTTGGGAGTATGCATTTCAGTGCCGTTAGTGTCTTTGGTGGTTACGTTTTGATACGAACGCATTGTCCTTACCTCTGAACTCGTGCCTCCCACGGTATGTGCTTCAGGTGTTTGGCGTACGGCAGCACGTGAGTTACGCCGCCGTGATGATTCATTATTTGTTTGTTTTTGTATTCTTATGGTTATCCGGAAAGGGGAGACCCCCGAACCAAACAGAAGGCACCTGGATCTCCGGGTCCCGCGATCCTCTGGACGCTCGTGCCCTGGCCCCCAGGGCTTCCCCAGACGGCCCCAAGACCCCAACGGGCCTCCATATAGGAAAGCTTTCCGAATGGCCCCGACAATGGTTCCAAGATGCATCGCATGTGTTGTGGCGTGGCCATGCAGCATTGAAGGGAAGACCGAAGAAGCTTGGCGGGTGCTCTTGGTGTTTCGGGCTTGCATGGGCCGCTGTCCCCGCCTTGAGATTGCACGCCCTGTTAGCCGTGGAGCCACGCCAGTAATGCTTGTGCGGTCACAGGCCTCAGCCATGGGCCACTGCGCAGTGCGGCCTCGCGATTTCCGCCCAGAATTGGCGGGAGCACGGTGGCTTCAAGCCGCATGCCCTCTTGAGAATCAGGGTGTCAGAGTTGGGACCCATGTCTGTGTGCTGTTGTTTCTCCCCCTGCCCCTACGAAGGCACCTACTCAGCGCTGCCGGGTCGACGGTGTCCCGGAGGAGCCTTCCCCACCTCCTTCTTTGACTTGCCATTTCCAAGTTCTGGCTCGTGTCTCAGCAGGGTTCTGCTGGCCGTCTTCGCCTGCCTGTCCCCCCCCCCCCGTCGCCTCCAGTTCCTCCACCCCTCCCGTCCCGCGCTCTTGCTCCCCCCCTCCCCCCTCCCCGCTCCTCCCAGCCCCCCCCCCTCCGCCTCCCTGCCCTCCTGCCCGACCGCTCCTCGTGGCGCGCGGCCGCTGCGGCCGCGACGAGGCTTGCGATGTCATGGGGCGAAACAGTATTGGAGGGGCTGCGCCAGAGGAAGGGCCGCGCCCCCTGCCACGGCTAAGGAGCGCGGGTTGAGAGGGCGGTTCCTGTTTCGGCCGGCCTCTCCAGAAGCGCCCCGCTCGTGCCCAGAAAGTGTGGGCCATGGGTACATGGCTTGCATGGCTCGGGGGACAGGCATACACGGAAAGGACGAGTTCGTTTCCCGCTCATGGAGCTTGAAGCCCCATCGGCGTGTTCTCCGCCCTCGCTTCCCCTCCCGCTTCCCTCGTCTGCCTCGCTCGCGTTACCTATCTCGCCTCCTTGGCGCTCCTCCCGATTTGATGCTTCCTGCTCCCTCCTCCTCCTCCTCCTCCTCCTCCTCCTCTCTCGTGTCTCCTTTTTCTCCCTCCTCCATTCTCCCTCCCCTCTTCCCCCAGGCTCCTCCCCCTTCTCTTCGCTCCTCACTGCTTCCCCCTCTCATGTTCCCCATTTCCTCCTTCCCCTGACAGTCGGATGTCATCGTCAGAGCTGCCCGGAGCTCTGCCCCATGGACCGGCTTTGCCCCTGCCATCGGCCGCTCGCCCAGGCAGTAAGTGTCACGGGTAGCTCCTCCTGTTTGCGTCCGTCTGTATCGGGAGTGGACAGACCTCCTACCCTGACACGTCGATTAGTGAATTGTCCGTTTTCGGTTCTCGAGAGGGCGCCGCGGCCGTCATTTTCCAGGCTTGCGCCCGCCAGATATGGGCCCGAGGTCGTTTTCACTAAACCACGTTTTACTAAAGGGAGGTTTGTCCATCCCCGACTGTAAAGGGGGGCAGGTTCTTGCCCGCTCCAGCTGGCGCGAGCTTACTCGTCTTCGCTGTCCGCTCCCATCTCCTGCTCCTCCCCCCCAAATCTCTTCTTCATCACTTTTATGCCAGTGCCCTCCCAGGATAGCTTATTGTTGTCGAACTTGCCGTACATCCCTCCGGGCTGGAGCGTGATGATCGAGGCCATCCAATGATGGCCACGACGATTAAAGAGAGTTCATGAGTATGAAGTGGGTCATGGAGTATTTGATGAGCATGTTGATGGCAATGGGCATGGCGTGAGCGAGGAACGATATCAAAGGTATATTAAGTGTGAGGCAGCCGAATCGAATAGGGGGCTCAGCTTGGGGTAGGAGGTTAACGTAAATGCTCCGCGAGCTGGGCAATCAAAAGTACCATGACCCCCTCGGGTTCCTCTCTCTCTTTCTCTCTTTTGACCACGCGTCTTCCACTAAGAGAGCGGAGAGTTCCCGAGATTTTGCCCATGGGGGGAGGGGGAGAGTGCAGTATGGGGGAGGGAGAGGGGTCGAGGAGGGCTGGAAGGATGGGGAGGGCGGAGGGGGACCATGGAGCCGCCTCCCAAATTGTGTCGGCAGCCCCTGTCCTATGGTGTGGGCTGAGGGTGAGCTCCAGTGCCTCGGAGGCCGTCTTGGGTGATGTCTGGACCCCTTTCGGGGCTCTCTTGGAGCCATCCGGAGGCTTCAAAAGCCTATCGAAAGCAGAAGTGCGAATGACAACCCTGTCCGTTTGAAGCATTTTGGTCGCTCTGGGGCCTTCTTGGGACGCTCGGAGGCCACTTGGAGCCATCTTGGGGCCGCCTGTTAGCTTCTTGGAGGCATGCCGTATGTCGTCTTGAGCCAACTGGGGTCATCTTGCGCCATCTTGAAGTCCATCCTGAGACAGTTGGGGTTCTTTTGGGCCATCGTCGAGACATGCAGACCCGACATGATGCCTTGGCGATCTCAGGACCCCCGCCCCCCCCCCGCCCCTGAACTGGACGTTTGACTTCTGGGGAGCGGGAAGATGAGGAGCGGGCAATCTAGGCGCGCTCGTGCCATATCTGTCATCCTACCCCTCCCAAGCACCTTTGTTGTATCCGTGGGGGTGTCCTAGGGGACTTTGATCCTCAACATTGCTTCATCTTGTGGTGCGCAATCGAAAAAGGGGGCTTGGTACATTGGAGGTGGTGGTGGCCGATGAGCAGGATGAGCAAGAGGATGGGGAGGATGTGGAAGGATGAGGTGGGGGATCAGCAGCAGCTGGACCCGGAGAAGTAGCAGACGCAGGAGGAGCAGGAATATCAGCGGAAGGCGGCTGAGAGCGGAAACAAGTGGCGCGGCGACGTCGAGGAATGACAATGATCCAGAAATGCGGCCCGCGATGGGGCGAGAGCGCCATTCTGCACGACGGGGGCAAAACACTGATGCTGACATGTGGCCACCGCTACAGCGGGAGCACCCTTCCCGATCGAAACATTACATTAAACACAATTATTGTGAAGTCCTGTGTGTCTGTGTGTGTGTGTTGCAACGGGGCTCCTTTTGTGCTTACAATGACGTGTGTGTGTGTGTGTGTGTGTGTTTGTGCATGTGTGTGTGTGTGTGTGCGTGTTTGTGCATGTGTGTGTGTGTGTGTGTGTGTGTGTGTGTGTGTGTGTGTGTGTGTGTGTGTGTGTGTGTGGGGGGGTATGTAGTTTCTCGTCGCTCGTCGTACTGCACCTCTACTTGTCCTGGGCTCTCGCCCTTCCCCCCTCCGCAAACTGGCTGCCCGCGCCCGGGTAAGCGTATGGCGTGGTCGATTCGGCATTTATCTCTGCACGCTCCGAGGGGCCCGCGGCGCGCGCGCCAGCCCGTTCGGTGGCCTTCTCCGCCGCGACGTTGCGCGCGAGGACGCGACCGCGTGCGCGTGTGTGTGTGTGTGTGTGTGTGTGCTTGGGCGAGCACCCAGCTGGGGTCTCTGGACTCAGCGTTCTTCGGCGCTCGGCAGTCTCTTTTTCCTGCTTGCCAGGCTTTCCTTTGCTCTGTGCATTTTTTATCCCCCTCTCCCTCTCTCTCTCTCTCCTCTCTCTTCCTCACATTTGTGCTAGCCCAGCGTAGCCACCACTCAAGTGAAATTGATGCTAAGCGTGGCCCTCCTTAGCCGCTCTTGCAGTGACGCCATTCGGCCGCCGGATGAGCAAGTGTGTGTGTGTGTGTGTTTGTGCGTCTGCGCTGATTTCCTCCAGCCCGCCCGCGTCCTTTCTTCTGTCTCGTCCGCCTGCCTCCGCCCTGTCGTTTCGCGCGTGGCCGCGACGCCAAACTGTGTGTGTGTCGTTGTTGTTGTTGTTGTTGTTGTTGTTGTTGTTGTAGTTGTTGTTGTTGTTGTTGTTGTTGTTGTTGTTGTTGTTGTTGTTGTCGTTGTCGTTGTCGTTGTCGTTATCGTTGTTGTCGTCGTCGTCGTCGTCGTCGTCGTCGTCGTCGTTGTTGTTGTTGTTGTTGAACATTATTCCTTCTAAAGAATTATTATTGTTGGGACCCCTGGTGCGCGACCTCTGCGCCGCGCCTAGGCCGCAGCTACATTTTCATCATTTTTTCGCGAAAGCTTCAGAAAAGTGGATGAGCTCCGGATCCGGTTTTTTGTTGACGCTCGTTTTCCCTTGCAAAAAACAATAGAAAATGAAAATTCTTGTTTTTACTTGATCAAATTGCAAGAATCCCTTGCAAAAAATAAGGTAAAGTGGACATTCGTGCGCGCAAGACGAAATCCTTCCAAAACCTTAGGTTTCGTACGATTTTAACATAAAAACATCAAAAACCCAATGGTTTTCTCAGAAAAAATTGTCAAAATGTCCTTCCGCGCGCTCTTGCGGATTCCTAGGAAACCCACCAGATTTTAAACATTTCTGTTAAAAGGGCCTTTGCGAGGAACCTTTTCAGGTGCTTCGACCTTCTGCAACAACGGTTGCGAGCCTACGAGGGCCACCATCCCTTGCAAAAAATGACACGAAGTGCACATGCGCGCGGCCGCCGCGCGCGCGTGCCGAAATCCTGCCAAACATAATGTGATTTCAATAATTTCAAGATGCGATGTTCCGAAAACATATGCAAACGCAAGACTTTCTCATCCGAAAAATATCAAAATCCACCCGCGGGCTCTTCATGAATCTTTAAAACCCAAGATGGCCCCAAGAGGCGCTCAAGATGGCCCCAAGAGGCGCCCATGAGGCCGCAAGAGGCGCCCAAGATGGTCCCAAGAGGCCCCAAGAGGACTCCAAGAGGCCCCCAAGAGGTTCCAAAGAGGCTCCAAGTTGGCTCCAAGAGGCCCCCAAGATGGCCCCAGGAGGCGTCCAAGCGGCTCCAAGAGTCCTCCGGGAGGATCCAATAAGCCCCCAAGAGGCCCCAACATGCTTTCAAGAAGCCCCCCAAAGCCTCTCAAGAGGACCCCATGCGGCGCCAGGAGGCTTCCCCCCTTCCCCAAGAGGACCCCCAGCGGCCCCAGGAGGCTTCCCGCCTTCCTCTCACGCTCATATCCGTGGGGCACATGCGGGGCCCAAACAAGTGATCAACCTCTGCGGGTGTGTACTCCACGCCAGTGTAGTATCCACGATCGTCCGCGCGCCACGAAGTGAAGTGTCCTGACGTCATAGGGCGGGAAGCTGGGTGTGGGTGGTTCCCGAGAGTCGTGTGGATGTTTGGTAGAGCTTGCATTGCCCCCCCACGAAGTGGGGGTATTGGCTGGCGTCGCATGAAAACCCTGGCACTGGGGAGAACACTGAGCGTTCGGGTAAAATGATTGTTGTTGTTGTTGTTGTTGTTGTTGTTGTTGTTGTTGTTGTTGTTGTTGTTCGTAAGGACGTTACCTGGAGGCCCCGGGGGGGGAGGGAAACGGGAAACGGGAAACGTGGGGCCCCTGCGGGGCCCCACGTTTCCCGTTTCCCCTCTTCGTCTCCTCGGGCTTCGATCGAGATCCTAAGGAATTCCATAGGGATCCTATAGGGCTCCCTGTGAGGGGCCAGTGCCAAGATCCTCGAAAGGCTGTGCCGAAATGAGGCCTCGGTGGAGCTCCCTGTGGGGCCAGCTCCCTGTGGGGCCAGGGCCACGATCCTCGAGAGGGGTGTGCCGACATGAGGGTTCGGTGGAGCTCCTTGTGGGGGCCAGGGCCACGATCCTCGAGAGGGGTGTGCCGAAATGAAGCTTCGGTGGAGCTCCCTGTGGGGCCAGGGCCACGATCCTCGAGAGGGGTGTGCCAAAATGAAGCTTCGTTGGAGCTCCCTGTTGGGCCAGGGCCACGATCCTCGAGAGGGGTGTGCCGAAGTGAAGCCTCGGTGGAGCTCCTTGTGGGTGCCAGGGCCACGTCCTCGAGAGGGGTGTACCGAACTGAGGGTTCGGTGGAGCTCCTTGTGGGTGCCAGGGCCACGATCCTCGAGAGGGGTGTGCCGAAATGAAGCTTCGGTGGAGCTCCCTGTGGTGCCAGGGCCGCGATTCTCGAGAGGGGTGTGCCAAAATGAAGCTTCCGTGGATTGGTCCACGCGGTCGGCCGTACAACAACAACAACAACAACAACAACAACAATCATTTTAGCCGAACGCGTGGTGTTCTCCCCAGTGCCAGGGTTTTCATACGACACCAGGCAATACCCCCACTTCGTGGGGGGGCATTACAAGCTCTACCAAATATCCAAACGACTCTTCGCGACCACCCAAACCCAGCTTCCCGCCCTATGACGTTGGGACACTTCACTTCGTGGCGTGCGGACGACCGTGGCTACTACACTGGCGTGGGGTACACACCCACAGAACTTGGTCACTTATTCGGGGCGCGCATGTGCCCAGCATGGTGCAATTGTGCCATACAATACATAATACAGAGAGACGAATGTGTCCCGCATGGTATTATTTGACAGGGATGATGGCCCTGGCAGGTGCGCAACCGTTGTCGCAGAAGTTCGAAAAAGTTGCTCGCAAAAGCCCGTTTGACAGAAATGTTTAAAAAGTGTTGGGTTTCCTACGAATCCGCAAGAGCGCGCGGGATGAGATTTTGACATTTTTTTGTTGAAAAACCATTGGTTTTTTGATGTTTTTATGTTAAAATCGCTCCGAACACTAAGCTTTTGGAAGGATTTCGTCTTGCGCGCGCGAATGTCCACTTTACCTTATTTTTTGCAAGGGATTCTTGAAATTTGATTATATTAGAACAAGAAATGTCATTTTATAGTGTTTTTTGCAAGGGAAAGCGGGGGGGAACAAAACAACCGGATCTTGATCACATCGAATTACCTGAGGCTTCCTCACGAAAATGATGAAAATGTAGCTGCGGCCTAGGCGGCGCAGGGGGGGCGTGCACCAGGGGGCCCAACAATAATTATTCTTTAGAATTAATAATGTTCAACAACAACAACAACAACAACAACAACAACAACAATCATTTTACCCGAACGCTCAGTGTTCTCCCCAGTGCCAGGGTTTTCTTGCGACACCAGCCAATACCCCCACTTCGTGGGGGGGCCGTTCAAGCTCTACCAAATATCCAAACGACTCTTCGAGACCACCCACACCCAGCTTCCCGCCCTATGACGTTGGGACACTTCACTTCGTGGCGTGCGGACGACCCTGGCTACTACACTGGCGTGGGGTACACACCCACAGAGGTTGATCACATCTGTTACATATGATGTGGTACACGGTACACGTGAGATGGTACGCAGTGCCAAGATAGTTGGTCACATTTTTGGGGCAAATTCGTGGGGATGCGATTACAGAAGTACATGTGTTACACTGATGTTATACAGTCCCAAGGATGACGCATGCATTGCTCATAGACTCATGGCGCTATGATCCTAACTCTCAGTGCCCAACGCGCGCGTGCACAGCCAGACGGAGGGAGAGAAACACATGTATACAAGGTTCGTGACATACGCACGGTCCACCATGTTGTAAACGATCGCATGCACGGTAAGTTCTGAAATTATACGTATGTACAAGCAGACATGCGAGGGAGAAAGGGAGATGGCCATCGACAGTTCCAATACGGCTCCAAGGCGGAAGAGGGGGAGGAGGAGCAGGACAAGGAGGAAAGGAGAGAAGCGAGAAAGGAAGAACGCAGACGGCGCGGCTCTGGACACAAAGGGGTGCCATACTTTCTCCTGCTTTCGCAAACAGGTCCAGTCACACGTAGGGGTATACTCAACCGAATGGTCTTCGCATCCAGAAGCATACTAAAGGCGCGACGCATCGTCGTCTGCGATGGCGCGGAGCGGGCGCGTGGGTGCCCGGCTGCCTGGCTGATACACGTGCGGGCCTGGCTGATACCCGTGCGGTCCCAGATGCCCAATGAGATTGCCGATGCGCCTGCTGGCGGGAAGGCCGGTGCTTGCATACGGCAGTGCTACCGCGAGCACGTTGTGGACCTGCGGTGGCAAGGCCTGGTAATCGAGCATGTTCGGAAGCTCGTCGCTCTGACCATGCGACCGCCATACGGGCAACCACCACCACTGGTCTTGACGCGGATACGTGATCTCTGTGCCGACCTCAGGGGATACGTTCCAAAGGGCCATTTTCTGCGGGTCCGTACCCATGAAGGCCGCGTGGTACGCAATGAATACGTCCAAGGTGGCCAGGGCCCTGTAGGAGAGGCCGGATACGATCTCCGCATGAATGGGAGCCTTTGGGGGGCTCCTTGGAACCATCTTGGGGCCTCTTGGGGGCTTATTGGACCCTCACGGCGGACTCTTGGGGCCTCTAGAACGCCTCCTGGGGCCATCTTGGGGGTCTCTTGGAGCCACCTTGGAGCCTCTCTGGAACCTCTTGGGGGCCTCTTGGAGTCCTCTTGAAGCCTCTTGGGACCATCTTGGGCGCCTCTTTGGGCCTCATGGACGCCTCTTGGGGCCATCTTGCGCGCCTGTTGGGGCCATCTTGGGTTTTAAAGATTCATCAAGAGACCGCGAATGGATTTCGAGATTTTTCGGATGAGAAAGTAGTGCGTTTTCATATGTTTTCTGAACATCGCATCTTGAAATTATTGAAAACCCATTGTGTTTGGCAGGATTTCGACATGCGCGCGCGGCGGCCGCGCGCATGTGCACTTCGTCTCATTTTTTGCAAGGGATGGTGGCCCTCGCAGGCGCGCAACCGTTGTTGGAGAAGTTCAAAGCACCTGAAGAAGTAGCACGCAAAGACCCT
Organism: Prorocentrum cordatum; assembly: GCA_963575745.1. Classification (NCBI taxonomy): domain Eukaryota; class Dinophyceae; order Prorocentrales; family Prorocentraceae; genus Prorocentrum; species Prorocentrum cordatum. The sequence goes on from CAUYUJ010004269.1 coordinate 29,152, forward strand.
TTTGACAGAAATGTTTAAAAAGTGGTGTGTTTCCTATGAATCCGCAAGAGCGCGCGGAAGGACATTTTGACAATTTTTTCTTAAAAAACCATTGGGTTTTTGATGTTTTTATGTTAAAATCGCTACGAAACCTAAGGTTTTGGAAGGATTTCGTCTTGCGAGCGCGAATGTCCACTTTACCTTATTTTTTGCAAGGGATTCTTGAAATTTGATCAACTAAGAACAAGAATTTTCATTTTCTATTGTTTTTTGCAAGGGAAAACGAGCGTCAACAAAAAACCGGATCCGGGGGTAATCCACTTTTCTGAAGCTTTCGCAGAAAAATGATGAAAATGTAGCTGCGGCCTAGGTTTTGGGCGGGGGGCGTGCACCAGGGGGTCCAACAATAATAATTCTTTAGAAGTAATAGTGTTCAACAACAACAACAACAACAACAACAACAACAACAACAACACAACAACAACAATCATTTTACCCGAACGCTCAGTGTTCTCACCAGTGCCAGGGTTTTCATGCGACGCGAGACAATACCCCCACTTCGTGGGGGGGCAGTTCAAGCTCTACCAAATATCCAAACGACTCTTCGCGACCACCCAAACCCAGCTTCCCGCCCTATGACGTTGGGACACTTCACTTCGTGGCGTGCGGACGACCGTGGCTACTACACTGGCGTGGGGTACACACCCACAGAACTTGGTCACTTATTCGGGGCGCGCGTGTGCCCAGCATCCTGCAATTGTGACATACAATACATGACACAGACAGACAGAGAGAGAGACAGAGAGCAGACAGAGAGAGAGACAGAGAGAGCGGAGTTGGTCACATTTTTGGGGCAAGTTCCTGAGATCGTCGTGTTTTTTGTTGGTCTTGCGCGCGCGAATGTCCACTTTACTTTTTTTTGCAAGGGATTATTGAAATTTGATTATGTTAGAACAAGAAAAAGTAGCTCGCGCGAGCTCATGTAACACAAATGTTGAAAAACCATTGATTTTGTGGGAGTCGGACAGCGCGCGCGGGATGAAATTTGGACATTTTTTTTTGAAAAACCATTGGGTTTTTGATGTTTTTATGTTGAAATCGTTACGAAACCTAAGGTTCTGGAAGGATTTCGTCTTGCGCGCGCGAATGTCCACTTTACCTTATTTTTTGCAAGGGATTATTGAAATTTGATTATGTTAGAACAAGAAAAAGTAGCTCGCGCGAGCTCATGTAACATAAATGTTGAAAAACCATTGGTTTTGTGGGATTCGGACAGCGCGCGCGGAAGGACATTTTGACAATTTTTTCTTAAAAAACCATTGGGTTTTTGATGTTTTTATGTTAAAATCGTTACGAAACCTAAGGTTTTGGAAGGATTTCGTCTTGCGCGCACGAATGTCCACTTTACCTTATTTTTTGCAAGGGATTCTTGCAATTTGATCAAGTAAGAACAAGAATTTTCATTTTCTAGTGTTTTTTGCAAGGGAAAACGAGCGTCAACAAAAAACCGGATCCGGAGCTCATCCACTTTTCTGAAGCTTTCGCGAAAAAATGATGAAAATGTAGCTGCGGCCTAGGCGCGGCGCAGAGGTCGCGCACCAGGGGTCCCAACAATAATAATTCTTTAGAAGGAATAATGTTCAACAACAACAACGACACCACCAACAACAACAACAGCAGCAGCAACACCAACAACAACAGCAAACACACCAACAGCACCACCTACGGTTACGACGACGACGACCACGACGACCACTTGCGACGACGACGACGACTACGACAACCCAAACCGGGCAACTACTTCAACGACGCCGCCGCCGGCGACGACGACGAGGACTACTACTACTACTACTACTACTACTACTACTACTACTATTACGAGTGCTACCACTAAGATTACGACAGCTACTATTCTACTACAGTTAATACTAATCGTCCTGCTACTACTACTACTACCACCACGTACTACTACTACTACTACTACTACTACTACTACTTCTACTACTACTACTACTACGACTACTACGGCTACTATTGCTACTGCGACTACTACTGCTACTACGACTACTACTAGTACTACTTAGTACTACTACCACAACAATGACAACTACTACTACTACTTCTACTACTACTTCTACTACTACTTCTACTACTACTACTACTACTACTATTACGAGTGCTACCACTAAGATTACGACAGCTACTACTCGTACTACTGTTAATACTAATCGTCATGCTACTACTACTACTACTACTACCACCACCACCTACTACTACTACTACTACTACTACTACTTCTACTACTACTACTACGACTACTACGACTACTATTGCTACTGCGACTACTACTACTACTACGACTACTACTACTAGAACTACTACATAGTACTACTACCACATCAATTACAACTACTACTACTACTACTACTACTACTACTACTTCTACCACTACTACTACTACTACTACTACTACTCCTACTACTGTTGTCACTACTATTACCACTACTACGACTACTACCACCATGCACAACAACATCACCAACTATTGAATGAATCTTACCACCTCTACGTTTACTACTCTTGCTACAACGACTATTACCATTGCGACTACTTTTGCGATTACTACCATACTGCTAAAACATCTGCTGCTACCACCCCTACTACTACTACTACTGCTACTACTACTACTACTACTACTACTACTACGACGGCGACTGCTACTATTATTACGGGTGCTGCTACTTCTACTACTATTATTACTACTGCTACCACTAATATTTTTTTTACATACTACTGCCACTACTACCACTACCATCCCTTTCGGTGCTACGTGTGCTACTTGCGCTGCTTGCGCTATTCGTATTGCTTGTGCTACTACTACTGCTACTCTACTATTACTATTGCTGCCACGCATACTATTACTACCACCACCATTTTCGCCACTACTAGTATCGTTGCCACCACTAGTGCTACGTCTACTCCTTCCACCAACAACATTATCATTACTACCATCACCACTACTACTACTACTACTACGACTACTACTACTACTACTACTACTACTACTGACTGGTACTCGTAGTACTACCACTACTACAGCTACATCTGCAACACAAACAACAATCATTACTACTACTACTACTACTACGACGGCGGCTACTACTATTATCACGAGTGCTACTACCACTACTACTACTACTACTACTACGTCTAGTATTACTACTACTACTACTACTACTAATTTTAATTCGTATACTACTGCCACTGCTACAACTACTACCACTACTACCCCTTTCAGTGCTACGTGTGCTACTTGTGCTATTTGCGCTATCCGTATTAATTGTGCTACTACTACTACTACTACTATTATTCCTGTTGCTACTACTACCACCACCACCACTTTCGCCACTACTAGTATCGTTGCCACTACTAGTACTACGTCTACTACTTCCACCACCAATATCATTATTACTACCACCACCACCACTGCTACTACTACTACTACTAGTACTACTACTACTGCTTAGTACTCGTAGTACTACCACTACTACAAATACAACTGCAACACAAGCACCAATCACTACTACTACTACTACTACTACTACCACTACTACTACTACTGCTACTACTACAACCACCAGTCATATTACTACCTCTACCACGACTCGTACTACTACGCCGATGTCTACCCCTGCTACTCATACTATTACGACTTTCCTTACTACTACTACTACTACTACTACCATTACTACTAACACTACCACTACCACGTCCTTTTGTTGCTACTTGTGCTGCTTGCACTCCTATCTGCTGCTGCTACTACTACTACTACTACTACTACTACACATATTACTGTTAGTAGTACGACGACTACTGTTATTACGGCTAATACTATTATTTCTACTAGTCCTACGGCTACGACTGCGACTATTGCCACTACTGCTACTGCTAGTGCGACTACTGATGCTGATACTGCTACTGCTACTACTACTATTACTACTACTACTACTACTATTACTACTACTACTACTACTACTACCGCTACTACCACTACTGTTATTATGACCAACAATATTAGTACCACCACCGCCACTACCACCACCACCACCACCATCACCATCACTACTACTACTACTACTACTACTACCCTTACTACTCTCACTACTCTTACTACTCTTACTACTACTACTAGTACTAGTACCAGTACTAGTACTACTACTACTACTATTACTACGACTACTACTACTACTACTAAGACTACTACGACTGCTATCACTACTACTGATACTTCTACTGCTACGACTTCTACTGCGACTACCACTGCTGCGACTACGGCTATTATTATTATTATGATCTTTTTACTATTGCTACCACCACCACCACCTACTACTACTACTACTACTACTACTATTACTACTACTACTACTACTATTACTACTACTACGACTCGTATGATCCCATCTGGATTCCCTAGGGTCCCCAGGGTCCCCTAAGGATTCATCAGGGTCCTCTTAAGGATTCATTAGGGTTGCCTAAGGGGTCCCTAGGGTCCTCTAAGGATTCACTAAGGTTCCCTGAGGATTCATCAGGGCTCCCTCAGGATCCATTAGGGTTCCTTCAGGATGCATTCGGGTTCTCTAAGGATCCACCAGGGTTGTCTAAGGAATCCCAAGGGCCCCCCCTAAGGATTCACTAAGGTTCCCGAAGGAATCATCATGGTCCCTTCAGGATTCAAATCCGGTTTCCCTAAAGATTCGTAGGTTTCCCTAAGGAGTCCTTGGGATTGCCTCAGGATCCCCGAGGGTTCCCTAAGAATTCCCTAGGGTTCCCTAAGGATTCCCTTTGGGTTGCCGAAGGACTCCTTAGGATTGCCTGAGGATTCCCCAGGGTTCCCCAAGGATCCTTTAGGGTTCCCTAAGGATCTGGTAGGGTTCCTTAGGATTCCCTAGGGTTCCGTAAGGATTCGGTAGGGTTCCTTGAGGATTGCAGGATTCCCAAGGGTTTCTTGACGATTCCTCCGGGTTCCCTAAGGATTCCTTAGGATTGCTTCAGGATTCCCTAGGGTTCCCTAAGGATTCCCTAGGTTTCCCTATGGATTCCCTAGGGTTGCAGAAGGACTCCTTAGGATTGCTTAAGGACCCCCTGGGGTTCCCTAAGGATCCCGTAGGGTTCCCTAAGGATTCGGTGGGGTTCCTTGAGGATTTCTTAGGGTTCTATAAGGATTCGGTAGGGTTCCTTCAGGATTGCCGGGTTCCCAAGGGTTTCTAGAGGATTCCCTAGGGTTCCCTAAGGATGCGTCAGGGTTCCCTTAGGAGGCCCTAGGGTTCGTCAGGGATCCCGAAGGATCCGCAAGGGTTTTGTATGGATTCTGGAGCCTCGCTGGTGCTCCCTTGCGTTTGCGTGGTCGGGTCCAGTGGGGAGGTGCAGGGGTCGTGCTGGATCCCGTAGTCCTAGTAATGTAAGTAAGGCCGGAGGGGTCTCCGTTTCCCGTTTCCCGTTTCCCGGGCCCCCCCCCAATGGGGCTTCCTTCAGTTAGGGGTCGTAAAGGAGGGTAGGGCCTCCAAGGTAGAATGGGGCCTCCAGGTAGTGGTCGTACCTTGTTGAACTCTCATTCTTGAAGAATAATTATTGTTGATCCCCCCCCACTGGTGCACATGGTTTTTTTTCGATTGAAGTGCCACCCCCGGGGCTCGCACCTTGTTTTTTCTCAAGGAAAGTCTTCCTGCTCAAACTGTGCCCCTGCCCCCCAGGCTACAACAACAACGGCTCCCGCCTGAGACTTCTTCGATTTTTACTCAGGACCCCCGCTCCCGCCTGAGACTTCCGCGCAATTTACTCAGGAAAGGCGCTCCCGTCTGAGACTTCCTCGCAATGTAATCAAGACCCCCGCTCCCGCCTGAGACTTCCGTGCAATTTACGTGGGAACGGCGCTCCCGCCTGAGACTTCTTCGAATTTTACTCAGGACCCCCGCTCCTGCTTGACATTTCCGCGCAATTGACTCAGGAACGGCGCTCCCGCCTGAGACTTCCTCGCAATTTAGTGAGGACCCCCGCTCCCGCCTGAGACTTCCGTGCACTTTGCTCAGGAACGGCGCTCCCGCTTGAGACTTCCTCGCGACTTAGTCAGGGCCCCCGCTCCCGCCCGAGATTTCTTCACAATGTACTCAGGACTGCGCTCTCGCGTGCGACGTCCTCACAAATTATTCTGGAATTGCGTTTCGGCGCTCAGGAACCACGCGCGCGCCAAGGACGCCTTCACAACGTGGTATCTTCCCTCTTCCTTCTTCCTTCCCCCTCCCCTTCCTCCCACTCTCCGTCGTTCTTCCCCTCCTCCTCTTGCAGGGCCCGCGCCAATTCCAATGGCGGGCAGGGAGATGTACGCCCCCGAAGGATTGTCCGCCCGTTCCGGTTTGCCCGTACGTCTAAGCCCGCCGGCCCCAGCAAAGAGAAATAATCCCCCCGAAAGGGGTGTGATCGAAGACGAAGAGGGCGGGTTTCGAGGGTGTAGGGTATACGTGTTGAATGACTCGCGGGCAAGTAAGAGCGTACAGCCTTAAAATGGTTGTTGTTTGTTGTTGTTTTTTGTGTTGTTGTTGTTGTTGTTATTGTTATTGAAACGATTGTTGATCCCCCCCGCACGGTGCACATTGATTTTTTAGATTGAAAGTCCACCCGCCGGGCTCGCACTTGGTTTTTTCTCAAGGAAAGTCTTCCTGCTCAAACTGTGCCCCTGCCCCCCGGGCTACAACAACAACGGCTCCCGCTTGAGACTTCCTCGATTTTGACTCAGGACCCCCGCTCCCGCCTGAGACTTCCGCGCAATTTACTCAGGAAAGGCGCTCCCATTTGAGACTTCCTCGCAATGTAATCAAGACCCCCGCTCCCGCCTGAGACTTCCGTGCAATTTACGTGGGAACGGCGCTCCCGCCTGAGACTTCTTCGAATTTTACTCAGGACCCCCGCTCCTGCTTGACATTTCCGCGCAATTGGCTCAGGAACGGCGCTCCCGCCTTAGACTTCCTCGCAATTTAGTGAGGACCCCCGCTCCCGCCTGAGACTTCCGTGCAATTTGCTCAGGAACGGCGCTCCCGCTTGAGACTTCCTCGCAACTTAGTCAGGGCCCCCGCTCCCGCCCGAGATTTCCTCACAATGTACTCAGGACCTGCGCTCTCGCGTGCGACGTCCTCACAAATTATTCTGGAATTGCGTTTCGGCGCTCAGGAACCACGCACGCGCCAAGGACGCCTTCACAACGTGTATCTTCCCTCTTCCTTCGTCCTTCCCCCTCCCCTTCCTCCCACTCTCCCTCGTTCTTCCCCTCCTCCTCTTGCAGGGCCCGCGCCAATTCCAATGGCGGGCAGGGAGATGTACGCCCCCGAAGGATTGTCCGCCCGTTCCGGTTTGCCCGTACGTCTAAGCCCGCCGGCCCCAGCAAAGAAAAATAATCCCCCCGAAAGGGGTGTGATCGAAGACGAAGAGGGCGGGTTTCGAGGGTGTAGGGTATACGTGTTGAATGACTCGCGGGCAAGTAAGAGCGTACAGCCTTAAAATGGTTGTTGAACATTATTTATTCTAAAGAATAATTATTGTTGGGCCCCCTGGTGCGCGCCCCCCCTGCGCCGCCTAGGCCGCAGCTACATTTTCCTCATTTTCGTGAGGAAGCCTCAGAAAAGAGGGTGTGTACAGGATCCGGTTGTTTTGTTGTAATCCGCTTTCCCTTGCAAAAAACAATAGAAAATGACATTTCTTGTTCTAATATAATCAAATTTCAAGAATCCCTTGCAAAAAATAAGGTAAAGTGGACATTCGCGCGCGCAAGACGAAATCCTTCCAAAACCTTAGTTTTCTTAGCGATTTTAACATAAAGCATCAAAAAACCATAGTTTTTCAAAGCAAAAAATTGTCGCAAAAAGTTCATCCCGCGCGCGCTTGCGATTCGTAATCAGGAAAACAACACTTTTTAAACATTTCTGTCAAAAACGGGCGTTTGCGAACTAACTTTTTCGAAACTTCTGCAACAACGTTTGCGCACCTGCAGGGCCATCATCCCTGTCAATAGTACATGCGGGACTATTCGTTTTTTTCTTCGCGCCGCGCACGCCGTGCGTGTCGTCCGTGGTGCCTTGATAGTAGCCACGGTCGTCCGCATGCCCGAGTGAATGTTTTCCCCGAACGTCATAGGGCGGGAAGCTGGGTGTGGGTGGTGGCGAAGAGTCGTTTGGAAACTTGGTAGAGCTTGAACCGGCCCCCCCACAAAGTGGGGGTATTGCCCGCCTCCTATGAAAACCCTGGCACTGGTGAGAACGGAGTGTCCCCAGTCTTAAATGATTGTTGCTGTTGTTGTTGTTGTTGTTGTCCTTGTTGTCCTTGTTGTTCTTGTTCTTGTTGTTGTCCATTCAAGAGGTTCAGGCTGCTCCGCCGACCCCAAACGAAAACATAGGCAGGGTGAGACATTCTTGGAGGCAAGTTGGAGTTTCTTGGGATGCCTCTCAGCAGCCTCTTGGAGCGTTTGCCGAGGGCCTCTTGGGGGCCTCTTGGAAGGCTCTTGGGGCTTCGTGGGGGTGGCCGGAGAGGTCTCTGGGGTGCTCTTTGGGCCATCGTGGGTTGACAAGGCTCGACTTTTCAGTTCGAATTCCCCTTTTGGGGCCTCTCTTGCGGCTTTCTTGGGCCGTCTTGGGCGCCCTTGGGGGCCGGCTTAGCGGCGAACTTGGGGCGATCTTGGGAACCCCTTTGTGCCGTGTTGGACGCTCTTCGGACGCGAAAGGCGAGTATGCTGAAAACGTGCGTTTGCCGAGTGGGAACGAGGCGATGTTCGTTTCTTGGGGCCTATCTGGCGGTCCTGTGGGAGAGCGCTCTGTGGCCAGCTCGAGCGCGTCGTGGGCCGTCTCGAAGCCTGCGTGGATCACTGTGGATCACTGCTTGGAAGCGTTTCGTTCGGGCCCTCGTGGGCCGTCTGGAGGTCGTGGGGCTCTGGAGAGGCTCCAGGGGCCTTGGGGATGCGCTTAGGGAAGGGTGGGGGGGTCAATCCGGGAAGGACATCAGGGAAGGCTGGGGGGGGTCAATGCAAACATTGGTGAGCCGGAGCGCCGGATCTTGCAGGATCCAGCAGAGCCAGTGTTGCATCGAAACGGGCTTGGGCGCAGGATCTTGCAGGATCTTGCAGGATCCTGACTGGCCCGTGTCTGGACCGACCCAGGTCAGTAGATCCCAAAGACAGCCAATCTCGGCGGCGAGCCCGGGGGGAAGTGAGAAGGAGAAGGCCCTTTCAGAAGGCTCGGAAGTCCCTTGGCCTTCTGAGAAGCTTCCTAAGCCTTCCCTGGAGACACAGACAACTTTTCAGAAGGCGCGAGGGCTTCTGAGAAGCCCCGCCGCCTTCTGAGAATGCCTCCTCGTTCTCACTTCTCCCCCTCGCTCGCCGCCGAATGTGGTCTTTGGGTCGTAACTCGGGTCTCCGGCGGGCGCTCGGGACGGTCGGGCCCCCCCCCCGGAACGCCTTCGGTGAGGCGCAGCTGCTGGCAGGCACCCCGAGGCTCGAAGACCGCCGAGAACCGACGAAAACGTCCGAACCGAACCGAGCCGAGCCCGAACAGAAACGAACGTCCGAACCTCCTCGAGCGAAGGCGCAGCTGCTGGCAAGCATCTCGAGGCTGGAGCCGCCGAGAACCGACGAAAACCTCTCCCGCTCGCAGCCGACAGTCGTCTCACACGCCCTGCCACCCCCAGCAGGCCGGGGGGGTCGGCAGATGGCCCTGCGCCTTGCCGCTGCGCACGTGTGTGTGTGTGTGTGTGTGTGTGTGTGTGTGTGTGTGCGTGCGTGCGTGCGTGCGTGCGTGCGTGCGTGTGTGTGTGTGTGTGTGTGTGTGTGTGTGTGTGTGTGTGTGTATGTGTGTGTGTGTGTGTGTGTCTGGAAATCTACGCTTAAGTCGGGCCTGTCCCTCTACAGGAGGGAGAATTCAAAAATAGCTGAACAAATCATATGGGGATGATCCGTCGATGATTTTTGTACCATGCTTGAATATTGTTGGACTAGTTTTACATGGAAAAATCCGCCTGTGGGAGGACACGTCCGACCTAAAGCTACACAGGAGAAGCGGCGGCACCGCCCCACAGCGTTGCGGGAGGGGGGAGGGCAGTATTCACACTGCGTGATTCTGACAGACCGCTGCACACTTCCTGTGACCCGCGAGAAGCGCGGGTCGGCGGGTTCCTGTATTAGTCATACTGTTATCAGGTTTGTTCTTATCCTGATGATGATGCTGATGATGACGCTGTTGATGATCATGCTGCTGATGATGATGATGCCCATGATGATGGTCATGATGCTGATGATGCTGCTGATGATGATACTCATTATTCTTGTTAGTGTTAGTGTTATTATTTTTGTTATTATTCGTATGATTGCTATTGCAAGTATTATTATAATAATAATTATTATTATGATTATTATTGTTATTATCATTGTAGTGCTAAACATACTATTATGATATCATTATGTTAATCTCCCTTCTTATTCCCTTCATCTCTGTATGTGAATTCGCACGCATTCCGTCTGTGCTTCCGCCCGATCAGATTGCCGATGCACCAGGTCGTCAACCCAGGGTCATGTATTGAGAATGAGGTTTGTGGTATGTGATACTTGCACACTCGTGACTATATGTTTTGCTTTTCGTGTTTCATGCATCTTAACTAGAAGCATTGCTGATTGCTTGGTTGTTCAGCGAATTGGTTCTACAGGTGGTAATTGTGCCACATGTGCGTCTACAGCCTCGTGTTGATACTTTGTCTGGCTTCTTGTAGGGTGCGTACGGCCATGGCATGTGCACTGCATTTGAAAACACGTCTCAGAGTCGCATGCTCGCAGAGTGCGTGTTGCGTTTGCCCCAGACCAGTGTTGTTGCGCTTATGGTAGTATGCTCGCATGCTCCTCATGTATGCATTCGCCCTTGAATGCCATCGTCGTCGTGTTGGGCTGACCTGATGTACGTTACAACCTCGCTGCCGCAGCAGTTTCTTCCAGCTGCGATCCCCAGTGCTGGCCGCGAGCTTCCCCGGTGATGGTTCGGGCGTGCCTGCGCAGGCTTGCCCGTTTCCCCTTACTGTTTTTCGTCAGTTGGCCTGTGTGCAGCACTTTGGAGGAGGAGGTGTCCAGAGTGAAGCAGTGTTCGAGTCACGCGCCCAGGAGCTTCGCGTCCCCCTGCAGTCGCTTGCGATGGAGGTGCAAGAAGTCTCGGTGTACCTGGCGGGTTAGCGCCATACGCGGAATTGCGTTCCCGTGGTCGGAGGCGGAGGGGCGAGGAAGAAAGGGATTTGGGGAGGGCAGCCAGTGGAGCTTCCCACTCTCACTCCCACTCTCCTTCTTGCGCGGCAGGTGGTGGTTGCTGGCGAGGCGTGGGGAAATCATGGGGCGTGCTTAGAGCGCCGCAAAGCTTTTTTGGAGCCGGTTTGAATATCTTGGACAGCTCAATCTCCTGACTGGGTTTGGCAAATGTTGTTTTCATTGTTGTCCCAGTCGGGGCGATCGTCCATCTCGGGTCAGACGTCTCGGAGGTCTGCGCTGGATGAGAGGGCTGCTCGGCGTGCTTGGGGCATCCACGAGGATCCTTTCTCTCACTCCGTAGGGCCATCATGGGAGCCAAGAGCGGCACGGTTTCTGCTCCACGCGCCGCGGATTGCCGAACTCCAGCTCGATGCCCTCCGGAAGCCAGGAGTCAATATGACGAGTGGCAGCGCCGATGACTTCGCTCGAGGTCCAGGCGATCGCCAGGCCCAGAGCCGCGGGCTCGGAGGATGCCCGGGCGGATCTCAGCCTGTCCCGCGTTCCGCTCGTGCCCCCGCGGAAGGCTCGGCCACGCACGCAGTCGGTCAAGCCACACTCGGCGGCGGCTCCAGCCTCGAGATGCTTGCCAGCAGCTGCGCCTTCGCTCGAGGAGGTTCGGACGTTCGTTTCTGTTCGGACGCTCGGCTCGGTCCGGTTCGGACGTTTTCGTCGGTTCTCGGCGGTCTTCGAGCCTCGGGGTGCCTGCCAACAGCTGCGCCTCACCGAAGGCGTTCCGGGGGTGCCCGGATCGTCCCGAGCGCCCGCCGGAGACCCGAGTTACGACCCAAAGACCACATTCGGCGGCGAGCGAGAGGGAGAAGTGAGAAGGAGGAGGCCTTCTCAGAAGGCGGCGGGGCTCCTCAGAAGACCTCGCGCCTTCTGATATGTTTTCTGTGTCTCCAGGGAAGGCTTAGGAAGCTTCTGAGAAGGCCAGGGGACTTCCGAGACTTCTCAGAAGGCCTTCTCCTTCTCGCTCCCCCCCCCGGGGCTCGCCGCCGACAATCAGAGGGCCAGGGGACTTCCGAGCCTTCTCAGAAGGCCTTCTCCTTCTCGCTCCCCCCCCCGGGGCTCGCCGCCGACATACGCCGTCCGGCGCGTGGGTGGGGAACAACTCAGCTCAGCCTGCAGTGCGGGGAGGTCGGGCATGTCCCCCTGCAGGCGGATTTGGGACGCTACCCCAGACATGATCAACCAATATTCAAACATGGTAACAATCGTCTCCAGACCATTTTTTTGACAATCTTGAGATATTCCCCCTGTAGAGGGACAGGCCCGACCTACTAGTACAGGGAGGGGGGGGGGGAAGAAGGACAACGAGCGGAAGGAAAACGTGGACGAGGGATCGGCGTCGCCCCAACGTGCTAACACGATGTGTGCGTCGCCCCCCAGAGGGGGGCCGCGCGCCGAGGCAGCGCCCTGCTGCACAGGCTCCGTGGCCCGTCGCTCCCTGGCCAGTACCGCTCGGGAAACGTCCTCCCCCCCCCCCACCCCACCCCCACGACAGAAACCCCACCCTCTCTTCCTCCCCTCGCCTCCTCGCCCCCCCCTCGCTCCCTCCTCGCCCCTCCCCTCGCTCCTCCTGCCCCCCCCCCTCTCCCCCCCCCCACCCCCTCCTCCCGATCCCCGCCCCTCGGCCCGGCAGCCCGACGCCGGCGCAACGACGGAGCGGAGGCGCCTCCCGCAGAAACATGCTCGTCGGACGCACGCCTCGGAGGAGGACAGATCGTGCTGGTATCGAGTCGGGCGTGTCCCTCTACTCAATGGGGAATGTTCAAAAATGGTCAACAAGTCTTCAGGGAACGATTTTTTCACTATGTTTGACCATGTTGGGATATCTTTGACTTTTTTTATGTTCGTCCAAAAAACAGCCTCTAGGGGGACACAGGTCCGACCTAATACTAGTACGGCCAGACCGAGGTATACGGCCGCCGAGGTCCGAGCGGGGAGGGTGCCCTACTGTTCTTCGTGCTTGTTGGATGTTCTTGCGCATCCTGGGGGGAGGGCACCCTCGAATGCTCTTCAGTTTGGGCTGGCGGAGGGTCTCGTGTTCTTGAGGGATGTCCTTCTGTCCTGGGTCGGTCTGGCCGTATGTCCTTGTGCGCCCCATGCAGTGCAGGGAGGGGGAGGAAGAAGAGCAACGAGTGGAAGGAATACGCTGACGAGGAAGGGCGTCCTGCCAGGGGTCGTCGGACGGGGCCAGGAAGAGGATAAGCCCGTTCCAGAGCGTTCCGGAACGCTCTCAGAAACGCTCTTGGAAGGCCGCAGCGCCCGAGACATCTTCCAGAGCCGCTGGATCTCAGAGAGTCTCGATTCGTCCTCACCCGATTTGTATCCTCGTCCCGGCTTCGTCTTAAAGGAAGAATGCAGTGGAAACCCATGCCAAGAAACACCCTGGGTGCCTCCAGGGTGCCCTAGCTTTTTGGGTTTCGATGGTTTTGCGACGGAGAGCGTGAGACTTTCCCACACCAGAAATCAATGGACGTCCTGGGGCCTCAGGGTTGGGTTTCTGGTGGAAGGCTTCTTGCTGTCGCGCTCCTCCTGTAACAACGAGCGGAAGGAGAACGCTGACGAGGAAGGGCGGCCCGCCAGCGCTCGACCGAACCGCCCTCGATCAGACGGCGCACACCCACCCGCACCCCCAGTCCCCACTCCCATCCCCGAGCCGGCGATTCGAGGGGTCGGGACCGGGGGCGCGTGTTCTCCCTCCCTGGACCCCGAAAACCCACCCCTGCCCCCAGTCCCAAACCCCCTGGATCGCGGGCTCGGGGAGGGGGTCGGGACTGAGGGGGGGGGGGCTTTTCGCCTCCCCCCTCGACGCGATCCGGCTCTATATCATATCCACCGGCACCGGCGCCGGGACCCGCCATTGAAGCGGGGCGCGGCGCCTCGATGCCCATCCGAGCCGGGACGCCTATAGCTGGCGACCCGCTCCGCTCCCCCTCCGATCCGACCTCCGCGTATAGCTCGTCCTCCTCCTCCTCCTCCTCCTCCTCCTCCTCCTCCTCCTCCTCCTCCCCCTCCTCCCCCTCCTCCTCCTCCCCCTCCTCCTCCTCCTCCTCCTCCTCCTCCTCCTCCTCCTCCTCCTCCTCCTCCCCCTCCTCCTTCGCGCATAGACCGATCCGGCGCAGACCCGGCGCGAGCCCTCCGAGCCAGGCGGCGCCCGCCGCCCCCCCGCGCCGACGGGCGGCCCCCCTGGCGGGGCGCGGCGCGGCCGCTGCTGCTCGCGGCGCTGCTGCCGGCCGCTCTGCTGTGGCGGCGGGCGCCGGCGTTCGCGGCCGCGGCGCGGGGGGCCGCCGCGGGCCCGGGCGCCGCGGCGGGCCCCGCGGGAGGCCGCTCCCGCCGAGGTGCAGAGAGCGGCGTATATCAGGAGGGAAAGAAACAAACAGACACATTATGGGAAAATATGGGAAGTGGGGGGGAAGACGGAAGCCCCAAAAAATATAGGAAAACATGGGGCATATTTTTATTTGGTGTGTAGTTATTTGTGTGTCCTGGGGCCCCTTCAGTATAGCCCGTCGGTCGTCGAAAGCAGGGCATCGCTGAGGCCTTCTACGGCCGGCGCCGCCGACCCTGGAGGCCTCGGTCCTCGACGGAGATGGGAGGGAGAGGGCGGGCCATGATGGCCCGGGAGGGTGGTATTCTGACCTGGGAGCACCCCGCCGGGACCGCCCCCCGGGACGCCCCCCCCCCCCGGACCCCTCCCGGGACCCCCGTCCCCTCCGCGGGGAAGGAGCGGCATACCCGTCGGTCTTTGAAAGTAGGGTGTTTCTGGACTCCCAGATCCCAAGCTGCCTTGGGCGCCCTCCCACTTCGATCGGCGAGTGCTCTTTTCCATTCCTTCCTTCCTTCGGGCGGCGGGCAGAGGCCCTATCTGCTTCCAGCGCCTTCTGCTTCATGTTTCCACCCACTTCTTCTGACCGACGGGAATACATGAATTTTCGACGGCCCGCGCGGGTTCCGTGGGATCGGGGGGCTCAGCGCAGATCCAAGCAATCCGAACGGACCTCCAAAGGCTTGCAGTCGGACTGGGGTATGAGATCGAGCGGGGAGGGTGCCCTACTGTTCTTCGTGGTTGTTGTGTGTTATTGCGCATCCTGGGGGAGGGCACCCTCGAATGCTCTTCAGTTTGGGCTGGCGGAGGGTCTCGTGTTCTTGAGGGATGTCCTTCTGTCCTGGGTCTGGCCGTATGTCCTTGTGCGCTTCATGCAGTGCAGGGAGGGGGAGGAAGAAGAGCAACGAGTGGATGGAATAACTACGCTGACGAGGAAGGGCGTCCTGCCAGGGGTCGTCGGACGGGGCCAGGGAGAGGATAAGCCCGTTCCAGAGCGTTCCGGGACGCTCTCAGAAACGCTCTTGGAAGGCCGCAGCGCCCGAGACATCTTCCAGAGCCGCTGGATCTCAGAGAGTCTCGATTCATCCTCACCCGATTTGTATCCTCGTCCTGGCCTCGTCCGCCTGTATGTTTGTGCAGTGTTCTTTTATTCCAGCGGCGGGCTCCGCAGGACCGTCCGCCCTCCGGTTCTCCCGTGTCTCCGCCCTCCGTTTCTCCGCCTTCTCTCGTGCTCCGAGCGCCAGCCGAAGGTCGCCGTGGGTGCAGGTTCTCGCGAGACAGTTGCATGCCTTCTCCTTTTTGTCCTCCTTCTCCTCCCCCTCCTCGTCCTCCCCCTCCTCCTCCTCCTCCTCCTCCTCCTCCTCCTCCTCCTCCTCCTCCCCTTCCTTTTCCTTCTCCTACTCCTCTTCCTCCTCCCCCTCCCACTCCCCCTTCTTCTTCTCCTCCTCTTCTTCCTCCTCCTTCCCTTTCTCCTGCAGGTTCTCGCAAGACAGCTGCATGCCTGCTTTCTTACAGACGGAAGGGCATCGCTGGCAGCAGCAGCAGCAGCACTCCTCGGGTTTTTTGGTGTGGTCGCCCATCGTGCCTTCGTTGGTGTGAGTGCCCATCGTAACCTTTTTGGCTGTGCCTACTGTCGATGGGTTCCGGAGGCATCTCGCGAATGAAACCCTGGGGCATCCAGCGTAAATCTCGGCGCATCGTGTGGCGTCCCGGTGCCGCGCTGGGGCATCCTTCAGATCACGGATGTGCAGTTTCTGACCTCGGGCTGCCGAGTCGCAGCGACCTTTGTAGCTCGTGGGAGCCGTCCTGAAAATGTCTGAGAATCGCACGCCTCGTGACTTCGGGACGCCAGGGTTCGGGCGAAGAGAACTATGCAATGCACCGATCTTGGCCTGGCCCATCCCGGGCCCAGGATCGGTGCGTGTGACCTCCTGGCCAAGGCAGGGTGGCGTATGCACCGATCCTGGGCTCAGTGTGGGCCTGGCCCGAATCAGTGTATGTGCATACTGTCGGGGCCCTGAAGAAGGAACCCTTTTCGTCGGGGAGGGGCTCCGCGTTCCTTGAGTGTTTCACAGCTTGCCTCAGGTTTTCCGATGTTCTCGATATGAAATCGAAGTTGAACTTCTGGAAAAAAGGGGCCTCGTTCCTTATTTAGGGTTCCTTAGGTCAACGCCCCGACTAGTTCTCTGTCCTCTAAGGGTGCGGGCGTCGTTGGCCCACCCGAAGTGGCTTCCAGACTGCAGGAGAGCGCCGGCGGGGCTCTCCGCGTGGGCCCAGAGTGCAGGGCAGCGATCTTGCAGACCCACACACGCGCGTATTCTCGATGCCGGGGCTGGCTTGCTATACATATATTTTTATATATATATATATGGATATATACAGATATATATATATATATATATATATATATGCACACATGTAGTTTTTCATTAATGTATTTGGACAGTGAGAAATAACGAGTGAATGAGAGAGAATGGGAGAATGAGAGAAAGAAAGAGAGAGAGAGAGAGA
>CAUYUJ010004269.1:46389-121389 GCA_963575745.1 Prorocentrum cordatum
CAGAGAGACGAATGTGTCCCGCATGGTATTATTTGACAGGGATGATGGCCCTGGCAGGTGCGCAACCGTTGTCGCAGAAGTTCGAAAATGTTGCTCGCAAAAGCCCGTTTGACAGAAATGTTTAAAAAGTGTTGGTTTTCCTACGAATCCGCAAGAGCGCGCGGGATGAGATTTTGACATTTTTTTGTTGAAAAACCATTGGTTTTTTGAT
Source organism: Prorocentrum cordatum (assembly GCA_963575745.1). NCBI lineage: Eukaryota > Dinophyceae > Prorocentrales > Prorocentraceae > Prorocentrum > Prorocentrum cordatum. The sequence continues at coordinate 46,601 of CAUYUJ010004269.1, forward strand.
GGTTTTATGTTAAAATCGCTCCGAACACTAAGCTTTTGGAAGGATTTCGTCTTGCGCGCGCGAATGTCCACTTTACCTTATTTTTGTGCAAGGGATTCTTGAAATTTGATTATATTAGAACAAGAAATGTCATTTTATAGTGTTTTTTGCAAGGGAAAACGGATTACAACAAAACAACCGGATCTGGACCCCATCCACTTTTCTGAAGCTTTCGCGAAAAAATGATGAAAATGTAGCTGCGGCCTATGCGCGGCGGGGGGGCCGTGCACCAGGGGCCCCAACAATAATTATTCTTTAGAATTAATAATGTTCAACAACAACAACAACAACAACAACAACAATCATTTTACCCGAACGCTCAGTGTTCTCCCCAGTGCCAGGGTTTTCTTGCGACACCAGCCAATACCCCCACTTCGTGGGGGGGCCGTTCAAGCTCTACCAAATATCCAAACGACTCTTCGAGACCACCCACACCCAGCTTCCCGCCCTATGACGTTGGGACACTTCACTTCGTGGCGTGCGGACGACCCTGGCTACTACACTGGCGTGGGGTACACACCCACAGAGGTTGATCACATCTGTTACATATGATGTGGTACACGGTACACGTGAGATGGTACGCAGTGCCAAGATAGTTGGTCACATTTTTGGGGCAAATTCGTGGGGATGCGATTACAGAAGTACATGTGTTACACTGATGTTATACAGTCCCAAGGATGACGCATGCATTGCTCATAGACTCATGGCGCTATGATCCTAACTCTCAGTGCCCAACGCGCGCGTGCACAGCCAGACGGAGGGAGAGAAACACATGTATACAAGGTTCGTGACATACGCACGGTCCACCATGTTGTAAACGATCGCATGCACGGTAAGTTCTGAAATTATACGTATGTACAAGCAGACATGCGAGGGAGAAAGGGAGATGGCCATCGACAGTTCCAATACGGCTCCAAGGCGGAAGAGGGGGAGGAGGAGCAGGACAAGGAGGAAAGGAGAGAAGCGAGAAAGGAAGAACGCAGACGGCGCGGCTCTGGACACAAAGGGTGCCATACTTTCTCCTGCTTTCGCAAACAGGTCCAGTCACACGTAGGGGTATACTCAACCGAATGGTCTTCGCATCCAGAAGCATACTAAAGGCGCGACGCATCGTCGTCTGCGATGGCGCGGAGCGGGCGCGTGGGTGCCCGGCTGCCTGGCTGATACACGTGCGGGCCTGGCTGATACCCGTGCGGTCCCAGATGCCCAATGAGATTGCCGATACGCCTGCTGGCGGGAAGGCCGGTGCTTGCATACGGCAGTGCTACCGCGAGCACGTTGTGGACCTGCGGTGGCAAGGCCTGGTAATCGAGCATGTTCGGAAGCTCGTCGCTCTGACCATACGACCGCCATACGGGCAACCACCACCACTGGTCTTGACGCGGATACGTGATCTCTGTGCCGACCTCAGGGGATACGTTCCAAAGGGCCATTTTCTGCGGGTCCGTACCCATGAAGGCCGCGTGGTACGCAATGAATACGTCCAAGGTGGCCAGGGCCCTGTAGGAGAGGCCGGATACGATCTCCGCATGAATGGGAGCCTTTGGGGGGCTCCTTGGAACCATCTTGGGGCCTCTTGGGGGCTTATTGGACCCTCACGGCGGACTCTTGGGGCCTCTAGAACGCCTCCTGGGGCCATCTTGGGGGTCTCTTGGAGCCACCTTGGAGCCTCTCTGGAACCTCTTGGGGGCCTCTTGGAGTCCTCTTGAAGCCTCTTGGGACCATCTTGGGCGCCTCTTTGGGCCTCATGGACGCCTCTTGGGGCCATCTTGCGCGCCTGTTGGGGCCATCTTGGGTTTTAAAGATTCATCAAGAGACCGCGAATGGATTTCGAGATTTTTCGGATGAGAAAGTAGTGCGTTTTCATATGTTTTCTGAACATCGCATCTTGAAATTATTGAAAACCCATTATGTTTGGCAGGATTTCGACATGCGCGCGCGGCGGCCGCGCGCATGTGCACTTCGTCTCATTTTTTGCAAGGGATGGTGGCCCTCGCAGGCGCGCAACCGTTGTTGGAGAAGTTCAAAGCACCTGAAGAAGTAGCACGCAAAGACCCTTTTGACAGAAATGTTTAAAAAGTGGTGTGTTTCCTATGAATCCGCAAGAGCGCGCGGAAGGACATTTTGACAATTTTTTCTTAAAAAACCATTGGGTTTTTGATGTTTTTATGTTAAAATCGCTACGAAACCTAAGGTTTTGGAAGGATTTCGTCTTGCGAGCGCGAATGTCCACTTTACCTTATTTTTTGCAAGGGATTCTTGAAATTTGATCAACTAAGAACAAGAATTTTCATTTTCTATTGTTTTTTGCAAGGGAAAACGAGCGTCAACAAAAAACCGGATCCGGGGGTAATCCACTTTTCTGAAGCTTTCGCAGAAAAATGATGAAAATGTAGCTGCGGCCTAGGTTTTGGGCGGGGGGCGTGCACCAGGGGGTCCAACAATAATAATTCTTTAGAAGTAATAGTGTTCAACAACAACAAACAACAACAACAACAACAACAACAACAACAATCATTTTACCCGAACGCTCAGTGTTCTCACCAGTGCCAGGGTTTTCATGCGACGCCAGCAATACCCCCACTTCGTGGGGGGGCAGTTCAAGCTCTACCAAATATCCAAACGACTCTTCGCGACCACCCAAACCCAGCTTCCCGCCCTATGACGTTGGGACACTTCACTTCGTGGCGTGCGGACGACCGTGGCTACTACACTGGCGTGGGGTACACACCCACAGAACTTGGTCACTTATTCGGGGCGCGCGTGTGCCCAGCATCCTGCAATTGTGACATACAATACATGACACAGACAGACAGAGAGAGAGACAGAGAGCAGACAGAGAGAGAGACAGAGAGAGCGGAGTTGGTCACATTTTTGGGGCAAGTTCCTGAGATCGTCGTGTTTTTTGTTGGTCTTGCGCGCGCGAATGTCCACTTTACATTTTTTTTGCAAGGGATTATTGAAATTTGATTATGTTAGAACAAGAAAAAGTAGCTCGCGCGAGCTCATGTAACACAAATGTTGAAAAACCATTGATTTTGTGGGAGTCGGACAGCGCGCGCAGGATGAAATTTGGACATTTTTTTTGAAAAAACCATTGGGTTTTTGATGTTTTTATGTTGAAATCGTTACGAAACCTAAGGTTCTGGAAGGATTTCGTCTTGCGCGCGCGAATGTCCACTTTACCTTATTTTTTGCAAGGGATTATTGAAATTTGATTATGTTAGAACAAGAAAAAGTAGCTCGCGCGAGCTCATGTAACATAAATGTTGAAAAACCATTGGTTTTGTGGGATTCGGACAGCGCGCGCGGAAGGACATTTTGACAATTTTTTCTTAAAAAACCATTGGGTTTTTGATGTTTTTATGTTAAAATCGTTACGAAACCTAAGGTTTTGGAAGGATTTCGTCTTGCGCGCACGAATGTCCACTTTACCTTATTTTTTGCAAGGGATTCTTGCAATTTGATCAAGTAAGAACAAGAATTTTCATTTTCTATTGTTTTTTGCAAGGGAAAACGAGCGTCAACAAAAAACCGGATCCGGAGCTCATCCACTTTTCTGAAGCTTTCGCGAAAAAATGATGAAAATGTAGCTGCGGCCTAGGCGCGGCGCAGAGGTCGCGCACCAGGGGTCCCAACAATAATAATTCTTTAGAAGGAATAATGTTCAACAACAACAACGACACCACCAACAACAACAACAGCAGCAGCAACACCAACAACAACAGCAAACACACCAACAGCACCACCTACGGTTACGACGACGACGACCACGACGACCACTTGCGACGACGACGACGACTACGACAACCCAAACCGGGCAACTACTTCAACGACGCCGCCGCCGGCGACGACGACGAGGACTACTACTACTACTACTACTACTACTACTACTACTACTATTACGAGTGCTACCACTAAGATTACGACAGCTACTATTCTACTACAGTTAATACTAATCGTCCTGCTACTACTACTACTACCACCACGTACTACTACTACTACTACTACTACTACTACTACTTCTACTACTACTACTACTACGACTACTACGGCTACTATTGCTACTGCGACTACTACTGCTACTACGACTACTACTAGTACTACTTAGTACTACTACCACAACAATGACAACTACTACTACTACTTCTACTACTACTTCTACTACTACTTCTACTACTACTACTACTACTACTATTACGAGTGCTACCACTAAGATTACGACAGCTACTACTCGTACTACTGTTAATACTAATCGTCATGCTACTACTACTACTACTACTACCACCACCACCTACTACTACTACTACTACTACTACTACTTCTACTACTACTACTACGACTACTACGACTACTATTGCTACTGCGACTACTACTACTACTACGACTACTACTACTAGAACTACTACATAGTACTACTACCACATCAATTACAACTACTACTACTACTACTACTACTACTACTACTTCTACCACTACTACTACTACTACTACTACTACTCCTACTACTGTTGTCACTACTATTACCACTACTACGACTACTACCACCATGCACAACAACATCACCAACTATTGAATGAATCTTACCACCTCTACGTTTACTACTCTTGCTACAACGACTATTACCATTGCGACTACTTTTGCGATTACTACCATACTGCTAAAACATCTGCTGCTACCACCCCTACTACTACTACTACTGCTACTACTACTACTACTACTACTACTACTACGACGGCGACTGCTACTATTATTACGGGTGCTGCTACTTCTACTACTATTATTACTACTGCTACCACTAATATTTTTTTTACATACTACTGCCACTACTACCACTACCATCCCTTTCGGTGCTACGTGTGCTACTTGCGCTGCTTGCGCTATTCGTATTGCTTGTGCTACTACTACTGCTACTCTACTATTACTATTGCTGCCACGCATACTATTACTACCACCACCATTTTCGCCACTACTAGTATCGTTGCCACCACTAGTGCTACGTCTACTCCTTCCACCAACAACATTATCATTACTACCATCACCACTACTACTACTACTACTACGACTACTACTACTACTACTACTACTACTACTGACTGGTACTCGTAGTACTACCACTACTACAGCTACATCTGCAACACAAACAACAATCATTACTACTACTACTACTACTACGACGGCGGCTACTACTATTATCACGAGTGCTACTACCACTACTACTACTACTACTACTACGTCTAGTATTACTACTACTACTACTACTACTAATTTTAATTCGTATACTACTGCCACTGCTACAACTACTACCACTACTACCCCTTTCAGTGCTACGTGTGCTACTTGTGCTATTTGCGCTATCCGTATTAATTGTGCTACTACTACTACTACTACTATTATTCCTGTTGCTACTACTACCACCACCACCACTTTCGCCACTACTAGTATCGTTGCCACTACTAGTACTACGTCTACTACTTCCACCACCAATATCATTATTACTACCACCACCACCACTGCTACTACTACTACTACTAGTACTACTACTACTGCTTAGTACTCGTAGTACTACCACTACTACAAATACAACTGCAACACAAGCACCAATCACTACTACTACTACTACTACTACTACCACTACTACTACTACTGCTACTACTACAACCACCAGTCATATTACTACCTCTACCACGACTCGTACTACTACGCCGATGTCTACCCCTGCTACTCATACTATTACGACTTTCCTTACTACTACTACTACTACTACTACCATTACTACTAACACTACCACTACCACGTCCTTTTGTTGCTACTTGTGCTGCTTGCACTCCTATCTGCTGCTGCTACTACTACTACTACTACTACTACTACACATATTACTGTTAGTAGTACGACGACTACTGTTATTACGGCTAATACTATTATTTCTACTAGTCCTACGGCTACGACTGCGACTATTGCCACTACTGCTACTGCTAGTGCGACTACTGATGCTGATACTGCTACTGCTACTACTACTATTACTACTACTACTACTACTATTACTACTACTACTACTACTACTACCGCTACTACCACTACTGTTATTATGACCAACAATATTAGTACCACCACCGCCACTACCACCACCACCACCACCATCACCATCACTACTACTACTACTACTACTACTACCCTTACTACTCTCACTACTCTTACTACTCTTACTACTACTACTAGTACTAGTACCAGTACTAGTACTACTACTACTACTATTACTACGACTACTACTACTACTACTAAGACTACTACGACTGCTATCACTACTACTGATACTTCTACTGCTACGACTTCTACTGCGACTACCACTGCTGCGACTACGGCTATTATTATTATTATGATCTTTTTACTATTGCTACCACCACCACCACCTACTACTACTACTACTACTACTACTATTACTACTACTACTACTACTATTACTACTACTACGACTCGTATGATCCCATCTGGATTCCCTAGGGTCCCCAGGGTCCCCTAAGGATTCATCAGGGTCCTCTTAAGGATTCATTAGGGTTGCCTAAGGGGTCCCTAGGGTCCTCTAAGGATTCACTAAGGTTCCCTGAGGATTCATCAGGGCTCCCTCAGGATCCATTAGGGTTCCTTCAGGATGCATTCGGGTTCTCTAAGGATCCACCAGGGTTGTCTAAGGAATCCCAAGGGCCCCCCCTAAGGATTCACTAAGGTTCCCGAAGGAATCATCATGGTCCCTTCAGGATTCAAATCCGGTTTCCCTAAAGATTCGTAGGTTTCCCTAAGGAGTCCTTGGGATTGCCTCAGGATCCCCGAGGGTTCCCTAAGAATTCCCTAGGGTTCCCTAAGGATTCCCTTTGGGTTGCCGAAGGACTCCTTAGGATTGCCTGAGGATTCCCCAGGGTTCCCCAAGGATCCTTTAGGGTTCCCTAAGGATCTGGTAGGGTTCCTTAGGATTCCCTAGGGTTCCGTAAGGATTCGGTAGGGTTCCTTGAGGATTGCAGGATTCCCAAGGGTTTCTTGACGATTCCTCCGGGTTCCCTAAGGATTCCTTAGGATTGCTTCAGGATTCCCTAGGGTTCCCTAAGGATTCCCTAGGTTTCCCTATGGATTCCCTAGGGTTGCAGAAGGACTCCTTAGGATTGCTTAAGGACCCCCTGGGGTTCCCTAAGGATCCCGTAGGGTTCCCTAAGGATTCGGTGGGGTTCCTTGAGGATTTCTTAGGGTTCTATAAGGATTCGGTAGGGTTCCTTCAGGATTGCCGGGTTCCCAAGGGTTTCTAGAGGATTCCCTAGGGTTCCCTAAGGATGCGTCAGGGTTCCCTTAGGAGGCCCTAGGGTTCGTCAGGGATCCCGAAGGATCCGCAAGGGTTTTGTATGGATTCTGGAGCCTCGCTGGTGCTCCCTTGCGTTTGCGTGGTCGGGTCCAGTGGGGAGGTGCAGGGGTCGTGCTGGATCCCGTAGTCCTAGTAATGTAAGTAAGGCCGGAGGGGTCTCCGTTTCCCGTTTCCCGTTTCCCGGGCCCCCCCCCAATGGGGCTTCCTTCAGTTAGGGGTCGTAAAGGAGGGTAGGGCCTCCAAGGTAGAATGGGGCCTCCAGGTAGTGGTCGTACCTTGTTGAACTCTCATTCTTGAAGAATAATTATTGTTGATCCCCCCCCACTGGTGCACATGGTTTTTTTTCGATTGAAGTGCCACCCCCGGGGCTCGCACCTTGTTTTTTCTCAAGGAAAGTCTTCCTGCTCAAACTGTGCCCCTGCCCCCCAGGCTACAACAACAACGGCTCCCGCCTGAGACTTCCTCGATTTTTACTCAGGACCCCCGCTCCCGCCTGAGACTTCCGCGCAATTTACTCAGGAAAGGCGCTCCCGTTTGAGACTTCCTTGCAATGTAATCAAGACCCCCGCTCCCGCCTGAGACTTCCGTGCAATTTACGTGGGAACGGCGCTCCCGCCTGAGACTTCTTCGAATTTTACTCAGGACCCCCGCTCCTGCTTGACATTTCCGCGCAATTGACTCAGGAACGGCGCTCCCGCCTGAGACTTCCTCGCAATTTAGTGAGGACCCCCGCTCCCGCCTGAGACTTCCGTGCACTTTGCTCAGGAACGGCGCTCCCGCTTGAGACTTCCTCGCAACTTAGTCAGGGCCCCCGCTCCCGCCCGAGATTTCTTCACAATGTACTCAGGACTGCGCTCTCGCGTGCGACGTCCTCACAAATTATTCTGGAATTGCGTTTCGGCGCTCAGGAACCACGCGCGCGCCAAGGACGCCTTCACAACGTGGTATCTTCCCTCTTCCTTCGTCCTTCCCCCTCCCCTTCCTCCCACTCTCCGTCGTTCTTCCCCTCCTCCTCTTGCAGGGCCCGCGCCAATTCCAATGGCGGGCAGAGAGATGTACGCCCCCGAAGGATTGTCCGCCCGTTCCGGTTTGCCCGTACGTCTAAGCCCGCCGGCCCCAGCAAAGAGAAATAATCCCCCCGAAAGGGGTGTGATCGAAGACGAAGAGGGCGGGTTTCGAGGGTGTAGGGTATACGTGTTGAATGACTCGCGGGCAAGTAAGAGCGTACAGCCTTAAAATGGTTGTTGTTGTTGTTGTTTTTGTTGTTGTTGTTGTTGTTGTTATTGTTATTGAACTATTGTTGATCCCCCCCGCACTGGTGCACATTGATTTTTTCGATTGAAGTGCCACCCCCGGGGCTCGCACCTGGTTTTTTCTCAAGGAAAGTCTTCCTGCTCAAACTGTGCCCCTGCCCCCCGGGCTACAACAACAACGGCTCCCGCTTGAGACTTCCTCGATTTTGACTCAGGACCCCCGCTCCCGCCTGAGACACTTCCGCGCAATTTACTCAGGAAAGGCGCTCCCATTTGAGACTTCCTCGCAATGTAATCAAGACCCCCGCTCCCGCCTGAGACTTCCGTGCAATTTACGTGGGAGCGGCGCTCCCGCCTGAGACTTCTTCGAATTTTACTCAGGACCCCCGCTCCTGCTTGACATTTCCGCGCAATTGGCTCAGGAACGGCGCTCCCGCCTTAGACTTCCTCGCAATTTAGTGAGGACCCCCGCTCCCGCCTGAGACTTCCGTGCACTTTGCTCAGGAACGGCGCTCCCCCTTGAGACTTCCTCGCAACTTAGTCAGGGCCCCCGCTCCCGCCCGAGATTTCCTCACAATGTACTCAGGACTGCGCTCTCGCGTGCGACGTCCTCACAAATTATTCTGGAATTGCGTTTCGGCGCTCAGGAACCACGCGCGCGCCAAGGACGCCTTCACAACGTGGTATCTTCCCTCTTCCTTCGTCCTTCCCCCTCCCCTTCCTCCCACTCTCCCTCGTTCTTCCCCTCCTCCTCTTGCAGGGCCCGCGCCAATTCCAATGGCGGGCAGAGAGATGTACGCCCCCGAAGGATTGTCCGCCCGTTCCGGTTTGCCCGTACGTCTAAGCCCGCCGGCCCCAGCAAAGAGAAATAATCCCCCCGAAAGGGGTGTGATCGAAGACGAAGAGGGCGGGTTTCGAGGGTGTAGGGTATACGTGTTGAATGACTCGCGGGCAAGTAAGAGCGTACAGCCTTAAAATGGTTGTTGTTTATTTATTCTAAAGAATAATTATTGTTGGGCCCCTGGTGCGCGACCCCCTCGCCGCGCCTAGGCCGCAGCCACGTTTTCATCATTTTCGTGAGGAAGCCTCAGGTAAAACGATGTATCCAGATCCGGTTGTTTTGTTGTAATCCGCTTTTCCCTTGCAAAAAACACTATAAAATGAAATTTCTTGTTCTAATATAATCAAATTTCAAGAATCCCTTGCAAAAAATAAGGTAAAGTGGACATTCGCGCGCGCAAGACGAAATCCTTCCAAAACCTTAGTTTTCGTAGCGATTTTAACATAAAAACATCAAAAAACCAATGGTTTTTCAACAAAAAAATTGTCAAAATTCATCCCGCGCGCTCTTGCGGATTCGTAGGAAACCCAACACTTTTTAAACATTTCTGTCAAACGGGCTTTTGCGAGCAACTTTTTCGAACTTCTGCAACAACGGTTGCGCACCTGCCAGGGCCATCATCCCTGTCAAATAATACCATGCGGGACACATTCGTTTTTTCTTCGCGCGCGCACGCCGTCGTCGTCGGCCGCGGGGCCTTGAATAGTAGCCACGGTCGTCCGCATGCCACGAAGTGAAGTGTCCGAACGTCATAGGGCGGGAAGCTGGGTGTGGGTGGTGGCGAAGAGTCGTTTGGAAACTTGGTAGAGCTTGAACCGGCCCCCCCACAAAGTGGGGGTATTGCCCGCCTCCTATGAAAACCCTGGCACTGGTGAGAACGGAGTGTCCCCAGTCTTAAATGATTGTTGCTGTTGTTGTTGTTGTTGTTGTCCTTGTTGTCCTTGTTGTTCTTGTTCTTGTTGTTGTCCATTCAAGAGGTTCAGGCTGCTCCGCCGACCCCAAACGAAAACATAGGCAGGGTGAGACATTCTTGGAGGCAAGTTGGAGTTTCTTGGGATGCCTCTCAGCAGCCTCTTGGAGCGTTTGCCGAGGGCCTCTTGGGGGCCTCTTGGAAGGCTCTTGGGGCTTCGTGGGGGTGGCCGGAGAGGTCTCTGGGGTGCTCTTTGGGCCATCGTGGGTTGACAAGGCTCGACTTTTCAGTTCGAATTCCCCTTTTGGGGCCTCTCTTGCGGCTTTCTTGGGCCGTCTTGGGCGCCCTTGGGGGCCGGCTTAGCGGCGAACTTGGGGCGATCTTGGGAACCCCTTTGTGCCGTGTTGGACGCTCTTCGGACGCGAAAGGCGAGTATGCTGAAAACGTGCGTTTGCCGAGTGGGAACGAGGCGATGTTCGTTTCTTGGGGCCTATCTGGCGGTCCTGTGGGAGAGCGCTCTGTGGCCAGCTCGAGCGCGTCGTGGGCCGTCTCGAAGCCTGCGTGGATCACTGTGGATCACTGCTTGGAAGCGTTTCGTTCGGGCCCTCGTGGGCCGTCTGGAGGTCGTGGGGCTCTGGAGAGGCTCCAGGGGCCTTGGGGATGCGCTTAGGGAAGGGTGGGGGGGTCAATCCGGGAAGGACATCAGGGAAGGCTGGGGGGGGTCAATGCAAACATTGGTGAGCCGGAGCGCCGGATCTTGCAGGATCCAGCAGAGCCAGTGTTGCATCGAAACGGGCTTGGGCGCAGGATCTTGCAGGATCTTGCAGGATCCTGACTGGCCCGTGTCTGGACCGACCCAGGTCAGTAGATCCCAAAGACAGCCAATCTCGGCGGCGAGCCCGGGGGGAAGTGAGAAGGAGAAGGCCCTTTCAGAAGGCTCGGAAGTCCCTTGGCCTTCTGAGAAGCTTCCTAAGCCTTCCCTGGAGACACAGACAACTTTTCAGAAGGCGCGAGGGCTTCTGAGAAGCCCCGCCGCCTTCTGAGAATGCCTCCTCGTTCTCACTTCTCCCCCTCGCTCGCCGCCGAATGTGGTCTTTGGGTCGTAACTCGGGTCTCCGGCGGGCGCTCGGGACGGTCGGGCCCCCCCCCCGGAACGCCTTCGGTGAGGCGCAGCTGCTGGCAGGCACCCCGAGGCTCGAAGACCGCCGAGAACCGACGAAAACGTCCGAACCGAACCGAGCCGAGCCCGAACAGAAACGAACGTCCGAACCTCCTCGAGCGAAGGCGCAGCTGCTGGCAAGCATCTCGAGGCTGGAGCCGCCGAGAACCGACGAAAACCTCTCCCGCTCGCAGCCGACAGTCGTCTCACACGCCCTGCCACCCCCAGCAGGCCGGGGGGGTCGGCAGATGGCCCTGCGCCTTGCCGCTGCGCACGTGTGTGTGTGTGTGTGTGTGTGTGTGTGTGTGTGTGTGCGTGCGTGCGTGCGTGCGTGCGTGCGTGCGTGTGTGTGTGTGTGTGTGTGTGTGTGTGTGTGTGTGTGTGTGTATGTGTGTGTGTGTGTGTGTGTCTGGAAATCTACGCTTAAGTCGGGCCTGTCCCTCTACAGGAGGGAGAATTCAAAAATAGCTGAACAAATCATATGGGGATGATCCGTCGATGATTTTTGTACCATGCTTGAATATTGTTGGACTAGTTTTACATGGAAAAATCCGCCTGTGGGAGGACACGTCCGACCTAAAGCTACACAGGAGAAGCGGCGGCACCGCCCCACAGCGTTGCGGGAGGGGGGAGGGCAGTATTCACACTGCGTGATTCTGACAGACCGCTGCACACTTCCTGTGACCCGCGAGAAGCGCGGGTCGGCGGGTTCCTGTATTAGTCATACTGTTATCAGGTTTGTTCTTATCCTGATGATGATGCTGATGATGACGCTGTTGATGATCATGCTGCTGATGATGATGATGCCCATGATGATGGTCATGATGCTGATGATGCTGCTGATGATGATACTCATTATTCTTGTTAGTGTTAGTGTTATTATTTTTGTTATTATTCGTATGATTGCTATTGCAAGTATTATTATAATAATAATTATTATTATGATTATTATTGTTATTATCATTGTAGTGCTAAACATACTATTATGATATCATTATGTTAATCTCCCTTCTTATTCCCTTCATCTCTGTATGTGAATTCGCACGCATTCCGTCTGTGCTTCCGCCCGATCAGATTGCCGATGCACCAGGTCGTCAACCCAGGGTCATGTATTGAGAATGAGGTTTGTGGTATGTGATACTTGCACACTCGTGACTATATGTTTTGCTTTTCGTGTTTCATGCATCTTAACTAGAAGCATTGCTGATTGCTTGGTTGTTCAGCGAATTGGTTCTACAGGTGGTAATTGTGCCACATGTGCGTCTACAGCCTCGTGTTGATACTTTGTCTGGCTTCTTGTAGGGTGCGTACGGCCATGGCATGTGCACTGCATTTGAAAACACGTCTCAGAGTCGCATGCTCGCAGAGTGCGTGTTGCGTTTGCCCCAGACCAGTGTTGTTGCGCTTATGGTAGTATGCTCGCATGCTCCTCATGTATGCATTCGCCCTTGAATGCCATCGTCGTCGTGTTGGGCTGACCTGATGTACGTTACAACCTCGCTGCCGCAGCAGTTTCTTCCAGCTGCGATCCCCAGTGCTGGCCGCGAGCTTCCCCGGTGATGGTTCGGGCGTGCCTGCGCAGGCTTGCCCGTTTCCCCTTACTGTTTTTCGTCAGTTGGCCTGTGTGCAGCACTTTGGAGGAGGAGGTGTCCAGAGTGAAGCAGTGTTCGAGTCACGCGCCCAGGAGCTTCGCGTCCCCCTGCAGTCGCTTGCGATGGAGGTGCAAGAAGTCTCGGTGTACCTGGCGGGTTAGCGCCATACGCGGAATTGCGTTCCCGTGGTCGGAGGCGGAGGGGCGAGGAAGAAAGGGATTTGGGGAGGGCAGCCAGTGGAGCTTCCCACTCTCACTCCCACTCTCCTTCTTGCGCGGCAGGTGGTGGTTGCTGGCGAGGCGTGGGGAAATCATGGGGCGTGCTTAGAGCGCCGCAAAGCTTTTTTGGAGCCGGTTTGAATATCTTGGACAGCTCAATCTCCTGACTGGGTTTGGCAAATGTTGTTTTCATTGTTGTCCCAGTCGGGGCGATCGTCCATCTCGGGTCAGACGTCTCGGAGGTCTGCGCTGGATGAGAGGGCTGCTCGGCGTGCTTGGGGCATCCACGAGGATCCTTTCTCTCACTCCGTAGGGCCATCATGGGAGCCAAGAGCGGCACGGTTTCTGCTCCACGCGCCGCGGATTGCCGAACTCCAGCTCGATGCCCTCCGGAAGCCAGGAGTCAATATGACGAGTGGCAGCGCCGATGACTTCGCTCGAGGTCCAGGCGATCGCCAGGCCCAGAGCCGCGGGCTCGGAGGATGCCCGGGCGGATCTCAGCCTGTCCCGCGTTCCGCTCGTGCCCCCGCGGAAGGCTCGGCCACGCACGCAGTCGGTCAAGCCACACTCGGCGGCGGCTCCAGCCTCGAGATGCTTGCCAGCAGCTGCGCCTTCGCTCGAGGAGGTTCGGACGTTCGTTTCTGTTCGGACGCTCGGCTCGGTCCGGTTCGGACGTTTTCGTCGGTTCTCGGCGGTCTTCGAGCCTCGGGGTGCCTGCCAACAGCTGCGCCTCACCGAAGGCGTTCCGGGGGTGCCCGGATCGTCCCGAGCGCCCGCCGGAGACCCGAGTTACGACCCAAAGACCACATTCGGCGGCGAGCGAGAGGGAGAAGTGAGAAGGAGGAGGCCTTCTCAGAAGGCGGCGGGGCTCCTCAGAAGACCTCGCGCCTTCTGATATGTTTTCTGTGTCTCCAGGGAAGGCTTAGGAAGCTTCTGAGAAGGCCAGGGGACTTCCGAGACTTCTCAGAAGGCCTTCTCCTTCTCGCTCCCCCCCCCGGGGCTCGCCGCCGACAATCAGAGGGCCAGGGGACTTCCGAGCCTTCTCAGAAGGCCTTCTCCTTCTCGCTCCCCCCCCCGGGGCTCGCCGCCGACATACGCCGTCCGGCGCGTGGGTGGGGAACAACTCAGCTCAGCCTGCAGTGCGGGGAGGTCGGGCATGTCCCCCTGCAGGCGGATTTGGGACGCTACCCCAGACATGATCAACCAATATTCAAACATGGTAACAATCGTCTCCAGACCATTTTTTTGACAATCTTGAGATATTCCCCCTGTAGAGGGACAGGCCCGACCTACTAGTACAGGGAGGGGGGGGGGGAAGAAGGACAACGAGCGGAAGGAAAACGTGGACGAGGGATCGGCGTCGCCCCAACGTGCTAACACGATGTGTGCGTCGCCCCCCAGAGGGGGGCCGCGCGCCGAGGCAGCGCCCTGCTGCACAGGCTCCGTGGCCCGTCGCTCCCTGGCCAGTACCGCTCGGGAAACGTCCCACGACAAGAAACCCCACCCGCTTCTCGTTCCTCCTCCTCCCTCCTCGCTCCCCCCTCGCTCCCTCCTCGCCCCTCCCCTCGCTCCTCCTGCCCCCCCCCCTCTCCCCCCCCCCACCCCCTCCTCCCGATCCCCGCCCCTCGGCCCGGCAGCCCGACGCCGGCGCAACGACGGAGCGGAGGCGCCTCCCGCAGAAACATGCTCGTCGGACGCACGCCTCGGAGGAGGACAGATCGTGCTGGTATCGAGTCGGGCGTGTCCCTCTACTCAATGGGGAATGTTCAAAAATGGTCAACAAGTCTTCAGGGAACGATTTTTTCACTATGTTTGACCATGTTGGGATATCTTTGACTTTTTTTATGTTCGTCCAAAAAACAGCCTCTAGGGGGACACAGGTCCGACCTAATACTAGTACGGCCAGACCGAGGTATACGGCCGCCGAGGTCCGAGCGGGGAGGGTGCCCTACTGTTCTTCGTGCTTGTTGGATGTTCTTGCGCATCCTGGGGGGAGGGCACCCTCGAATGCTCTTCAGTTTGGGCTGGCGGAGGGTCTCGTGTTCTTGAGGGATGTCCTTCTGTCCTGGGTCGGTCTGGCCGTATGTCCTTGTGCGCCCCATGCAGTGCAGGGAGGGGGAGGAAGAAGAGCAACGAGTGGAAGGAATACGCTGACGAGGAAGGGCGTCCTGCCAGGGGTCGTCGGACGGGGCCAGGAAGAGGATAAGCCCGTTCCAGAGCGTTCCGGAACGCTCTCAGAAACGCTCTTGGAAGGCCGCAGCGCCCGAGACATCTTCCAGAGCCGCTGGATCTCAGAGAGTCTCGATTCGTCCTCACCCGATTTGTATCCTCGTCCCGGCTTCGTCTTAAAGGAAGAATGCAGTGGAAACCCATGCCAAGAAACACCCTGGGTGCCTCCAGGGTGCCCTAGCTTTTTGGGTTTCGATGGTTTTGCGACGGAGAGCGTGAGACTTTCCCACACCAGAAATCAATGGACGTCCTGGGGCCTCAGGGTTGGGTTTCTGGTGGAAGGCTTCTTGCTGTCGCGCTCCTCCTGTAACAACGAGCGGAAGGAGAACGCTGACGAGGAAGGGCGGCCCGCCAGCGCTCGACCGAACCGCCCTCGATCAGACGGCGCACACCCACCCGCACCCCCAGTCCCCACTCCCATCCCCGAGCCGGCGATTCGAGGGGTCGGGACCGGGGGCGCGTGTTCTCCCTCCCTGGACCCCGAAAACCCACCCCTGCCCCCAGTCCCAAACCCCCTGGATCGCGGGCTCGGGGAGGGGGTCGGGACTGAGGGGGGGGGGGCTTTTCGCCTCCCCCCTCGACGCGATCCGGCTCTATATCATATCCACCGGCACCGGCGCCGGGACCCGCCATTGAAGCGGGGCGCGGCGCCTCGATGCCCATCCGAGCCGGGACGCCTATAGCTGGCGACCCGCTCCGCTCCCCCTCCGATCCGACCTCCGCGTATAGCTCGTCCTCCTCCTCCTCCTCCTCCTCCTCCTCCTCCTCCTCCTCCTCCTCCCCCTCCTCCCCCTCCTCCTCCTCCCCCTCCTCCTCCTCCTCCTCCTCCTCCTCCTCCTCCTCCTCCTCCTCCTCCTCCCCCTCCTCCTTCGCGCATAGACCGATCCGGCGCAGACCCGGCGCGAGCCCTCCGAGCCAGGCGGCGCCCGCCGCCCCCCCGCGCCGACGGGCGGCCCCCCTGGCGGGGCGCGGCGCGGCCGCTGCTGCTCGCGGCGCTGCTGCCGGCCGCTCTGCTGTGGCGGCGGGCGCCGGCGTTCGCGGCCGCGGCGCGGGGGGCCGCCGCGGGCCCGGGCGCCGCGGCGGGCCCCGCGGGAGGCCGCTCCCGCCGAGGTGCAGAGAGCGGCGTATATCAGGAGGGAAAGAAACAAACAGACACATTATGGGAAAATATGGGAAGTGGGGGGGAAGACGGAAGCCCCAAAAAATATAGGAAAACATGGGGCATATTTTTATTTGGTGTGTAGTTATTTGTGTGTCCTGGGGCCCCTTCAGTATAGCCCGTCGGTCGTCGAAAGCAGGGCATCGCTGAGGCCTTCTACGGCCGGCGCCGCCGACCCTGGAGGCCTCGGTCCTCGACGGAGATGGGAGGGAGAGGGCGGGCCATGATGGCCCGGGAGGGTGGTATTCTGACCTGGGAGCACCCCGCCGGGACCGCCCCCCGGGACGCCCCCCCCCCCCGGACCCCTCCCGGGACCCCCGTCCCCTCCGCGGGGAAGGAGCGGCATACCCGTCGGTCTTTGAAAGTAGGGTGTTTCTGGACTCCCAGATCCCAAGCTGCCTTGGGCGCCCTCCCACTTCGATCGGCGAGTGCTCTTTTCCATTCCTTCCTTCCTTCGGGCGGCGGGCAGAGGCCCTATCTGCTTCCAGCGCCTTCTGCTTCATGTTTCCACCCACTTCTTCTGACCGACGGGAATACATGAATTTTCGACGGCCCGCGCGGGTTCCGTGGGATCGGGGGGCTCAGCGCAGATCCAAGCAATCCGAACGGACCTCCAAAGGCTTGCAGTCGGACTGGGGTATGAGATCGAGCGGGGAGGGTGCCCTACTGTTCTTCGTGGTTGTTGTGTGTTATTGCGCATCCTGGGGGAGGGCACCCTCGAATGCTCTTCAGTTTGGGCTGGCGGAGGGTCTCGTGTTCTTGAGGGATGTCCTTCTGTCCTGGGTCTGGCCGTATGTCCTTGTGCGCTTCATGCAGTGCAGGGAGGGGGAGGAAGAAGAGCAACGAGTGGATGGAATAACTACGCTGACGAGGAAGGGCGTCCTGCCAGGGGTCGTCGGACGGGGCCAGGGAGAGGATAAGCCCGTTCCAGAGCGTTCCGGGACGCTCTCAGAAACGCTCTTGGAAGGCCGCAGCGCCCGAGACATCTTCCAGAGCCGCTGGATCTCAGAGAGTCTCGATTCATCCTCACCCGATTTGTATCCTCGTCCTGGCCTCGTCCGCCTGTATGTTTGTGCAGTGTTCTTTTATTCCAGCGGCGGGCTCCGCAGGACCGTCCGCCCTCCGGTTCTCCCGTGTCTCCGCCCTCCGTTTCTCCGCCTTCTCTCGTGCTCCGAGCGCCAGCCGAAGGTCGCCGTGGGTGCAGGTTCTCGCGAGACAGTTGCATGCCTTCTCCTTTTTGTCCTCCTTCTCCTCCCCCTCCTCGTCCTCCCCCTCCTCCTCCTCCTCCTCCTCCTCCTCCTCCTCCTCCTCCTCCTCCCCTTCCTTTTCCTTCTCCTACTCCTCTTCCTCCTCCCCCTCCCACTCCCCCTTCTTCTTCTCCTCCTCTTCTTCCTCCTCCTTCCCTTTCTCCTGCAGGTTCTCGCAAGACAGCTGCATGCCTGCTTTCTTACAGACGGAAGGGCATCGCTGGCAGCAGCAGCAGCAGCACTCCTCGGGTTTTTTGGTGTGGTCGCCCATCGTGCCTTCGTTGGTGTGAGTGCCCATCGTAACCTTTTTGGCTGTGCCTACTGTCGATGGGTTCCGGAGGCATCTCGCGAATGAAACCCTGGGGCATCCAGCGTAAATCTCGGCGCATCGTGTGGCGTCCCGGTGCCGCGCTGGGGCATCCTTCAGATCACGGATGTGCAGTTTCTGACCTCGGGCTGCCGAGTCGCAGCGACCTTTGTAGCTCGTGGGAGCCGTCCTGAAAATGTCTGAGAATCGCACGCCTCGTGACTTCGGGACGCCAGGGTTCGGGCGAAGAGAACTATGCAATGCACCGATCTTGGCCTGGCCCATCCCGGGCCCAGGATCGGTGCGTGTGACCTCCTGGCCAAGGCAGGGTGGCGTATGCACCGATCCTGGGCTCAGTGTGGGCCTGGCCCGAATCAGTGTATGTGCATACTGTCGGGGCCCTGAAGAAGGAACCCTTTTCGTCGGGGAGGGGCTCCGCGTTCCTTGAGTGTTTCACAGCTTGCCTCAGGTTTTCCGATGTTCTCGATATGAAATCGAAGTTGAACTTCTGGAAAAAAGGGGCCTCGTTCCTTATTTAGGGTTCCTTAGGTCAACGCCCCGACTAGTTCTCTGTCCTCTAAGGGTGCGGGCGTCGTTGGCCCACCCGAAGTGGCTTCCAGACTGCAGGAGAGCGCCGGCGGGGCTCTCCGCGTGGGCCCAGAGTGCAGGGCAGCGATCTTGCAGACCCACACACGCGCGTATTCTCGATGCCGGGGCTGGCTTGCTATACATATATTTTTATATATATATATATGGATATATACAGATATATATATATATATATATATATATATGCACACATGTAGTTTTTCATTAATGTATTTGGACAGTGAGAAATAACGAGTGAATGAGAGAGAATGGGAGAATGAGAGAAAGAAAGAGAGAGAGAGAGAGAGGGAGAGAGCTTTCGATGATAAGTGGGTATCGTGTGTCACGTGCAGCGTGCTCTCGCGCGCCTGGGAATCAGCGATTTCGCCCTCTTCCTGTGCCTTGCCTGCTCCCCGCCCTTGCAGTCCCATGCATCACGATGCTCCCGTCCTTCCCCCCCAACACCTCCTCCCCATCCTCGAACTTTGCCTATCCCTAAGATTGACACGCCAAAAGGCGATGACAATCTTAGGGATGCGCCCTGAACAACTAAGGGAATCCCTAAGATTGGCATCGCGATGAGGCGATGGCCAGCTTAGGGATAGGGATATGTTCCAGGCTGGTAAGCCTCCTCCCCGTCTGCTCCGTTCTTTCGCCCTCTCCCCACGACTGCGCGCAGTCCTGGTCGGCCAGCCCGCCGCCGGTGCTCTGTTGGCCCGCGGCTCGCTGGCTGCCGCGGCCGCTGGGGACAGCAGCGAGGCAGCTGTTGCTCAAAGCTCGCCAGCCTTCTCGTCAGAGGTCGAACTGGGGAGGCCTTGAACAGCCGTCACGGTCCAGAGGCAGCAAGCCAAGCTTCAAGGCAGGAGGTGATATGCTTTCGCCCCCTCTAGGGGGCCCAAGTGATGAGGGGCGAACAAGTTCGGAAGGGCAGCGCCGTGCGCCGCACTGCCATGGATTCTGGCTTGCCCGGAGGAGTGTGCTGGGGGGGCCAGTCGGGAGCCTTGAGACGGGGGTCCATGTAAACGGGGGTCAGCCACAGCACCGGATCCTGCAGGATCCTGCAGAGCCAGGGTTGCACTGACCCTGGCTGGCGCACAGGATCCTGCACTGGCCCCGAGCAGCCCCGAATGTGCGCGGGCTTTGGTTCGTCGAGAATTCTATCGTCCACCGTTCGTTCCGACTGGCCCTGATCAGGACCGACGCAGATAGGTACGCGCACGTGAGCTGCCGTTGGCCTCGAGAGAGCGCACTGCGCGATCGGTCGTGTTAGCGTGCAGGATCCTGCAAAGCCTGACTGACCCAGGTTTGGATTCATCTGGGTCAGCAGATCCTCGAGGCAGGCGACCTCGGGCACCCCGTGGGAGGGGGGGCCCAGGGGCACCCTTCAGGGGGGAAAGAAACACACAGACACAATTAATCGTCGATTCCCTAGAAAAGATGAAAATATGGGGAGTGGGGGGGAAGACAAAAAAGCAGAACATATTGGAAAATATGGGGAATCCTTTTATTTGTGTGTATTTATTTGTGTGTCCCAGGGTCCCTTCAATGCCACCGCTCCCCTCGCCCGTCCGGTGCGCTTCTCCTGCCGCTCCCGCCCACGCCCTACGCTCCTCGAGGGCCCGTCTCCACGCGTATTGGGTGTCCGCTGTGGGCTTCGCGAGGCACGGGATGGCCTTGGGCCACGACAGGAGCAAAAAGCGGCCCGCCGCAGGCGGAGATACAGTCAAAAACCCTGATGAGGACGCGCGACTTTGCTCAGGGTGCCCTTGGCTCTTGCGTCCTCGAGGTTTTCGTCGTCCGCCGCCCCAAAAATCCCAACTTCGGCTTCCAAGGGTCTTGCGTTCTTACCGCGCGTCCTTATTAGGGTTTTTGACTGTATGCTTCACATGATGTGGTGCAGGGAGGCGGCGAGAAAGACGCATGCACACAACTAGCGCCTGGAGCGCCAGGGTTGCTCCGCATTCGAAGCTTTCAAGCCAAGGCAGGCTCCCAAGCAGTGTGTTTTCTGGCGGGCCTGGGGCCCCGCGAGGGCCTCGGTCCCCCCCCCCCTGGGGCACCCAACTGGGACCGGGCCCACGGGGTCCTCGGACCTCCTGGGGTCCCACGACGCCGCCGCGAGGCCCCCCAGCTGGAAGCATAAATCACAAGATGGACGCCCGGGCAGGTGCTCGTTCTGGGCCAGCCAAGGTGTGTGCAGTCGGACACGTGCCGTGTGCGCGCGCGCGGGTGTGGCCCGCCGTGGCTCGAATGGCAACGATAACAACGATCACAACGATGTCATCGTTGCCGCCGTGGTCGTCGTTGTCGTTGTCGTTGCGATCGTTGTCATCGTTGTCGCTGGTATCGTCGTCGTCGTCGTCGTCGTCGTCGTCGTCGTCGTCGTCGTCGTCGTCGTCGTCGTCGTCGTGGTCGTCGTGGTCGTCGTCGTCGCTGCTGTTGCTGTTGCTGCTGTTGCTGCTGCTGCTTCTGTTGATGTTGTTGTTGCTGCTGCTCTCGAGCGGGTCGTGGGCGGGCCCCGGGAGGGCTGGCCGCGGGCCGCGGGGGAGCGGGCCGCGGGCGCGCGGGCCGCGGGAGTCGCCGGCGGGGCACGCGGGGCCGTGCGGGGGCGGCGGGGGGGGCGCGGCTCTCCCGCGAGGGGCGGGGGGGTCCCGCGGGTCCGAGGCGGGGATTTCATGCTCAAGTCGGGCGCGTCCCTCTACAGGAGGAAGATGCAAAAGTAGTCCAAAAATGGTGTGGACGATTTTCTCTATTGCGTGTGTTGAGCATTTTTTGGGCTGTTTTTTGTTTTTTCGTCCAAATATCCGCCTGTATGGGGGGCACTCCCGACCTAAATTTACACATGGGGCGTTCCAAAAAGCGCCTTGCCTTCGGGGATCGAAGGGGTTGTCGTCTCTTCCGCGGAGGAAGGCGGCGGAAATGTCGGCGGAAGTGAAAGGAGGCCGCCGCCGCTGGCGGAAGGGCGGCGGAAGTCGGCGGAAGTAAACAAATGCCTTACAAGAGATGAAAACGTTTGTGGGTTCAGGGTTTCCGAAAGCACCAGCAGAACCACACCGCCCAGAGGGTCGATTCTTGGAGGCCTCGGCATGCGGTGGATGTGGATACGTCTGGGCCGAGGTACGAGCTCGAGGTCGGTTCGGGGAGGGTGCCCTGCTGTTCTTCGTGGTTGTCGGATGTTCTTCAAGAGGGAAAAAACACAGACACAATTAATCGACGATCCCCAGAAAATATGGGAAAATATGGGAAGTGGGGGGGACAACAAAAACCCAGAAAATATTGGAAAATATAGGGGATAGTTTTATTTGTGTGTATTTATTTGTGTGTCCCAGTTCCCCATGAGTTCTCGTGCACCCGGGGGAGGGTGTTCTTGGATGCTCTGTGTTTTCTGGGCCGACGGGGGGCCTCGTGTTCTTGAAGGACGCTCTTCTGGCCCAGATCCAACTGCATATTCGGGCCCCCGGCGGCCAACACGTAGCCAGATCCACCGCCCGCCATGGAGCACCAGGCCGTGGGTTCCCGGGCGGTGGGTGCGGCTAAAAACCCCCCGCCTCGCAAACAGTGGAGGGGCGCCAGTTGCGGCGGGGGCGGGTCCCACGGACGGCGCTGGCCTCGCGAGCGTGGTGGGGGGCACGCGCGGGTCGCAGGCGGCGGTCGCGGGCCTGGCGCGGGTCGCGGGCGCCTGGTCGCCGGTGCAGGTGCTGGGCGTCCCTGGGCGGGTCAGCGCGCGGGTCGCTGGCGGGGTGCATCGGACGGCTGGGCCGCGAGGCGGGTCGCGGGGCGACGCGGCGCGGACCCCCCCTTTGAGCCACACACCCGCTGACAGCATCAGAGGGTTCAGCCCCGCACTCCGCGGAGCTTCCCCTCCATGCCTGCAATCGAGTCCTTCGACCGTGACAAACTTGCCCACACCGCTTGTGTAGGCTGCTGGCGCGGACGGCGCCGCTGCGGCGGCGCTGCCAGACGTGGAAAATGTGCTGGGGGGTCCGTTGGAGCAGTGCTCGGCGGAGCCGCTGACAGGACATTTTTTCTCTGGGCGATGATCGGGCCCGAGAAGGGTGTGTCTGCTGAGGATCTTGATCTCCGGGTGATGGGGGAGGGTGGGAGTTTTCGCGACTGGTCAGCGTCGGGGTGGGTGCAGGCCGGCGATGATGAGAGACCTTGCAGAGGGGAGGGCAGCAGCAAGGTCAGGGGGCAAGTGTGCTGGCGGCGGGAGAATTGAGACGGGTGACAACGATGAAGAGGAGGTGGAGTTCAAGTTGAGGTTATGAGGTAGGCGGGGAGTAGTTTGGTTATGTGTCATGTGCAGCGGTGCTGTCAGAGTCATGTTCAGGGCCTTGTGCCATCGCTTTGAGATCCTCGCGTGGGTTTCGTGCGGGCCATTCGGGTCAAGCCAGAGGCATGGCAATAACGTGCGCTATACCTTATTCAAGTGGCTTACGCCATTCCGCCGGCCCCCACAAAGGAGTGAGTGTTTGAGACGATCGTGGAAGTTCTATCTTGCGTCAGGAGCCTCCTGGATGAATCTGAGGGTCTCTTGGGATGCCTCTCTGGAACCTCTTGGAGAATTCTTGAGGGCATTAGGAGGCTTTTTGAGGCTTCGTGGGGGCCTCTAGGGGCCTTCTTGGGGGCGTCATGGATGCCTCTAGGGGCCTCTTGGAGGGCCCTCGGGGGCCTCTGGGGGGCTCGAGGGGCCACCTTGGTGGGACAGGCTCGAAATGTCAGTTCGTATTCCCTCTCTTGGGCTTTCTTGGAGCCCTGTTGGGGCCCTGCAGGGGCTGTCGTGGGTTGTCTTGGGGGTCCCCTGGGGCTGTCTTTGGGCCCTCTTGGGGCTTTCTTGGAGGCATCATGGGCCGTCTTGGTGCAACCTTGGGAGCCACTTGGGCCGTTGTGTTCGCTGTCCAAACGTATACTGCGATTGTGCTGAACATGAACGTTTTTCCCCCCAGGGAATGGGATGATTTTGGCCTCTTGGGGCCCTCTCGGAGATTCTCTGGAGGCGCTTTTGGGCTGTCTTGGGGGCTTCGTGTGTCATCTTGAAGCCATCTTGGATCGTCGTGGGGCGACCCTTTGCCGTCATAACGCTCTCTTCGGCTGTCTTGACTCTCTGTCTGGGCCCTGTTGGGCTGTCTTGGGGTTTTCTGGGGGCTGCAGCGGCCCCGGGGGTGCGATGACAAGCTCGTCCCTCCCTCCCCCCTCCCCCACCTCTTCCCCCCCCTCTCTCCCTAGAATGGGAGGGGGAAGGTGGATGGGGGACAGCCAAATGTCTCACGCGCCCTTTTCAAACCCGGCAAGCGGGGGCCGACGGATTTCTTATTAACATCGTTCTGGTAGCCAGAGTTGACCCCGAACCGTGTGTGCCTAGCAACAGAGGTGGTGCTATCTATGGGGAGCAATTGACCACGCTGCGCCGCGCGTGACCACCTCCCATGCTCGCGCAAACATCCCGCCCTCCCATCCGCATCTTGGTCGACAAAACTCATAAGACCGCGACTGCAGTTGCAGCGTGGAGTTCGTCCGCAAAGTTCATCGAGCTCACTGGCGCGCGGACCCTCGTCGCGCGGGCAAAGTCCATGTTGCGGGAGACAGCGCGGGCGACAACGTCGACAAACGACAATGAGGTGGTTAGCAGAACTCAGAACGTCTCGGGTGCAGTTGCAGCGTGGAGCTCCGCCGATCAAATCATCGCGCTCATGGGCGCGAGGGCGTTCGTCGCGCGGGCAAAGTCCATCTTGCGGGAGACAGCGCCGACGACGGCGTCGACAAACGACGTGGGGAATGATCGCGACGCTTCCGGCGGCAATGATGATGATGATGATGATGATGACGATGATGATGATGATGCTGATGATGATGATTGCGATGATGATGATGATGGTGATGATGATGATGATGATGATGATGATGGTGATGGTGATGATGATGAGGATGATGCTGATGATGATGATGATGATGATGATGATGATGATGATGATGATGATGATGATGATGATGATGATGATGGTGCCCCGCGGCGCATTATTAGGTAGGGATCATGCCTTTGGCAAGCGCGCGATGGCATCGAAATAAGTTCGACCTGCACGCGCGAAGGCTTCCTCGGGCAGGAAAGCTGAACAAAAAACAAGGGGCTTCCTAGGAATCTGCAAGAACGCGCGGGATGACACGCTGACGGTCATTTGTTGAACAACTACGGGTTTTTACCTAACAGCTGGTGCTGATAGGTTTCTAGTAGGGTCAAAAGAGAGCATCATGACACTCCAGGGGGGTCTGGGCGGAAGCCGGCAGAAACCGGGAGAGTCCGGCGGAGCTCACTCCGTGCGTGCAGGTACGCACGGGAGCCACCTCGGCGCCATCGGAGGTGCGTTCCGTGCGTGCAGGCACGCACGGGAACCAACTCGGCGCCATCGGAGGTGCGTTCCGTGCGTGCAGGTACGTACGCACGGGAGCCACCTCGTCGCCATCGGAGGTGCGTTCCGTGCGTGCAGGTACGCACGGGAACCACCTCGGCGCCATCGGAGAAGCGTTCCGTGCGCGCAGGTACGCACGGGAGCCACCTCGGCGCCATCGGAGGTGAGTTCCGTGGGTGCAGGTACGCACGGGAGCCACCTCGGCGCCATCGGAGGTGCGGCTGAGGCTGAGGCAGGCTGAGGCTGAGGCTGAGGCTGAGGCTGATGCAGGCTGAGGCGGATGCAGGCTGAGGCCGCAGGACAATGCGGGAGCGCAGCAGGCTGAGGCTGAGGCAGGCTGAGGCTGAGGCTGAGGCTGATGCAGGCTGAGGCTGAGGCAGGCTGAGGCCGAAGGGGTATGCGGGAGCGCAGCAGGCTGAGACTGACGCAGGCTGAGGCTGAGACTAAGGCTGATGCACGCTGAGGCCGAGGCAGGCTGAGCTGACTTGTCCTGCGGAGCTCCAGTGTCGCAGAAGATGCATCTGTAGCTTCCTCGTCGCATTAGGGGCTCCAGCGTCACCGACTTTGTCCTTTTACCGTCGCTGTCGTGCCGCGGGGCGCTTCAGCGGGCAATCATGCGCATGAAGTACGCCACGCGCCTTGTTTGGAATGAACACAAAAACGCTGTGCTGTCTCGTTGATAGCAGTGCCTCTTTTGCAGAGACATCCACTATTGATAGCAGCGTCTCGTTTCCAGACGCATCCGTAGTAGTAAGTAGTAGTGCCTCGTTCGAAATTAAGCCAGTTGATACTCGTGTCTCGTTTGGGGCGGAAGCCATTGATAGCAGCGTCTCGTTTGCACCTACACCCCTGCATAGCAACGTCTCGTTTGGAATGAGCTCAAAAAGAATGTGCTTTCTCGTTGATGGTAGTGCATCTTTTGCATACACGTCCACTATTGATCGCAGCGTTTCGCTTCCAGTCAAATCCGAACATGAATCTAAAGAAGAATGCTTCCATATATGCTCATACACATGGCTGTTCGGTTGCTTTGCTGGGATAATTCGTTTTTGCGCTGGAATCGCAACGAAAGCTGAGGTTTTGGAAGGAGTTCGCCTTGCGCGCGCACACGTGGCTCGCATGGTATTATTTCGTAGGGATTCGTGCACTCAGCTCATCCAAGATCAACGCACGTGCGCCGCAGGGTATTATTGGACAGGTGTGATGGGGGAGGGCCGATGCCGGGACTCGCTGGGATGACATGGTTCATATGGAAGATGAACGAGGGGGCGGAATCATATGTAAATTGCAATACCCCACAGGGGGAGTGGTAATCCCAGGGTGGTGGGGTGGGGGTGGAGTCAATTTTTTAAAATGAGAAGGGAGGCCATTGCTATTCGCAGTGGGTTGTCCACTCCATTGCTCGCGCAATCATCCCGCCCGCCCGCCTGCTACCTGGTTAGCAAAGCGCATGCGGCGGCGATGGCGATGAGCACTCGGGGTTGGCTGGTGCATCTTTGCGGCCGCGCCGGCCCGCGCGTGCTCGCGCGCGCAGCCGCCGTCTACTCTGGTGCTACCGACGTGGCCGCGGTGGCCGTGACCGCTGAGCACTTCCCAGCGGGCACTTCAGTGCGAGTCGGCGATTTGGGCGGGCGCGGTATCATGGCAACGTCGAGAACGGTATACGCGTTGATGATGATAGCGATGCTGGACGATGGTGCCAACGACGATGGCAAGGCCAGTGTCAGCACCGATGCTGAGCACGCCGGCGACGATGACGGCGCCCTCGCTTCGGCGATGAAGGTTGTGGAGGGACTTCGACATGTGCGCGGGGCCGGCGCGCGAGTTTGACCCGCGTGGTATTGTTTGAGACGGATCGCCCCCTCCCCCAGCACGCGCGCAGGGGCGTTCGAATGATTTTGACGTGCGGCGCGAGGGTTTTGTTAATAATTCGCAAAGGCGCGAGCGCGAACATTCTCAAACGCTGATGCTACAGATTTTTCAAAAAAACAAAAAAGTAATACCACAATAATGAAAAAAACTAGGTATATAATGTTAATATCATTTCCCCATCACTTTTCCAGGTTTTCGATAAAAAATCGGCGTGCGCGTGCGACGATGCGCGCACGTGAATTTCGCATCAATGTTGGCAAAAAGGTTTTTGCGACAGCACGCGCGCGAGGGCGTTCGAACGATTCGGACTTTGCGAAGCCAAATGTTTTTTGACGCATTTCGTCATGTGCGCGCGACGGCGCGCGCGCGTGCACTTCGTCGCGTCTTTTTGCATAACATACTATTGCCAACGTGTGGTTTTTGATAACCGAGTGTGCGCGCAAGTTTTTCGCAGAGGATGAGTGGGGGGCCGATGCCGGCTTGCCTGGGATGATATGGCTTCGTGTTCATGAGGGTCGATGGGGCATAATCGTATGCAAAAACAAAAAAGGGATTTGTCAATTCTGGGGGGGCGATCCGAATAGTTTTCCACACGTGGATAATTCAGGTGGTGCAATCGATGTGGGACAATAGACGTGATGCAATATATGTGGTACAGTGTATGGTGTGCGTTGTATGTTGTGCAATCCAAAGTGTGCAAGTGGTGTAACCGACGAGAAACATCGACGTAGCGTCATTGATTTGGTGCAGTACATACATTCGTAGTTGTTTGTTTATATATACGCATGTATATGCAATTGCATTCACGTACTTGTATATGAATATACGCATATGCGTATGCAGGTGCATGTGCACATGCGTACGTGTATGTATATGTATAGATATATGTATAGGCCGATGAATATGATTATGCTTATGTATACGCACACGTGTATTTAATTGTGTACGTTTGTGTATATGTATATGTACGTGCTAATGCATACACTTATGTATATGTTTATGTTTCTGTATACGTACTTGTATGTGTATGTGTATATGTACATGACGTGGTATATGTATATGCACGTGTGTATTTATAGCTACATTTATACACGCATATATAACCATACGTTTATGCAAATGTATATGCACGTGTATATGTACATGTATGCGTTTATACGTATATACAATTGTATATGTATACGTCTTTGGTCTTGCATATGGATATGAACATGTATATGCGTATGTGTATATGTATGGGTAGGCGTATGCCTATGTTTACATATTTTGCCATGCGTATGTCTGTTCATACATATGTATGTGTTGATGTTCACGTATATGTACATGTATATGTAAATGCATATGTATAGACATGTATCCATGTATTCGTAAACACATACATGTGAGTATGCCTGTATGCTTAAGTTTTTTTTTATTTGTATTTGTAGATATATGTGAATATGTAGATGTGCGTGTATATGTGTATGTATGTATGTTTGTCTCTGTATGTATATATATATGTTTATATGTGTATATATGCATATTTATATTTATGTATATGTATATGTATATATATATATATATATATATATATATATATATATATGTATGGCCCCCCTTGTGATCCATCTCACCATCATTTTTTCTTATCTGAGCGGCATTCGTTTTGTGAATGGGTTACAACTTGAATCCCTTTGTGGGGGATATTAAATTGAATTTGATTGTGGGCCTTTTCACTTTGATTTTAATTGTGGGGATTTACAAATTGAATTTGATTGTAAGGCTTTCCACATTGATTCTAATTGTGGGGAATTGCGGGGGGTTGCCGTGCGGCCGCGGAGGCTTACCAGGAAATCCGGGAAAACAGGAAAACCATGAAACACGCTTTATTTTCACAGGCCAAAGTAGGAAGTACTAGGACAACCTGGGACTGTCCGTTTTTTTTGTTATGTTATTTTTGTTGCTTGGTTTTTCCCTGTGACGACACAACGTTTTTCATGTTTGTCCTGTATTTGATGTTTTCCTGGAAAGCCTCCGCGGCCCCACGGCGCTGCTTTTGGAAATTCCCCACAATCGAAATCACATTGTAAATGGATTACACATTGAATTCTTTTGTGGGAATTGCCAATTGAATTTGATTGTGGGCTTTTTCAAATTTATGTTAATTGTGGGGAAATGCACACATTGAATTCGATTGTAGGACTTTTCAAATTGATTTTGAGTGTGGGGAATTGCAGGGGCTTACCGTGCGGCCGCGATGCTTACCAGGGAACCAGGAAACACAGGAACAACACGAGAAACGTTGTGTTTTCACATGCCAAAGTAGGACAAACTAGGACAACCTGTGACTGTCGTTTTTTTTTTTTTTTTTTTTTTTTTTTTTTTTTTTTTTTTTTTTTTTTTTTTTTTTTTTTTTTTTTTTTTTTTTTTTTTTTTTTTTTTTTTTTTTTAAAAAAAAAAAAAAAAATATATATATATATATATACATAATATATATATATATATATATATATCTCAAAAAAAAAAAACCAAACAATCGATGACAACACAACGTTTTTCGTTTTCTTCGTGTTTTTTATATTATTTTTTATGTTTTCCTGGCAAGGCTCCGCGACCCCACGGCACTGCTTTTGGAAATTCACCAGCACCAACATCAATATGTAAATGGGTTACACATTGAATTCCTTGGTGGGGAATTGGCTTCGTTTGTGAAGTGTCGTATAGCGCATGATCATAAGTTAACTCTGGCGGCGTCTACATATTCCACAGTTGATTCAATATTAAACACATGAAGAAAAGTAATTGGTTGTAACCATACCAACAAAGGGTCCTACGGGTCAGACCCTTGGTTTGTATGATTGCAACACATATTTGTTGAAGTATTTCCTCTTGATCGGAGTCCATGTGCCATCAGTTTGCTCATCATATGTGTGTTCATTTGTTTACTCTCCATTATTATGTGAATCGTGTGATTCTTCATGGCTTTATGTATGCCTTTGTCATCGTTACCCGAGCCCTTCTGCATTATTCTCACCGCAGCATTTCTGTAGTAGTATGCTCCCTCATCGTATTCCTCTCTCCTCCTGCTCCTCCTGCTCTTCCTGGACCTCGTCGGCACCGTTTTCGTTGTGTTTTGGAGCTCCCTCATCGTGCCGATTCTCATCATGCGCCCTTCAGGTCGTTGTCGCGCCGCGCCGAGGTTTCGGCTCAAATCGGCTAAGATGGGGAACCCTGAAAAGCGTACGAAAGCTTACGCGGCGAAGCTAGAACAGAGCGCCGACTACAAGGCCAAACGACGCCTTGAACAGTTCCTGCTCCAGCCCCGCACTCGGCGCCTGATGGCGGCGGGTGCCCGCGTGGCCGCCGCCGAGCTGAATGCAGGGGCGCAAGGGCCAGGGCCAATTTGCAAGCCGGATTGGAAGCCAATTGCCAGGAAACACTTGGAGAACACCAGCGTGGTGTTGCATACCGATGGAGCCCGCGCATATACAATGCGCATTCCTGGGGTCATCCACGACAGCGTAGGAAAGACAGCGTGGGTGAAACCAGAATAGTCGGAAATAAAGAAACGCATCCCTCCTGACGGGCAGAACCTCTTCGTCGAAACAGGCGCGCAGATCGTCGATCTCTTCTGGTCCCAGTTGAGAACGCACCTGGGCTGGCGCGCGCGCAAGGTCAACGACGGATCCATGTGGAGACGTATTCGTTCTGCTCAGTGGGCGTACTGGGAGAAAGGCCAGGATCTGTGGGTGCGCGCGGCTGAGTTGCTGCGGACTCTGTGCTGGTACTTGGGGCATTACAGAAGCGATAAGGTGGATCACAGGGGAGCGTGAGCGTATATATGTATGTAAGTGCGTCGTGGCCTTGGATCCATCCCGCCACCGTTCTTCGGTTGTGGGCATGATGCCTTTTGGATTGTCGCTGGCATCTCGTCGAGACCTCTCCTGGGCATGGGTGCAGTTTTGAAGCCTCAGTGGGTTTGTTTTTTTGGAGGGCCTCTTGGGGCTTCGCGGGGGCCTAGTGGGGGCCGTTGTGGAGCCTCTTGAGGGCTTCCTTGGGCCGAGCGCTCGAAATGTCCGTTCGGGCACCCCATCGGAGGCCCCGCTTGGAGCCGTGTTGGGGGCGTTCGGTCCGCTTTCGAGTTTCTTTCGGCAGTGTTGAAGCCCTTGCGCGGCGTTGCGAGGCCCTCTCGGGGACCTCTCGGGCCGTCTGGGGGCGGTGAAGCGTTTTGGCCGTCTGGGGGCGCCCCGGAGCCAACGGGGCGAGAACGCCAGACCCTTTTGAAAAAAAAGAGACAAAGGGACGTCTGTTAGTTTCGCCTCCGGGGGCCCTCTCGGGCGGCCTCTTGAGGCGCGTTGGGGCCTGAAGGGCATCTTTGGCCGTCTGGCGGCCATCCTAGGCGTCTTGGGCCGATCGTGCGACGACTCGACTCCCTCTTCGGCCGTCTTTGGGGCTTCTCGGTGCCCTCTTGGCCCCGGAGCGCTTGGGGCGCCGGGGTTCTGCCTTTTTCAAGATCCCGTAAGGGCCGTGAGCCATCTACCTCGCAGAGCTACATGGGCTTTGGGGCGCTCGCTATGCGCCGAAGGCACAGTCGCGGATATGTGGCGCAATCTAGGTGGTGGAGTCTACGTGGTGCAATCCACCCTGCCGAATGTGAAGCTGCCAACTCCACTGCTCGCGCAATCGCCCCGCGCGCCCGCCCGCAACTTGGTTTCCAGAACCCATGCGGCGGCGATTGCCATGGCTGCTTGGCGCTGGCCGGCGCGTCGCTGCGGCCGCGCTTGCGCGCGCGGGTTTGCGCGCAGAGCGGCCGCCTTGTCTGGCGCGACCGACGCGGCCGCGGTGGCGCTGACCGCGGGGGCTTTCCCAGCGCGTCTCACAGGCCGCGCTGGCGCGCAGGCTCTTCAGTGGGAGTCGGCGACGTGGGCGCCCGCGGTTTGATGGCGACGTCGACGCGGCAGACGCGGCGATGATAGTTGCGATGCTGGTGGCGACAAAGACGATGATGACTGCAGGGCCAATGGCGGCGCCGATGCTGATCGCGCCGATGGCGATGGTGGTGTCCGCGCGCGCGCGCGCGAGATGCCCGCTTTGTCGAATTTGATGGCAGCGGTGAACGCACGAGAGCGCGCGCAGATCCTTCTTGAAGCGTCATATTACAGAAGTTTTGTTCCACCCCGTGCCAGCGCATATTTAATGAATTTATAATTTCGGGACGATATATTTTGATTCTTGCGAACCCAGCGGTTCTTGGCGGATTTTGGCATGCGCGGGCGATGGCGCGAGCGCGCGCGCGCCGTTTCATTTTTTGCAATGGGTGGTTGAACGCGGGCGTTTTTTGACCAGCGAGTGTCTGCGTTTTTTTTTTTTTTTTTTTTTTTTTTTTTTTTTTGCGCGGGATGCCGGGGCGCGCGCGGGGGTGGGGGGTGGTTTGGGGGGGGGGGGGGCGGGCGGCGAAATTGGCTCGGCTACGGTGGTGTATGTTCACATGTAAAATTCATGATGGGGCAGAATCGTAAGTGCACTGTGCATCCCGAGGCGGCAATGATACTCCCGCCTTCGGCGGGTGGTGAGTTTTTTTTTTTGTGTGCGAACGAGAATCCGCGTGGTGATGTTTTCGTGGAGCTACCTGCGTGGTGCAAATTGTGTCGAGCAGCTTGTGTTGTGCAGCCTATGTGTAGCAATCTGCGTGGTGCAATAGATGTGGCGTTGTCAATGTTGTGCGCTCTGCGTTGTGTAATTCAGATGGTGCATTTGATGTGGTGCGACCTCTGTTGTGCAATTGATGCTGCGCAGACCATGCTGTGCTATCTACGTGGCGCAGTCTATGCCGTGCACTCTATGTTGTGCAGTTCGCCAATGTTCGCAGTGAGTTGCCCACTCCACTGCTCGCGCAAGCATCGCGCCCGCGCGCCCGCAACTTGGTTTGCAAAAGTCATGCGACGGCGATTGCGGTGAGTGCTTTGTGTTGGCTGGTGCATCTCCGCGGCCGCTGTGGCCCGCGCGTGCTCGCGCGCGCAGCGGCCAGTTAGTTTGGCGTGGCCGAGGCGGCCGCGGTGGCGCTGGCCGCGGGGCACTTCTCAGCGGGCACTTCAGTGTGAGTCCGTGGCTTGGGCGGGGGCGGTGTCATGGCGACGCCGGCGGCGGTGGGCGCGATGGTGAAACTATCGATGATGGTTGCAATGGTGGCGATGACGACGGCGATGTCAACGACGGCGCCGATGCTGATCACGCTCGCTGGTAACGAAAACGATGTCCTCGCGTCGGTGATGACGGTTCTGGAAGAAGTTTGACATGCGCGCGCGGCCGGTGCGCGCGAGTGGCCCGCGCGGCATTATTTGACGCGGATCGCGCCCCCCCAAGAAAACACGCGCGCAAGGGCGTTCGATTGATTTCGACATGCGGTGCGAGAGGCCCTTTTGGCAGAATGTCATGACAATGCTTGAACAATTGTGGTTTTGTTAAGAACCCGCAAAGTCGCGCAGGTTTTCCGCTGTTAAAATGCAAGTGTTTTTCATGGGAAAAACCGATGTGGCACACTCGTAGGTTCAGTTGTTTGATAATTTTCGGGGCGCTCGTTTTTGGAATCCCTACGAAATTGACGGCGCGCGCGACGACGCTCGCGTGTGCACTTCGTCCGTTTTGTTTCCCCCTGTCTCTTTCGACGGATCCTTGCGGCAGCACGTGCGCAAAGGCGTTCGAACGATTTCGGCATGCATGCGCGTGCGAGGGGCCCGTTTGGTCGCATGTTGCGAACACGTTGGAACACGTATCGTCACCGTTGCGGAAAGATCTGATTTTAGTGACGTTCGGTTTTGCCATTGGTACGAAAACCATAGTTTTTCATTGGTTTCGGCATGCGCGCGCGACGGCGCGCGCGCGTGGTCCGCGTGGTGTTATTTGACACGGATCGTGCTTCCCCCCCCAGCGCGCGCGCAAAAGGCGCTCAGAGGACTCCGGCATCCGACACGAGAGGCCCGTTTGGCAGAGTGTGATGACAATGTTGGACAAATTATTAGGTTTTTGATGAATCCGCAAGGGCGCGCGCACATGTTTTTTACTATCAAACACCATTGATGTCATATAAAACAACGGATGTAGCAACGCAGTGCGTTTTTACATGTTTTTCGGGACACTCGTTTCTGGAACGCTTACGAAACCGAGAGTTTTGTGTCTGTGTGAAAAAACCGGCACGCGCGCACGACGCCGCCCGTATTGTTTCGCAGCGGATTCTTGCGGCAGCACGCGCGCAAGGGTGCCCGAACGATTCTGACATGCGCATGCAAGAGACCCGTCTGGTAGCATTCTATGACAATTTTGGAAAACCTATCATCTTCGTTGCGAAGCAATGTGTTGTTTTATAGGTTTTTGTGACATTCGGCTTTGACACCGTTACGGGGCCCAGAGTTTTCGACTAATTTAGGCATGCGCGCGCGACGACGTGCGCGTGTGTACGTCGTCAAATGTTTCCAACATGTGGTTGAACACGCATGGTTTTTGATAAACGAATGTGTGCGCATAATATTTGTTACCAATGATGTGGGGGGTGTCGACACCGGCCTGCCTGGGATGGTACGAACTTGTAAGTCGGATGGACGATGGGGCAGAACCGTATGTTAATTGCAAGACGAGAGTGGGGCGATCAAATCTGGGGGTGGGGTGGGGTAGATCTTATTTTTGTTGGAGAGGAGAACCTATGTGGGGCAGCCCCTGTGGCGTCGACGGGATGGCGACAGGTCGGCGACGGCGGCCACGTAGCCGCCAGACTGAAGACACGGCCCATACGACGGGCGGTGACGAGGCTGGGACGGGGCGGCGACGGCGGTCACATAGCCGCCTGACCGAAGGCACGGTCCTGTTCCTGAGAATTGGGGTAAGAATCTTTCATTTGTTGGGGAATTCTTCCATTGTGGCACAGTTCAGGCTGCAGCACGGGTTCGTTTTTGGACACATTCAAGCAGTTGGTGTCCAAGGGCACAGTTTGCGAGTACAAGGGGGTGGGGCCTGTGTGTGGACAAAAGTGATGAAGATGGCTTGAACCGAATGCACGAGTGAATGTTGTGAACAGATGACGAAGACACAACGACATCGGCAGGAGCAGCTGGATATGTGGAGCAGAGATCAGAAGTATGTTGGCTGTGTTCGAGAGGAAAGGGCATGTGGGCCAGTGCCAGGCAGGGACAAAATATGTACTCTGTCAGGGTGGTTTCGGGATGGCTACTGCCGTACAGATGATTCCGACCAAGGTCAACGGGGATACCAATCTAGGTGTGCATTTTCGTGCAACGCCACGAAGTCGCCGAAGACAACAATAACAAGTGTTATTCAATAGACTTACGCCACATCCGCCGACCCCCATGTACACTACGGCGCCCCCAGGGCTGCTTTCCACGACACCTGTCCGAAGTAGTGTGCGGCCATCGACGTCGTTCCTGTTGTCGTCAACGACGTGCCATGTTGCGATTATCGTAGTTCACGTTTGTCGCTTTTGCTTCGTTGTCGTTGCGCGCCGCTGATGTTGTGTGTTTGCTTGTTGTAATCATCGCTGTTGCCATCGTCGACGTTGTCATTGTAGGCGACGGTCGGCGTCGTTTTCCGTCGTCGTTGTCGTCATCGATAATTTTATTGTTGTTGTTGCTGTAGTTTAATTTCTAATGGGCAACTATTGTTGATCCCCCCTCCGGTAACCATTGTATGTTTCAATCAAGGTGCTCCTTCCGGGGCTCGCACCTTGCTTTTTACGAGGGACAGTGTGGGGTCACCAGATTGGGTTCTAGGCCCCCAGTTTACAACGACAACGGTTCCCGCCTGATATTTCCTCACAATGCATTCCCAAATCGCGCTCTCTTGCGTGGGGCTTCCTTACAATGTATATAGGGATAGCGCTCTCGCGTGGGGCTTCTCGCACTTTATTCAGACGCCGCGCCCTCGACACTCAGACATCACGCTTCCGCTGTGGATTTCTCAAGATTTGTTTGGGAATCGCGCTATCGCTCGAGACTTCCTCGCGATTCATGCAGGACGCACGCTTCATCAACCCGCCTGCTCGACCTGGCCGCCTGGGCCCGCCTTCCCGACCCGCCCGCTAGGGTCTACCCGCCCGATCTGCCAGTCTGGTTCTGCCACGTGTTCTCTTCGAGGCCCCCTTCCTGCTACTCTCTCTCGTGCTCCGTCCTCCTCCCTCCCCCTTGTCCCTTCCTTCCATCCGTCCTCTCTTGCACTACCTTAGGGGTGCAGGAACTATGCGTGGCAGGTAATAATGATATACGACAAAGTGAGTACGATCGAAGACGAAGAGGTTGGGTATCGAGGGTTTGGGATATACGTGTTGAATGGCACGCGAGCAGGTAACAGCGAGCAGTCTTAACATGATAGTGGTTGTCGCTGTGATTGTTGTAGATGTTGTCGTTGTCGTTGTCGTTGTCGTTGTCGTCGTTGTTGCTGTTGTTGCTGTTGTTGTTGTTGAACATTATTACTTCTAAAGAATAATTATTGTTGGGACCCCTGGTGCGCGGCCCCCTCGCCGCGCCTAGGCCGCAGCCATGTTTTCATCATTTTCGTGAGGAAGTCTCTGGCAAAACGGGTTGGTCCGGATCCGGTTGTTTTGTTACGGGCGGTTTTCCCTTGCAAAAAATAAGGCAAAGTGGACATTTCTTGTTCTAACATAACCAAACTTCAAGAATCCCTTGCAAAAAATAAGGTAAAGTGGACATTCGCGCGCGCAAGACGAAATCCTTCCAAAACCTTAGTGTTCGTAGCGATTTTAACATAAAAACATCAAAAAACCAATGGTTTTTCAAAAAAAAATGTCAAACTTTCATCCCGCGCGCTCTTGCGGATTCGTA
The DNA here is from genome assembly GCA_963575745.1 of Prorocentrum cordatum. NCBI lineage: Eukaryota > Dinophyceae > Prorocentrales > Prorocentraceae > Prorocentrum > Prorocentrum cordatum. Next base: position 83,588 of record CAUYUJ010004269.1, read on the forward strand.
GGAAACCCAACACTTTTTAAACATTTCTGTCAAACGGGCTTTTGCGAGCAACTTTTTCGAACTTCTGCAACAACGGTTGCGCACCTGCCAGGGCCATCATCCCTGTCAAATAATACCATGCGGGACACATTCGTTTTTTCTTCGCGCGCGCACGCCGAAATCTTCAAAAGCCATTGGAATTTCGCAACATTTACGAACACGAATCATAAATCGTCGTATACTAAGCTAGCGTCCAGAAAATGTTACCACAACAAGTCACTGTACCCATGCGCCAGTGTAGTAGCCACGGTCGTCCGCAGGCCACGAAGTGAAGTGTCCGAACGTCATAGGGCGGGAAGCTGGGTGTGGGTGGTGGCGAAGAGTCGTTTGGAAATTTGGTAGAGCTTGAACCGGCCCCCCCACAAAGTGGGGGTATTGCCCGCCTCCTATGAAAACCCTGGCACTGGTGAGAACGGAGTGTCCCCACGTGCTAGTAATTGTTGTTGTTGTTGTTGTTGTTGATGTTGTTGGTGTTGTTGTTGTTGTTGTCGTCGTGGGTCGAATGGCTTCACCTTTTCCGTTCTCCCTAGGGGGCGGACGGGACTCAATCTGCTTTCAACTCCTTCCTACTTCATGTTTCTACCTACATCTTCCGACCGATGGGTACCGATACCGCTACCCATCGATCACATGAGAGCCCCTAACTCTAAGAACACGATAAAGACGCGGCCTCACTGAGGTCCTGGTCTGCTCATGAGGGATTATACATGTGGGCGGCTTGGTCTGACACATTTGCAGAAAATGCTCCTATCCCTATTTTTTTGATCTCCTACCTTATGTCCCTCCGAAAGGGTTAGGGGTTCTGTTTTGGTTAATCAGCTACCTCTCCCTCGTTTTCCCTTTTTGAGGCCCCCTCGAGGCCCTCGTCGCCACCGCTGGATTCGCCTCGAAAGCCTGGTCAGAACGCACCCCTGTAGAGGTCTGGGGAGTAGCGGTATCGGAACCTTTCGGTCTCCCCAGATTTCCCTGTTGGGGCCGCCGTCGTTGTCGCTGCCAAGTTCCGACGCATGCCGAACTCATACGGTTTCTCGCCCAGGACCCCACACACAATCTGCTTGCTCGAGGGGGCCAGTGAGTGTTTCAGCCGTCGCAGTATTCTCCTCCCCTTGCTGGAGGTCGGCCTTCTTGTGGGAGGGGATGCCTCTGGGGGCAGCTCACCAGCCTCGAACTTATCCCCATCCCTAAAATTGACACGCCGAAAGGCGATGGCAATCTTAGGGATGCGCCCCCAAAAACTGAGGGAATCCCTAAGATTGGCACCGTGATGGGGCGGTGCCCAGCACGGGGATAGGGATATGTTCCAGGCTGGTAAGCAAGGGCTCCCTCGAGGGCGCGAAGTTATTCGCGCTTCGCGCTTCGCCGTCCTCCTTCCTCCTCCCCCTCCTCCTCGTCCTCCTCTTCTCCCCCTTGGGAGGGCGGCGCGAGAGCGCGAAGTTATTCGCGCTTCGCGCTTCGCGCAGCGCGAAGCGCGAAGTTGGGAGCCCTTGGTAAGGGATGCCTCTGGGGGCAGCCCCTCCGGGCGAGGTTGCTCTCTCCGGGAGCTGCTTTCCCCCTCCCGCTCCCCGGCAGGTGCCCAGGAGTGGCCCGGACGGCCTGCCTCGAGTTCGGAGGAGGAGGAGGAGGAGGAGGAGGAGGAGGAGGAGGAGGAGGAGGTACCCCATACCTCTACCCCTCCCTCGTTCTCCCCCTCGTGATCCTCCTGGGCGGCCCTCGTCGCCACCGCGGGATTCGCCTCGGAATCCTGGCCAGAACGCACCCCAACGCAGAGGTCTGGGGAGTAGCGGTATCGGTACCCTCTGGTTCCCCCACAAGTGATTCTGTTTTGCATCGGCTAATGCAATATGGGGGCCATATGAGGCTGTTCTTTCCCAGCATCCGTCCCCCCCTGAGCCGCTCTCTCCGTCCGCCCCCCTTCCAGCCGCGTCCTCCCCCCGCTCCTCCTCTTGCATGGTGGCACAGTTCGCTTCAACGGCATCTCTGTTTAGGCATCCATCGCCAGCGCAGACGTCCCCAACGCTCCCCCCCTCGCCCCCCTCCTCGCCCCCCTCCTCGCCCCCCTCCTCGGCCCGGCACCCCCGCCCACGGAACCTCTGCTCTTGGAGCCCCCACCCCACGACTTCTCCTCGCCCCCCCCCTCGCTCCCCTCCTCGCTCCCCTCCTCGGCCCGGCACCCCCGCCCACGGAGCCTCTGCTCTTGGGGCATTTTTCCCCAGCAGCTTTTTGTTTGCCGCCCTCCGCGGCGGGCCCGCGCCTCGGCCCGGCGCCCCCCTTCGCGCCCGACCTCTCTCCGCGTGCCCGCGCCCCGGCGGCCTCGCGGGAGGGCGCGCGTGCTTTTGGGGATGCGGTCGGGCCGAGGCATCTGTGCGGGCCCCAAGGATGCACACCACCACCACCACCACCACCACGTCTCTGGGCGCCCGAAAGGGGCACGGAAAGAACGGGTACGGTGCCCCACAGCAGTTCCTGCTCATGCTGAGCAGGATTCGCTGTCCACGCCGCCGCGGCCTGTGTCCACTCGAGACAGAAGGCCGCCTGCCCAACAGCGGCCGCTGTTGGTTTGGGACAACATTTCTTGTTGGGCATTGTACCCATTGTTTCCGTACCCATTTCGGGCGTCCAAAACGTCGATTCCTCTTCCCTCCTCCACCCTCATCTTCCTCGCCTCGTTCCTGGGAGAGGGAGGGGACGAGGCTGGTGGTGGTGGTGTCTACCTTTTCGGGCCCCGCAGTATACGACCGAGGTCGGTTCGGGGAGGGCACTCTGGCGCTCGCCGTGCTTGTTGGATGTGGTTGTGCGTCTTGGGGAGGGTACCCTGGGATGTTCTCTGTGTGTGTGTGTGTGTGTGTGTGTGTGTCAGGGGGCCACATGCGAACCCTACCCCTACCCCCCACGATTTCCGAGGGGGAGGGTGGGGTTCTTTTCGTTCGGGAGCTCCCGAGCGAAGTGAACCCCACCCTCCCCTCAAAAATCGTGGGGGGTAGGGGTAGGGTTCGCATGTGGCCCCCTATGTGTGTGTGTGTATTTCGCCGACGGAGGGCCCCGTGTTCCTGCAGGATGTTCCTCTGGCCTGTGTCCGACCGTGCAGAGACGTGACGTTCGCACAGGCGTCGCGGAGCGGCAGCGCGGCGGAGGGTGTGCGAGCTTCGGCAGGGTTTCACCCCGACGTTTCAGGCTCACCGTCACCTTCCGAGGCCCGAAAACCATCACTTCACTAATTTTGGGCCCCAGGGCCCACTGAGGCCCCAGGGGCCCCAGATTAGTGAAGTGATGTTTTTTTCCCACGTAAGGACCCCGAAATTCATCACTCCACTAAACCGAACCCAGGACGAAAGTCAGGGGCCGAATTGCTGCTGTGATGCCACATCGGCCTCGTACTCCTGTGCCACTCTGCACCTGTCGTGAATTCAAGGGGATCGCGGAACGCCTGGACACAATTCGGAGGCTTCGTTCGCATCCGTAGCTCCCGCTTTAGCATGCTACTTTGTCCGAGCACCCCCAGCGATCTTCATTCGAACGGTGATGTTCCCACGCACCGGGTATTTCCGTCATGGCAGAGCATGATGATATTGCAGTGTCTGATCGAAAACATTGTGACTGAACCCACTGTATTGTTACTTGGCATGTTGGGATGAAGGCTTCATCGTAATGTGAGTCTGTTGGTACGAGTCTGGACGCCGGGTGCGAATTGGGTTCTTCTTTAGAGTCCCTGCGAAGAGGGCGGCACCTGGTCTGCGTCGCGACCACGCCGGAGTTCCTGAATCACCAGAGGAGCATCGGTAACGATCTCTCGACGCCCGCGCCCATGTACGGCTTCCCGGGGCTGAAGCCTGGCGAGAGGGGCTGGGTTCAGGGGCAACCTTAGGGGAGATAGGCTCCCGGGGGGATGCATCGAACCCCCAATCGCCCATTCATTGCCGATAGGGGCCGACAGCCCACCACGCCCAGGACAGTTCGGAGGCGCCTTCGGGGGCCTATCGCCGATCTATCGGCGATGCATCGCCGATTCACGGTCGATGTTCCCTCCCCTTAGCTGTTCACCCCCCTAGCGTTGCCCCTCGGGCGGCATGGACTCGCATTCGGGCCTTCGTCTCTGCAGCTGCGGAGTTTCCTTTGGGACCCTGTCTCGTGCTTTTCCCCACGGAGCGCCAAGATGCACGCCTCGTTCCATTTGTAGGGCCCGATGGCACAACAGCGCCTCCGCGCGTCGTCGCGGTCGCCAGCGGTGCAGGTGGAGAAACCACAGCCTTTGGCCTTGGGGCTTCGGTCGGACCCCTGGCCTCCCCCACAGGACTCGCCCTGAGCACACCTCCCCGCCCCGGGAGGATGCACTCGGCCCCCCCCCCCCTTTGTTGCCCCCATCCCGCTCCCTCCTCGCCCTTCCTCTTGGCTTGGCTCTCCTTTCGGGCGGGACGAGAGGGGAGCATCGGGCAAGGGGGGGGTCCGATAGGGGGGAATGGGGAATCGGGAGTCGGGAAAATCAGCTGCGTGAGCTGGTTCTCAAACCCCCCCTTCCTTTCGCCCTCCGGCGGCGCCCAGCGGCGGCGGCGGCCAGAGGCGAGGGCATCGGCCGAGGACGAGGCCACTTGCGACGACGACGACGACGACGACGACGACGACGAGGAGGACGAGGAGGACGAGGACGACGACGACGACGACGACGACGACGACGACGACGAGGAGGACGACGACGTGAGCTTTGCTATGCCCCCCTTTCGCCCTTCCTCTCGGCTTGGCTCTCCTCGGGCCCGGCGCCGGGGCCCCCCCGCCGCCCGCGCGCCGGCCCCGCGGGAGGCGACGGGGCGCGCGTCGGGCGGGAGGCGCCGCGGGGCTCCCGGGGAAGAGCCTCGAGGCGGGCGTGCCCCCCTGCAGGGGGACTCCAGGGCTCATTTCGACGCCGCCGATTCGATTCGATTCGACTTCGAGGGGTCCCGATTCCGGTTCGATTCGATGTCGGACTCCGATTTGGGATGCGATTTCTCACTGGAGGCCTACTTGCCTGCCGATTTCCGCCGATCCGACTTTTCCCGACTCGGCTGCCGATTTCCGCCGATCCGATTCATTTCGAACGTCGATCCGACTTATCGATTCGATTCTGGGGGCGCTTGGGATTCTGGGCGAAAAATAGAAAAGATCAAAAAATAAACCCAAATGGTCAAAAGATACTAAAAAAGTAGTCCCCAGACTATGTTTGGATTCTGTTTTGATCATATTTGGGGTATGTTTTTTTTTGTTCGCCGAAAGTCCCCCTGTATGGGGGACAGGCCCGACTCAAGAAGAGCCTCCTCCAGCGGGGGAGGCCGTGTTCCTCGGGAGCTCTGGCGTGCAGCCGGCAGGAAGCGGCCGAGGGACGGCTGGGAGTCTGTGCGGAGCTCGCTCCCCGCAGCTGTCGCGCCGGATCCTGGGGGGTCCCCATGACGTTGGTCCTTATTCATGAGCCTTGTCGGACACACCCACACACATATATATATATATATATATATATATATATATGTACATATATATATGTACATATATATATATGTACAGATATATCAGCCACCCGCTACAGATCGCCGTATTGCCATCAAGAAAGGGTTCCTCGGCGAATCAGGATTCCGAGTTGTTCTGTTCTAGTTTGCTTGTCTCCCGAGGGCCCTAGTTTGCTTGTCTTCCGAGGGCCCTGAGACCGTCAGACAACGACTCAGGATTGCAAGCGTGTCCTCGGGAAAGCCCTGGGGTCCAGGACCCGTTTTCTTCAGATCACTTTCTTTTCATGCTGAATCGAAGCGTCGGCATCGCATGTGTAGGCATCCTGGAAGGGAGGATGTGTCACGCGAATTTGCGCCAACTGGGTCAGGGCTCGAGAGCAACGGTGACGGCATCGCAGGAGCAAAGAGGCTGGGAAAGAGAAGTGCGACCAACGAAGAAACGGCAGAATCGGATCTCACACGGGTGCAGTGGCGCCGGTAGTGGGCGGAAGGCCAGCCAGTTTCATAATTACCCGCTTCGGCTCTCTGGCCATTGCGCCATTCAGCATTACTACGCACGCGCAACACTTCATTCCAGCGCTCCAGGGGCCCCATGAGCGCTCCGAGATACCCCATGTAGCCCCCAAGAGCGCCCCTGAGCCCAAGACAGCTCAAGAGATCCTTGTTATGCTCCTACTACTGCCACGGACCGCATCTATTCGATAATCGGGCGGCCCGAGACAGTAAAACGCCATATGGATTTTCGTGTTTGTGGCTCTGAAGACTTTTGCGCTGAGGTCGTATTGGCCCAAAGAGAGCTCCCCAAGAGGTCGCAAGAGAGCCCCAAGCGGTACCCATGACGGCCAAATAGCACCCTCATTTCACCAATGCACCCCCCATATGCTCCCCGTTCAGCCCAAACCGGCCCCGATGTGCTCCCACGATGTTGGCCCCATACACCGCTTATGAGGGCTCGGTGCGTTCGCAATCTTTTGGACGCTGTGTTCAGTGCTGGTAGCTTCCGACAGGGCCTTACGCCAGGCTCGCTTCGGGGTCGATGCAGCGAGGACCCGCAGGCCCCCAAGAGGCCACAATAGCGCCCCCAAAGACATGGCATTTCGGCCTCATGCAGCATGATGACAGGTGAAGGTCAATGCGCACTTGGCTGACAAGAAAGGGTTTGAAACTGTACGCCTTTGAACATTCCACGGCTTGTTTCGAACTGATGTGTAGTGTATTGGTGTGAAGCGCGCTGTCGTGAACTGATCTGGGAAGATGCATGATGGACTGTTCTTCGTGTCTGAAACCGTGTGCCCGATTGCAATGACGCGACATCGCGAGACACAAGGGCGGAATGCGAACACGTAAACTGATGGTGTGTAATGTGAGTTGGGGCTGCGCCTGTGGGTTGACGTATGAGATGCTGGGCCGAACACAGAATGTAAGGAACACCTTGCGGGTGTATGAGATACATGGAAATAATGGGTGACAGGGTTTTTGGACGGACACAGAGAAAACGCAACTCAGGCGAAGGCCCATCCTTCCTTCATCCCATTTCGGTCGAGATCCCTGTCGTCAGTGCAGTGTAGCACAGCAAATTCATCGAGCAAGAAATGTGTGTGATCAATCTGTTTGTACGATGCTCACAGCTTGTCCAGCCGCATCAACATGTACTGCTGATAATCTGATTACGCCAGTCTCTAACATAGTACTGCACACGCTCCCGCACTCGCTTTGTGTCTGCACCGCAGAAGCAGGCATTCGGTTCGCTTCAGCTTCTCTTGGCTGGTCTCTCGCTTGTGGGCAGGGGTGGTGGACGGTCTGGGGACCACCCTGCCGCACGGCTGGATGCACTTTCTGGGGCGTCGCCCACCTCCTGCCGACGGTGCCGTGCGTGGCTTTCTCTCTCTCTCTCTCTCTCTCTCCCGGTTCCCCGCTTCCTCGCCTCCGCTTCGCCCGCGCGGGTGCTCGGAGCGACGGGGAGGGTGCAGGCGACAGCTGGTGCGTGTGCGCGAGCCGCTGGGCCGAGGCCACCCGCCCGGGGCCCTCCAACACCGCATGCCCAGGGAGCCCGCCCTCGCACGGCCCCCCCCTCTCTGATGATGGTGATGATGCTGCTGATGATGATGATGATGATGCTGATGACGACGATGATGATGATGATGATGATGATGATGCTGATGACGATGATGATGACGCTGATGATGATGATGATGCTGATGATGCTGATGACGACGATGATGATGATGATGATGACACTGATGATGCTGATGATGCTGATGACGATGACGATGACGATGACGATGAGGATGATGATGATGATGATGATGATGATGATGATGATGATGATGATGATGATGATGATGATGATGATGATGATGATCAGAATGACGACATCATTGCTTCCCCCCCCCATGCTTCGGCGGCGCGTGCCCCGCCCCTGGAGCCAGCTGCGCCGACAGGAGGGTTCGCACCTCTCCTCGCTGGCCACGGGGGCTGGTCTGCACAACGCCTCCCGCGCTACCCGTGAGCGCGGCGTCGCTGCTGCAGCAGCGCGGCTGTGCGCGCTCGTGTTGCTCCAAGGTCCACTAGACTCGCGGGGATCCACTTCGGGCGCTCCCTCGGGCATCGGGGCAAGCGCTCCCCCCCCCCTCCCGTCTCCTCCGTGCCTCTCTCCTCCCGTTCCGCGGATTGGTGATGGCGTTGTTGTTGTTGGTGCTGTTGCTGTTGCTGTTGCTGTTGCTGTTGCTGTTGTTGTTGTTGTTGTTGTTGTTGTTGTTGTTGTTGTTGTTGTTGAACATTATTACTTCTAAAGAATAATTATTGTTGGGACCCCTGGTGCACGGCCCCCTCGCCGCGCCTAGGCCGCAGCCATGTTTTCATCATTTTCGTGAGGAAGTCTCCGGCAAAACGGGTTGGTCCGGATCCGGTTGTTTTGTTACGGGCGGTTTTCCCTTGCAAAAAATAAGGCAAAGTGGACATTTCTTGTTCTAACATAACCAAACTTCAAGAATCCCTTGCAAAAAATAAGGTAAAGTGGACATTCGCGCGCGCAAGACGAAATCCTTCCAAAACCTTAGTGTTCGTAGCGATTTTAACATAAAAACATAAAACAACCAATGGTTTTTCAAAAAAAAGTGTCAACATTTCATCCCGCGCGCTCTTGCGGATTTGTAGAAAACCGAACACTTTTTAAACATTTCTGTCAAACGGGCTTTTGCGAGCAACTTTTTCGCGTGCTTCGAACTTCTCCAACAACGGTTGCGCACCTGCCAGGGCCATCATCCTTGTCAAATAATACCATGCGGGATACCATCTCAAATAATACCATACCATTAACTGTACCCATGCGCCAGTGTAGTAGCCACGGTCGTCCGCAGGCCACGAAGTGAAGTGTCCGAACGTCATAGGGCGGGAAGCTGGGTGTGGGTGGTGGCGAAGAGTCGTTTGGAAATGTGGTAGAGCTTGAACCGGCCCCTCCACAAAGTGGGGGTATTGGCGGGCGTTGTATGAAAACCCTGGCACTGGTGAGAACGGAGTGTCCCCACGTGCTAGTAATTGTTGTTGTTGTTGTTGTCGTCGTCGTCGTCGTCGTCGTCGTCGTCGTCGTCGTCGTTGTTGTTGTTGTTGTTCTCGTTGATGTTGTCGTTGCTGTTGTTGTTGCTGCTGCTGTTGTTGTTGCTGTTGTTGTTGTTGTTGCTAATGTGGTTGTTGTTATTCATATGGTTGATGTGGATGCGATGACGCTTGTGCTGATATTGTTGTTGTGGCTGCTGTTGTTGTGGTCGTGGTCGTGGTTGTTGTGGTTGTGGCTGTTGTAATTGTTGTTGTTGTGATTGTGATTGTGGTTGTGGTTGTGGTTGTGGTTGTTGTTGTTGTGATTGGTGTTGTTGTGGTTGTTGTGGTTGTTGTGGTTGTGGTGGTTGACGTTGTTGTTGTTGTTGTTGTTGTTGTTGTTGTTGTTGTTGTTGTTGTTGTTGCTGCTGTTGTTGTTGTTGTTGTTGTTGTTGTTGTTGTTTTCTCAATCCTACAAAAAGTTAGTGTTGATCCCCCCTCTGGTGACCATTGTTTTTTCAATTTAAATGGTCCTCCGGGTGCTCGCATCCTGTTTGTTTATCAGATAGCGTGTGGTGCCACCAAATCTTGTTGTCCTTCGGCTTACAGCAACAAAGGCTTCCGCCTAATAGTTCTTCACAATTTATTTCATCGCTTCGCTCATTCCGTCAGCTCGTTTTTGCGTACCGCTGAGTCGGCTGGCCGAGTGGTCGTCGGCAGTGCGGAGCTGCAGGGTCGGCGTGTGTGTCTGTGAGAGATTGCTTCTGGCACGTCTGGGGTTGAAGCAGCTCCGGTGGAGCAGTCGCGTGACGGTCGTTTGGACATTGTGGAGAATATGTCGGAAGTTCGTTGGTTTCCTACGTGGTTTCTGGGTGTTTGCCGCCCTGTGGGGCTTCTGGTGTTTCGTGGGGGCTCGTTGCCTGCGGAAGCTCGCTGGGGGGCCGTTCGAGTGAGAGGAGGAGCGATCTGATGTGATGATGAAACTCTCGTGTCGGAGGGTGGCGGGTTTTGAATGGGAACATCGGCTCTCGTTTTGTCCCGATGTCGTTTGCCATTCCGATCGCCAGGTGCAGGAACAGCATTGGTGATTATTTTCCCTTCTATCCTCTTCTCCCAGATTGAGTTCCCCGGTATGTTGTTGTACGTAGTTGGATCAGCACTGGTTTAAGCAAGCGCGCAATTTATGACTGAGTGCTCGTGAGGCTCGTGGTGCGTTTTACTCTTCATTGTCTTTCCTCTCTCACACTTCTGGACCCAATCTGCCCTGTCTCCTCGCAGCGCCGATGTGGGCATCCGGAGGGCAGTGCGCAGGAAGCTCTTGGGAGGTCTCCGGGGCATTCGGGGACGTTTCAACCTGGTGTTTTTTGGCGCTCATCTTGGCGGCCTCCTGGCCGCCCGTTGGGGGCCTATTGGGGCTTCCTAGGGCTTCTGGGGCCCTCCTGGGGGCTCCTTGTTCGACATGTTGTTTCGTGTTCCCCCTCTGGGGCCTCGGTTGGGGCGTTCTTGGGACCTTCATGGGTCTTGGAGTCGTCTTGGGCGGTCCTGGAGCCGTCTTGGGCCACCGTGGGGCTCTCTCGGGGCCCTCTCGGGCCCTCTTGGGGCGATCTCGAGGACTTCTTGGGCCGTCTAAGCCGAAAAGAGGGGCGCGGCCAAATCTGTGCAAAGCCGACGAAGAATCAACACATTGCACCTCTTGGGGCCCTCTTGGGAGTGCTTTTGGAGGCCTCTCGGGGCGTCTGGGGGCAATCTTGCTTGCTCCCGCCTGATAGTTCTTCGCAATTTATTCGAACATCGCATTCTCGCGCGGGGCGTCCTCACAATTTATGCAGGCATCGCACTCGCGTGGGACTTTCTCGCAATTTATCCAGACGCCGCGCCCTCGACGCTCAGGAATCGCGCTCTCGCCGAGGATATCTTGCGATTCATTTGGGGATCGCGCTGTCGCTCGAGATTTCCTCGCGATTCATGCAGGGCGCGCGCTTCAGCAACCCGCTCGTTCGACCTGGTCGCCTGGGCCCGCCGTCCCGACCCGCCCGTCAGGGTCTACCCGCCCGATCTGCCCGTCTGGTTATGCCGCGTGTTTTCTGCTCCCAGCCCCCCCTGCTGCTATTCCCTCTCGTGCTCCATCCTCCTCCCTCTCCCTTGCCCTTTGCTTCCATCTGTCCTCGCTTCCCCCGCCTTGGGGGCTGCGCGAAACAATCCGCCCTATTGGGGGGTGCGATCGAAAACGAAGAGGGCGGGTATCGAGGGTTCGGGATATACGCGTTGAACGGCACGCGAGCAGATAAGTGCGACTAGTATCATTCTTATTGTTGTTGCGTTGCTATTCTTGTTTTTTTTTTTTTTTTTTGATATTGTCATCGGTGATGTCGTTGGTGTGGTTGCTGTTGTTATGGTTATTGTTGTTCTTGTTGTTGGGTTCGTAATTCTAAAAGACACTTATTGTTGATCTCTGTTTCGGTGACCATCGTATTTTTTCAATTGGAATGCTCCCCGCGGGGCCCGCACCCTGTCTTTAATCAGGGAACGCTTGGTGCCACCAAACTGTGTTGTCGGCTCCCTGTTTACAGCAACAACGGCTCCCGCCTGATGCTTCCTCACAAAACGCACTCTCGCGTGGGATTCCTTTGCAATTTATTCAGACGCCGCGCCCTCGACACTCAGGAATCACGCTTTTGCTTTGGCCTTTCTCATGGTTTAGTTGGGAATCGCGCTGTCGCGCGAGTTCTTCCCGTGATTCATGCGCTGCGCACGCTTCACAACCCGCCTTTTTGATCTGGCCGCTTGGGCCCGCTTTCCCAGACCGCCTGTTAGGGTCTACCCGCCCGATGGGCCCGTCTGGTTTTGCCCGGTGTTTTCTGCTCCTAGCCCCCCTTCTGCTCATCCCGTGCTCCAGCCTTTTCCCTCCCCGTCCATCCGTCTTCTCTAATTGCGCGCGGCATGTAAGGAAGATGTATTCCCAGGGGGTTGCGTTCGATGACGAATAAAGCGGATACCCAGGGTTTGGGAGTATACGTGATGAATGGCACGCGAGCAGTTAAGAGCGAACCGTTTTACATTGATTGTTGATGTTATTGCTGATGCAGTTGGTGTCGCTGTTGTTGCTGCTGCTGTTGTTGTTGCTGTTGCTGCTGCTGTTGTTGTTGTTGTTGTTGTTGTTGTTGTTGGTGTTGTTATTGTTATTGTTTATGTTGTTGTTGATGTTGTTGATGTTGTTGTTGCTGCTGCTGTTGGTCTTGTTGTTGGATTTTCATGTCGATCTAATAAACAGTTGTCGTTGACCCCCTTCCAGCGACCATTACATTTTTTCAGTTAGAATGTTCCCTCCCTGTGCCTGCAGCCCGTTGATTAATGAGGATCGTGTGGTGTCACGAAACTTAGTTGTTGGGCCCCGAACTACAACAATAACGGCTCCCGCCTGACAGGTCCTCACCATTCATTCCCAAATCGCGCTCTCGCGCGGGACGTCCTCACAACGTATGCAGGAAACGCGCTCTCGCGTCGGACTTCAAGTGACTTCCTCGCAATTTATGCAGACGCCGCGCTTCCGACACTCAGTCATAACGCATTCGCTTTGGATCACGATTTACAAGGGGGGGACCCGAGGGTTGGATGTACGTGTTGACTGGCACGCGAGCAGCCTTAAACTGATGGTTGTTGTGGTGGTGGTTGTTGTTGTCGTTGCTCGGAAGATTGGGGACACCGGCCCGCCTTTATTGTTGAGTTCTTCCAGAAAAAAACCCAATCGTTACCTTTAAAGATAAGCAGAGCTCCAGCAACCGCGGGCTTGCCCCACGGGACCGGATAAGGTGTTGGCACTGCGGCGGCGGCGGCAGGGGCTTCCGCGGGGCCGGAGATGGTGTTGGCACTCCTGCTTCGCTTCCTGAGGTTCCTCAAGAATCCGATGGCGTTCCTTACGCATCCGATGGAATTCTTCAGGAGGAATCCGATGGAATCCTGGAGGATTCCAATAGAATGCCTTGGAAACCCGATTGAATTCCTTAAGAATCCCATGGCAATTCAGCGGAATCCAATGGGAGTCCTTAGGACCCCTATAGAATTCCTTCGGAATCCAATGGGATTCCTTAGGGAGAAACTGATGGAATCTCTTAGAATTCCGAGGGAATTCCTTGGGAATACGATGGGCTCCCTTGGGGATCCCATGGGATTTTGTGAGGAGCCGGGAGAATTCGTAAGGTTTCCTCAGGACTCCTGAGGATTCTCGAGGATCGCTGAAGAATCCTCAGGAGTGCCCACAGGTTTCCGAACGATTCCTCAAGACTCCTGAGGATCCTTGGGGATCTTTGAGGATTTCTCAGGTCGTGAGGAACCCAGAGGGTTCTTCAGGATTTCTCCGCATTCATGAGGATCCTTCAGAAACTGTGAGGATTCCTCAGGACTCGTGAAGAGCCCATCGGATTCTGAAGGATTCCTGAGGACTCCTGGGGATTTTTGAGGATTTCTGAGGATTCGTCAGGACTCGTGAGGAGCCCAGAGGATTTCTAATGATTCTTCAGGTCTCGTTGAGGAACCCGGAGGATCCCTGCGGATTCCCCAGGATTCGTGAGGAGCCCAGAGGATTCTTAAAGATCCTCAGGACTCATGCGGATTCTTTAGGATCTCTCAGGATTCGTCAGGACTCGTGAGGAGACCAAAGAAACCTAAGTATTCTCATGGCTTCTGAGGACCCCTGAGGATCTCTGAGGATGCCGAAGGATTTCTCAGGATCCCTGCGGTTTTCCGAGGAGCGCAACCACGGTTCTGGAGAAGGCAGTAGCACACGGGGAACGGTTACACGGGGCCGGAGTGTACTCTTGTCCAGTGGGGCGCGTCGCCACCGCAGGGAGCCCGCTCCAGGGCCGGATGAATCGTCGTCTCGCAGTGAGCGCCAGAACAGAACCCACGGGGCCGGAGTGTCCGTTGCTCCACCAGGGTGTGTCCGTTGAGCGTGCTTCCCCGTCCGGGGGCTGGAGTCTCCGTTTTTCGTTTTTTTCCCAACCCTCCTTGGTTGGGTATTCGTTTTGAATAGAGCAGTGTGGTCTCCACTCCTTCCCGTCCCGTCCCGCCTCCCTCTTGCCTCCTCCTGTCTTGCCTGCGAGGGGGCTGCGATCTGTGAAACTGTCGCCACTTTCGAGGCCTGCTGGGGGGCCCAGCACAGTGACGCCACGGGCAGATTCAAATTAGACCTCGCCATCCCTGGGGGGGCTGCGATCTGTGAAACTGTCGCCACTTTCGAGGCCTGCTGGGGGGCCCAGCACAGTGACGCCACGGGCGACCTCGCCATCCCTGGGGTGCGATCTGTGAAACTGTCGCCACTTTCGAGGCCTGCTGGGGGGCCCAGCACAGTGACGCCACTCAAATTAGACCTCGCCATCCCTGGGGGGCTGCGATCTGTGAAACTGTCGCCACTTTCGAGGCCTGCTGGGGGGCCCAGCACAGTGACCACGGCGACCAAATTAGACCTCGCCATCCCTGGGGGGCTGCGATCTGTGAAACTGTCGCCACTTTCGAGGCCTGCTGGGGGGCCCAGCACAGTGACGCCACGCGCGGACCCAAATTAGACCTCGCCATCCCTGGGGGGCTGCGATCTGTGAAACTGTCGCCACTTTCGAGGCCTGCTGGGGGGCCCAGCACAGTGACGCCACGGGCGGACCCAAATTAGACCTCGCCATCCCTGGGGGGCTGCGATCTGTGAAACTGTCGCCACTTTCGAGGCCTGCTGGGGGGCCCAGCACAGTGACGCCACACGCAGATTCAATTTAGACCTCGCCATCCCTGGGGGGGCTGCGATCTGTGAAACTGTCGCCACTTTCGAGGCATGCTGGGAGGCCCAGCACAGTGACGCCACGGGCAGACTCAAATTAGACCTCGCCATCCCTGGGGGGTCTTGCATAAGGACTCGAGCTTGTCGACCCGAACGTCTGTCAGGTTCAAACGCTGCTCCATGGTGTCCAAACGCTCCGACAGGGCCTCCCGCATCTCCACGACGGAGTGGTCCAACTTTGTGAAATCGTTGCGGAGACCACTCACTGCCAGAGTCACCGGCTCGAGACCACTCACTGCCAGAGTCACCGACTCTGGAAGAATCTGCCGCGCCGAACATCAACGCCATGGAGTCCAAGATCTACGAGTGCATCGAGGCCTACTTGAAGAACGAGGATACGCAGCACAGTGGTAGCAATGCGTACCGGGCCACGGTCACGGACCCGCTGGACAAGAGGGCCGTGAACATGGTTATTGGCAACTTGGACGGGCTCGAGGACCTCACGAAGGCCACCGCGTGGTTGCAGGACAAGCTCTCCTACCTCAACGGCCCGGCTCCGGTGAAGGTGTACGCCAAAGGCGACTTCAAGGGCATCGTGTTCGTAGAATTCCGGTCGCCTGCACTTCGTGATCGTGCCGTGGATTTGCTCCGGAGTGCTGGCCTCACAAGCGGGGGCAAGAAAGTGTGGGCGTCGCAAGACCGCTCGCTACCGGAGAGGGCGGCGCGCAACTTCTGCCTCGGCCTGAAGCGTGTGCTGAAGGAGGAGTGGGAGGTGCCGTACACGATCTCTGTCAGTGACGAGTCGCCGCACATCGTCAAGGTAGGGGGCGAACACGCGCTGACGGCGACAGTGGGCAACAACACGGTTCAGTACGACTGGCAGGGGGAGTGGAAGACGTGGACTGAGCTCCACGATCACCCTATGATCAAGGAGTTGGCCGTGAAATCGACGGAGCTGTTGGCGAAAGCGGCGAGGGGCATGAAAGGCACCAAGGGCGGAGGCACGGCGACCAAGGGGGGCGCGAAGGGCCACCGCGCCTAGCAAACACAGCACATGAGCAGAGTTTCACCCATAGTTTCACCCGCTGGTGGAGGTGGCGCCCCTACACCTGCTATTAACGATTTTGTTCACTCCCGAATTCAACATTGCATTGACGATATGATTTCACCTGCAGTCGGCCCTACTGCAGAGGCAGCGCCGTTATCCCGAGCAGAGCGTGCAGAGGAGTTCCGCGGCGGACGCCTTCGGCCTTGCCACCGGCAGCTCCGCGCTGGCACGTGGAATGTGGAGGGGCTCACGGAGGCAAAGCCTACGGAGCTGGAGTGGCACATGGTGTCCTTGGACATTGATGTGCTGTGCATCCAAGAGACGCATAAACCAGCTTCGGAGTATTATGTAAGAGAGACGGGGTATCTGGTCATTTTGTCCGGCTCTCCCAACCCAGACGACAAGGAGACGGCCGGCGTGGGCTTCATCGTCTCCCCGAGGCTCCGTTCAAGCATCGTGGGCTTCCGGCAGGAAAATGCACGCATGGCTTATCTGAAGATGCGGGTGCGTGGGGGCAAGGCGGTGGTCTGCAGCGCTTACGCCCCGCACAGCGGGAAGTGCTTCGAAGACCGGCAGCAATATTATTCTGACTTGGGGGAGTTTGTGCGCAAAATCTCAGGGCACGGGCCGGTCATGGTTTACGGCGATTTCAACGCCCGGCTGCACCGTCGTTTCCCACAGGAAGAGGACGTCCTTGGCCCTCACGTCTTCGGCTGCCCCCGGGCTGAGCACAACCCAGCATCAAACCGCAGCCTCTTGATAGAGATGTGTGTGAATCTGAGGCTCGCCGTTGGCAGCACGCACTTCGATGTTCCCGCAGACAGACAGATAACTTGCTACAATGTGGGCTGTCAGCCGTCTGACCCTCCGGAGCCACGCAATTTTGGCCAGATCGATTTTGTCCTCATGCCCGCCGCTTGGATGCATCAGCTTCGACATGTTCACAGTGACCGCTCACGAGCTCTGGCTTCGCATCACTTTCTCGTTGTGGCTGATCTGGAGATCGACGTCCCCCGGGAGCCCAAGAAACGGCGCCCTCGACAGCTTGATCTTAAAGCGCTGAGGGGGCCGACTGGCGAGAAATTTGCACGGGCGTTCGACGCGGCGATGCTCTCGGAAACCGCGCGGGGCAACGTGGTGACCGCTACTGACCTCGAGGAGGCTATGACTCGTTCTTTCCACTCTGCCGCCGGCGACTGCATTCCCCGCCTGCAGCTCGCGCCAAAGCGCCCCTGGATCTCTGGGCAGACGCTGTCCCTGATTCAGCAGAGAACGGAAGCGAGGCTGAGCGGGAGGGTGGATCAGGAGAGACAGCTGCACGCAGAAGTGAAACGCTCCGTGCGCAACGACAGGTCAGCGTGGCTCGACGCACTCCTCGCCACTGGGCAATGGGACCAGCTGAAGCGCCTCCGGAAGGGCTTTGCTCCGAAACAGGGACGGCTGAGGGGCAGGGGTGGAGAGCTGGTGGACTCCGACCGCCGCGCAGAGACAATGGCCGAGTATCTGAACAAGGTGCAGTGGGCCACCCGCGCCACAACGCTTATGTCCAGCGAGCCCCTTGGCGACGAGCTGAACGTGAGCGACGCCCCCATCAGCAGCGAAGAAGTGGCAGCGACAGCCAAGCGCATGCGCTGGGGCAAAGCTTGCGGCGCTGACGGGGTGCCCGGCGATTTCTGGAAAGCTACGTGCAGGGCGGGCTCCGCGGCGCAGAGATGGGCGCTCGCATTATGCGAGAAATGCTGGCGGGAGGGGTCGGTCCCCGAGGCGTGGCACGATTCCTTGGTGACGACCATATTCAAGAAGGGCGACGCTTCCAAATGCGAGAATTATCGCCCGATCTGTCTGCTGCAGGCCGGGTATAAGCTCTTCGCCAACATCGTCCTCGAGCGCCTGAAGCAGGCCGGGGCCGAGGATCGCATCTGGCCCACGCAGTTCGGGTTCAAGTCGAGGAGCGGCACAGCTGATGCCGTCTTCCTGGCGAGGCGGCGCCTGGAAGAAGTCTGGGCGTCTAGAGATGGACAGCTCGTGCTACTGGCGCTCGACTGGGCGAAAGCGTTCGACAGCGTCATGCCCGACGCGATGATCGCGGCCCTGAAACGCTTTGGGCTCCCAGAGCGGGTGTTGAACATCGTGGGCTCGATCTACAGTGGCAGAATGTTTGCTGTGAGAGACGCGGGGCAGACGTCTTCCAGGCAGGCGCAGGGAGCGGGCATCTGCCAAGGCTGCCCGCTCTCTCCGTTCCTCTTCGTCATGGTGATGACCGTCCTCCTGGGCGACGCCCGGCGGAGCCTGGGAGATGCTGGCGGAGATATCAGTGACCTTGTTTACGCCGACGACACGTTGATTGTCGGGGCATCTGCGCTTCAGGCAGAGTCCTACATGAGAGCTATAGAGTCCGCTGGGTCCAACTACGGCCTCGTCTTCAATTGGGGCAAGCTGGAGATGTTGGCTGCGAGGTGTGAAGGGGACATCTCTAAGCCCGACGGTGGTCTCATCCCCCGCAAGGAGCACCTGGTCTACTTGGGCAGCGTGCTCTCGGCAGACGGTTCAGCCGGGCCGGAGCTCAATCGACGGCTGGGCCAGGCGAAGGCAGAATTCGAAGCATTGTGGCGGGTGTGGTCCCGTTCCACGGTGTCGACCCGGAGGAAGCTGATGATCTTCGAAGCGTGTGTGCAGACGAAGCTGCTTTACAGCCTCCACACCACCTGGCTGAAGAAGCAGGAGCTGGCCAAGGTGGACGCGTTCCACGTGAGGTGCCTCCGGCGCATTCTTGGCATTGGCCACTCGTACTGGAGCAGGGTGACCAACGCCAGCGTGCTGCAGCTGGCGGGGCGGATGAAGCTGAGCAGTGTCTTACTCCAGAGGCAACTGTGTTTGTTTGGACAGATAGCAAGATGCGCGGGAGGGCACCCTCTCCGAGACGCTATTTTTGACCCTCCGCCCCCCTCCCCCTCCCCCTCCTCCCCCCCCCTCCCCTCGCCCCTCTCCCCCGTGCATACTAAAACCGCTAGGAAGAGAGGTCGTCCTAGGCAGACGTGGGCCGGAGAAGTCGGCAGGCACGCCGCTGCCGTCTGCGACGATTGCGGTTTTCCCAAAGAGAATATAGATGTTATCCCAGCAGACAGCTGGAAGACAGCTGTGCGGAGGTATTGCGCGCCACGCTAGCTTGTCTCAACTGCTCATGTGCTTGTCACGAGGCTTCGCAACATGCAACATCCCTGGGGGGCTGCGATCTGTGAAACTGTCGCCACTTTCGAGGCCTGCTGGGGGGCCCAGCACAGTGACACCACACGCAGATTCAAATTAGACCTCGCCATCCCTGGGGGGGCCTGTGAAACTGTCGCCACTTTCGAGGCCTGCTGGGGGGCCCAGCACAGTGACGCCACGCGCAGATTCAAATTAGACCTCGCCATCCCTGGGGGGCTGCGATCTGTGAAACTGTCGCCGCTTTCGAGGCCTGCTGGGGGGCCCAGCACAGTGACGCCACGCGCGGACCCAAATTAGACCTCGCCATCCCTGGGGGGCTGCGATCTGTGAAACTGTCGCCATTTTCGAGGCCTGCTGGGAGGCCCAGCACAGTGACGCCACGCGCGGACGGACCTGAGCGGAACCTCGCCATCCTTGGGGGGCTGCGATCTGCGAATCGGTCGCCACTTTCGATGGCTGCTGGTGGGTCTTGCGGGGTGAGGCACCGCGCGGACCTGAGCGGGACCTCGCCGTCCCTGGGGAGCTGCGATCTGCGACATTGTCGCCACTTCCGAGGGCTGCTGGTGGGTCCTGCGGGGTGAGGCACCGCGCGGACCTGAGCGGGACCTCGCCGTCCCTGGGGGGCTGCGATCTGCGAACGTGTCGCCACTTCCGAGGGCTGCTGGTGGGCCCTGCGGGGTGAGGCACTGCGCGGACCTGAGCGGGACCTCGCCGTCCCTGGGGGGCTGCGATCTGCGAAACTGTCGCCACTTTCGAGGGCTGCTGGTGGGTCCTGCGGAGTAGGCACCGCGCGGACCTGAGCGGGACATCGCAATCCCTGGGGGCTGCGATCTGCGAAACCGTCGCCACTTTCGAGGGCTGCTTGAGGCACCGCGCGGACCCTCGTCGTCCCCGGGGGGCTGCGATCTGTGAAACTGTCGCCGCTTTCGAGGGCTGCTGGTGGGCCCTGCGGAGTGAGGCACCGCGCAGGCCTGAGCGGGACCTCGCCGTCCCTGGGGGGCTGCGATCTGCGAAACCGTCGCCACTTTCGAGGGCTGCTGGTGGGCCCTGCGGGGTGAGGCACCGCGCGGACCTGAGCGGGACCTCGCCGTCCTTGGGGGGCTGCGATCTGCGAAACCGTCGCCACTTTCGAGGGCTGCTGGTGGGTCCTGCGGAGTGAGGCACCGCGCGGACCTGAGCGGGACCTCGCCGTCCTGGGGGGGGGGGCTGCGATATGCGACATGTCGCCACTTTCGAGGGCTGCTGGTGGTTCCTGCGGAGTGAGGCACCGCGCGGATCTGAGCGGGACTTCGCCGTCCCTGGGGGGCTGCGATCTGCGAAATTGTCACCACTTTCGAGGGCTGCTGGTGGTTCCTGCGGAGTGCGGCACCAGGCAGATCTGAGCGGGACATCGCAATCCCTAGGGGGCTGCGATCTGTGAAATTGTCGCCATTTTCGAGGGCTGCTGGTGGGTCCAGCGGAGCGAGGCACCAGGCAGATCTGTGCGGGACATCGCAATCCCTTGGGGGCTGCGAGCCTCACGAATGCCGCTTGCAGAAGTAGATGCGCCCATGTCACGTCATCACCTCCGTATAACGTCTCCCAAGCTACTCATGCCCTTTGTTGCGCAGGGGTTGGGTACGTCGCCAGGGTAAGTATTTATTTGTTTTTGTGTGTTGTTGTTGATGTTGCTGTTGGTGTGTTTGTAACTGATGAGGTTGTTGTTGTTGGTGTTGTTGTTGTTGTTGTCGTTGTTGTTATGGGTGTTATGTTTATGTTTCTTGTTTTCGTAAGTGTGGTTGTTGTGATTGTTGTTGTTGTTGCTGCTATGTGTATTGTTGCTGTTGTTGGCGTGTCTGTTTTTGTTGTATTTGTAGTTGTTTTTATAGTTGTTGATGTTGTTGTTGCTGTTGCTGTTGCTGCTGTTGCTGTTGTTGTTGTTGTTGTTGCTGTTATTGTTCTTGTTGTTGTTGTTGTTGTTGTTATTGTCGTGCTGTTGTTGTTGTTGCTGTTGTTGTTGTTGTTGTTGTTGTTGTTGTTGTCGTTGTTGTTGTTGTTGTTGTTGTTGTTGGTGTCGTCGTTGTTGTTGTGATTGTGATTGTTGTTGTTGTTGTTATTGTTGTTGTTGCTGTTGTTGTTGTTGTTATAGTTGAAGTCGTCGTTCTGGTTGCGGTTGCCGTTTTTTGCTGTTGTTTGTTGTTGTTGTTGCTGCTGTTGTTGTTGTTGTTGTTGTTGTGTTTGTTGTCGTTGTTGATCTCTCACTACTGAAGAATGATCATTGCTGATCCCCTTTCCTCCGGTGACCATCGCGTTTTTCAATTGAGATGCTTCCCACAGGGCTTGCACCTTGTTTTCTATCAGAGAAAGTCACTAAGGTCAAACTGCGTTGTTGGCCTCTTAAATACAACAACGGCTCCCGCCTGAAACTTCTTCACAATTTATTTAATCGCTTGGCTCATTCCGCCGGCCCTGGAGCGCTATTTGGGGCCTCTTGGGGCCGTCTTGGGGGCCTCTTAGGGGCTTCTTGGGAGCGTCTTGGGGCTCCTTGGCGGCGTCTTGGGCTCCCCTGGGGCCTCTTAGGGGCCTCTTAGGGGCCTCTTAGGGGCCTCTTAGGGGCCTCTTAGGGGGCTCTTAGGGGGCTCTTGGGGGCCCCTTGGGGCGGGAGGGGGGGTAGTCGATTGCAGCCACCCCCTCGGAGGCCACGATCCTTGTGAGGGGTGGCGAAAAATAGCCTCCCCCCTGGGGATTGCCCGGGACCCAGCCAGGACCCGGCCGGGGATCGACCAGGGTACTTTTCGTCCGGGGGCCCCCAGGGGCCGCCCGCGCGCGCGAACTAGAAATATTGTTAAGTAGTTACTGGAGATTTTAGCACGCCTCTGGCCCGTTGGGCCGGCGAATTCCCAAATCGCGCTCTCGCGCGGGACTTCCTCACAACGTATTCAGGAATCGCGCTCTCGCATGGGACTTCCTTGCGTTTTATTCAGACGCCGCGCCCTGAACATTTAGGAGTCACGCTCTCGCTATGGATTTCCTCACGATTGATTTGGGAATCGAGCTGTCGCTCGAGACTTCCTCGCGATTCACGCAGGGTGCACGCTTGAGCAACCCGCCTGCTCGAAGTGGCCGCCTGGGCCCTCCTTCCCGTCCCGCCTGGTGGGGTCTACCCGCCCGATCTGCCCGTCTGGTTCTGCCACGCGTTTTCTGCTCCTAGCCCGTGCTCCATCCTCCTCCCTCCCCCTTGTCCTTCCTTCCATCCGTTCTCTCTTCCCCTGCCTAAGAGGCTGCGCGACATACACGTTGCAGACAAGAAAGATATACCCCCAAGGGGGTACGGTCGAGGATGAAGATGGTGGGTATCGAGGGTTCGGCATATTCGTGTTGACTGGCACGCGAGCAGATAAGAACGAACAGTCTGAACATGAATGCTGTTATTGTTGTTGTTGTTGTTGTTGTTGTTGTTGTTGTTGTTGTTGTTAAACTCTCATTTTTGAAGAATAATTATTGTTGATCCCCCCCCACCGGTGCACATTGATTTTTTTCGATTGAAGTGCCACCCCCGGGGCTCGCACATGGTTTTGTCTCAAGGAAAGTCTTCCTGCTCAAACTGTGCCCCTGCCCCCCGGGCTACAATAACAACGGCTCCCGCCTGAGACTTCCTCGATTTTTACTCAGGACCCCCGCTCCCGCCTGAGACTTCCGCGCAATTTACTCAGGAAAGGCGCTCCCGTCTGAGACTTCCTCGCAATGTAATCAAGACCCCCGCTCCCGCCTGAGACTTCCGTGCAATTTACTCAGGGAACGGCGCTCCCGTCTGAGACTTCTCGCAATGTAATCAAGACCCCCGCTCCCGCCTGAGACTTCCGTGCAATTTACGTTGGAACGGCGCTCCCGCCTGAGACTTCTTCGATTTTTACTCAGGACCCCCGCTCCCGCCTGAGACTTCCGCGCAATTTACTCAGGAAAGGCGCTCCCGTCTGAGACTTCCTCGCAATGTAATCAAGACCCCCGCTCCCGCCTGAGACTTCCGTGCAATTTACGTGGGAACGGCGCTCCCGCCTGAGACTTCTTCGAATTTTACTCAGGACCCCCGCTCCTGCCTGACATTTCCGCGCAATTGACTCAGGAACGGCGCTCCCGCCTGAGACTTCCTCGCAATTTAGTGAGGACCCCCGCTCCCGCCTGAGACTTCCGTGCAATTTGCTCAGGAACGGCGCTCCCGCTTGAGACTTCCTCGCAACTTAGTCAGGGCCCCCGCTCCCGCCCGAGATTTCCTCACAATGTACTCAGGACTGCGCTCTCGCGTGCGACGTCCTCACAAATTATTCTGGAATTGCGTTTCGGCGCTCAGGAACCACGCGCGCGCCAAGGACGCCTTCACAACGTGGTATCTTCCCTCTTCCTTCGTCCTTCCCCCTCCCCTTCCTCCCACTCTCCCTCGTTCTTCCCCTCCTCCTCTTGCAGGGCCCGCGCCAATTCCAATGGCGGGCAGAGAGATGTACGCCCCCGAAGGATTGTCCGCCCGTTCCGGTTTGCCCGTACGTCTAAGCCCGCCGGCCCCAGCAAAGAGAAATAATCCCCCCGAAAGGGGTGTGATCGAAGACGAAGAGGGCGGGTATCGAGGGTGTAGGGTATACGTGTTGAATGACCCGCGGGCAAGTAAGAGCGTACCTTAAAATGGTTGTTGTTGTTGTTGTTGTTGTTGTTGTTGTCGTTGTTGTTGTCGTTGTCGTTGTCGTTGTCGTCGTCGTTGTTGTTGCTGTGGTTGTGGTTGTGGTTGTGGTTGTGATTGTGATTGTTGTTGTTGTTGTTGTTGCTGTTGTTGTTGAGCTCTCACTTTCTGAAGAATAATTACTGTTGATCCCCCCCGTCCGGTGCACATTGTTTTTTCGATCGAAATGACCTTCCCGGGGCTCGCACCCTGTTGTTTATCAGGGGAAGTCTTGAGGGTCAAACTGTGTCGTTGGCCCCCGGTTTACAACAACAACAACGGCTCCCGTCTGATACGTTTTCACAATGTATTGAAGAATCGCGGTTTCGCTTGGGACTTCCTTGCAAATTACCGCCGGATCGCGGCTCCCGCTTGATACTTATTCTTGCAATTTCTTGAAGAATCGCGCTCTCGCTTGGGACTACCCAATTACAACCGAATCGCGGCTCCCGCCTGATACTTCCACACAATTTATTATGATGCTGCTCCTCGGCGCTCAGGAATCGCGCTCCCGCTACACATTGCGTGGCTTCAACGGCCCGCCCGCACGACCCGCCCGTTTGGGCCTGCCCGCCCGATCAGTCCGTTAGGGACTGCAGTCGCCCCTCGGTGCCCTTCGCCCGCCTTCGATGCCCCTCGCTGCCCGTACTGGTTCCGCGGTCGCCTTCGCTCGCTGCCGTTCGTGGCCCCGTTGCTGCCCTCAGTGGCCCCGTCGCTCCCTACTGTGGCCCCGCATTCAATGCCCTTCGTGGCTCCCGCTCGCAGTCGCCCATCGTGGCCCCATACGCATGTCCTTCGTAGCCCCGCTGTCGCCCTTCGTGGCCCTTTCGCTGCCCTTCGTGGCCCCTTTGCTGCCCTCACTGGCCCCGCTGTCGCCCTTTGTGGGCCCCATATACGGATGCCCTTCGTGGCCCCCGCTCGTTCGCGCCCGTCGTGGCCCCATATGCATGCCCTTCGTGGCCCCGCTGTCGCCCTTCGTGGCCCCCTCGCTGCCCTTCGTGGCCCCGTTTCTGCCCTCAGCGGCCCCGTCGCTGCTCCCTTCCTCCTTCTCCTTCCCTTCCTCACTCTCCTCCTTCCCTTCCTCCCTCTTTCCCTCCTTCCCTCCTTTCCTCCTCCTCCTCCTCCTCCCTCCCCCTCTTCCTCCTCCTTCCTCTTCCTCCCTCTTGCCACCCCGTGGATACAAGCGAATTCCTCCTCCTCCCTCCTCTCGTCGTGGTCGTCGTCGTCGCGGTGAGCCCGCTGTCTGTCCATCTTGGGGTCGGGTTGCCGCGGGTCGGTGTGTGCATCGCCAGCGTTGCCACTGGCCAGGCCGACGGACCGCCGCTTGCCATGGCCCGGTTTGCCGGCCTTTGAGACGCGCGTGCTCCACTGGCCCAGGTTCTTTTGCAGGCTTCGAATGAAGGCCTCCCTCGACGAGGCCCCCGGGGCGTTCCCACAGATTTTGGAGCCTCTGGAACTGCTCGGTGGTCATCGGGGCCATTCCGAGGCCCCCAGAGGTCATAGGAGGCTTTCGGGTGCCTTCCAATCCCCCCGCGCGTTGTTTCCGCACCAGTCTCCGCTCGTATCCAACTGCCCCCACTTTTCAACGCTCTTCCCCAGTCTTCTCTACTTTTCCCTTTATCTTCATTTTCATGTCGTTCGTACTCCATTGTGCTATTCTTCAGTTCTTCGCATTCCGCACGCTCCTCCCCAGGCCGCCCCGCCCCGCCCCAACAATCTCCACCCCTTCCCGCTCGCGTTCCGCATTTCTCCAAAATTATTCCCAGCCCCTCATCCAGATTCCTCCCTGCGCCCCCCGCTCCTCCGCGCTGCTCCTGGTTCCTCCACTCCACTCCTTGCCGCTCCTCCTCCTGAGACCCTACTCTTGTCCACTCCGTCCCAGTCCAGTTCACGCCCCCGCGCCCCTCTCGACGCGGTTGCAGTTCTCGCTATCCTCCCACCCCGCTCTCCCAACGTCCCGCTCCTTTTCAGGGTTCCACGACGTTTGTTTCTGACGCCAGCTCGCAGCTGTGCGCCCCGCCCGTGGGGGTATCCACGACCTGTTCTTTCAAGGGGGTGGTGCGCGGCGCTGTTTATGGCGCGGCCCAGGGCGAAACCCTGTGGTGGAGTGGCTGGCGCAAGCCATGGCGCAAGGTGAATCGCCGCTCGCAGCGCAAATCGTCGTCCTCCCTCCTTTTTTGCCCCATCCCCTCCTTCCCTCCCATCCCTTCGTCCGCGTTCTCCCCCGTTATCTGGCCTTCGTTTCAAGGGCTTCGCCGACCGCGCGTGGCAGGGAATGAATGTACCCCCCCAAAAGGGGGTACGATCGAATACGAAGAGGGCGGGTATCCAGGGTTTGGGACATGCATATTGAATGAAGCACGATCAGATATGAGCGAGCGGTCTTAAATTGATTGTTGATGTTGTTGTTATTGTTGTTGTCGTTGTTGTTGTTGTTGTTGGTGTTTTTGGTGTTGTTGTTGTTGCTGCTGATTTTGTCCGGTACGCTTCGGCAGCCTATTGTCCTACCAGCGTGGATCCACAGCGCTTCCGATGCAGGGTGGAGGCGGTTTTCTCTCTCCTTCCGTGTCTCTCTTCCCTTCCTCGGTCTCCCTGTCCTCCGTGCTCCTTGTTCCGTGCTCCCTCCCTTCTCCTCCCTCCCCACTCCTGGCCCCGTCATCCATCCTCCGTCCTTCCTCCTGTTCCCTCCTCCCTCCTCCCTCCTCCCCCCTCATCCCTTCGTCCCCGGTCCCTCCTTTCCTTCCCTCCTGCCTCCTCCTTTCCCTCCTCTTCATTCTGATCGGCCCTCTGCTTTCTGCTCCCTCATCCCTCCCCTTTTTTTTCTCCTCCCTCCTCTGATTACCTCTTTCGTCATTTCCCGTGCCTCATCTCTCTCTCTCTCTCGCATTCCCCTCTGGCTCTCGACAGGCCGTCGTCGCCGGGGTGTCCGCGCCCACCCGTGCGCGGGCCAGCCACGTGAAGGCCCTGAACTTTGCGCCGAAGGCGCTGGGCAGCGCTCAGTGAAGTCTGAGTCGTCCGAGGCGGGGATTTATATGATCGGCCGTTTCTTCCGCCACCACCACCACCACCGTAAATTGGATGGGGGGAAGGAGGCGGATGATGATGAGGAGGAGGAAGAAAAAGAGTGGAAGGAGGACCCCCTCCCCCCTCCAAGTTATCGTGGTGGTGGTGGAATGACAGGCCTATCATATCCGCGACCACCGCCCTGAGGATCAATTTTCGGGGGCTTCGGCAGGCGGCGGATATGGACATATTCTCACTCCATGGGCCTATCTATTTATCTATATCTATCTATCTATCTATCTATCTATCTATCTATCTATCTATCTATCTATCTATCTATCTATCTATATATTTATCTATCTATCTATCTATCTATCTATCTATCTATCTATCTATAGAGTTATATTTCCATATCCACCGCTCGCTGGTGCACCAGGACGTCGGTTCCCAGGTGGTGGATCTGGACAAATCCCCGCCTCGCAAGTCGGACGGGGGGGGGGCGGATGAGGAAAGGGGGGATGCGGAATCTGCTGCATGCAGCTGGTTTCGGCCCCGCTGCTTGGCGCTCTTCTCGGTGCGTTGGCGCCTCCGGCGCCCGGAGGCGTCGGGAAAATTCAGCCACGTGAGCTGATTCGCCAAGCCCTCCCTTATCACTCCCACTTTCGCGAAGCCCAGCGACTCGGGCTCCTTCCCGACGAGTGAGGTGCTTGCTCGTTGACAAGATTGGAGGTGTCGGGCACGAGGGTGAGGGGGATCAGAGGGGAGGAGGAGGAGGATGGAGATGAGAGGGGGAGGAGGAGGAGGAGGAGGAGGAGGAGGAGGAGGAGGAGGAGGAGGGCGGAGGAGGAGGAGGAGGAGGACCAGAGTAAATTAACGATGCGTAAGCGATGCTGCAATACACCCGCCCTTCCCAAGTCCCCGCTTCGGACGCCCCTACAAGCTTGTCTTTTCACTACAAGAAGCGCCCCCCTTGACAGACCAGCACAATTGGGCCTGCCATGTTGGCGAGGACCCCGTTTTGAAAAGGAATTGCGTCGCACTTTTCTGGCGTGTAGTGAGGAACCCAGCGATATCCCCTTTTCGACGAAGGACCGCCCCCATCTTTGTAACGGTTGAGCAGGTTAACCCTTGTGCTCATGAGCTCCGTGGAAGTCTCAAGCGACACCTCAATTTACAACATCCGCCATGGATCCGTGCAGCGCTACTTGCGTTGAAGTGTTGGGTTCTCAAATCTATCAAGTCGCAGTCGAGAACTCCATCCGGCTAAACATTGTTTTCGAAAACGAGTTTACGCGGCGCAAACGTGATAGCCCCATAATTAGACGGAGCTGCCCTGCATCCGCAAATCATGTGCGCAATCACGGCGGGAGCACGACTTTGATAACGACCTATTTTCTGTATGTGCAATGTTGCACACTTGCAAAGGATGTGCGCGGTGCAAAAGAAAACCACATTTTGAACACGCCAGCCCCTCCATCCGTGAAGTTGCTGCAAACAGGTAATGCGAATGTGTGGTTTTGTAGCGAGAGCCAAATTTCGAAAAGGAACCGCCGCCCATCCGTGAAACCGTGGCGACCTGTGAAGACGAGGGTGCGCGGTGCTAGTTCGAAGGCCACACCTTGAACATCATCCTTCCTCTGCCCGTGAATCTGCTGCAAACTTTCGCAACGAACCTGCGCGGCGCTTCGGCGAGAGCCACATATTGAAAACTACCCCCTCCATCCGTGAAGTTGTTGCACACTTGTAAGACGAATGTGAACGGCGCTAAGGCGAGAGCCACATTTGGAAAGCGGCTCCCTTTCATCTGTGAAGCTGTTGCAGAGTTTTCGCTTCGGGAGCACCAGTTGTGAGCAGGTCTCAGGCGAAACGCCCAGCCCGCCCCACCGACACGTCTGCGGGTGCGACAGGGAGGAGTTAGCTGTGAAGGATGGGGGAACGAGATGGAGGAGGCAGGTGATGGAGGTTGAGGGCGTGGAAGAGGGGGGATGCGGTCTCGGGGACTATCCTTGGGCGAAGGGCCCGAAATGTCGGCTCGTGCTCTCTCCCCCTTTGGGGCTTCTCTTGGGGCCCCCTGGGGCTGTCTTGGGGGCCTCTTGAGTTCTCTGGAGGCTATCTTGGGCGTCTTGGCGCAGAAGGTGCAGGGAGAAGGGAGGCGGGGAGTAGGACGAGGAGGAGGCGGAGGAGCAGGCTGAGGAAGAGGAGGAAGAGGAGGAGGGGGAGGAGGAGGATGAGGAGGAGGAGGAGGAGGAGGAGGAGGATGGAGGGCGGGGGGAGGAGGAGTAGGAGGAGGAGGAGGAGGAGGAGGAGGGCGAGGAGAAGGAGGAGGAGGAGGAGGAGGAGGAGGAGGAGGAGGAGGAGGAGAGGAGGCGCCCTGGAGCAACTTTTCGAGGACTGGCCAGGTAGCATCACGGAGCAAAAAGGCGGTGCAGGCTCCTCGCCGCCACGGCCAGGCGCTCCCCGGAACAGAGGGCGGCGAGGGCTGGAGGAGGTTGCCCGTGACGGCTCCGCGGGCCGACCTGGGTGGACTTGTGGCCCCAGGGTGGAACATCGCAGGCGATTTTCGGAGGCCTAGAAATCGTCACCAGCGCCAGTATATCGGCGGTGTTCCTCCACCGATGGTGCACGAGCCCGATCTCGGCGATGGTGGTAAGATTCGGGCTTCCCGGGCGGCCGGAAGATCACATCAACACCAAGATCTAGGACCATCTTGCCCCGGTGGAGGCAACCCCTGGTTTGGGTGGTGGTGCTCATTTCCAACCCTTCAGGATTTTTCTCCACAACCCCCGATTTTTCGACCAGAAATGATCGGCGGCGAGCTGGGGGGGGAAGTGAGAAGGCGAAGGCCTTCCCAGGAGGTTCGGACGTCCCCCAGCCTTTTGAGAAGTTTTCTAAGCCTTCGCCGAAAACAAAACAACTTATCAGAAGGCGCTAGGGCTTCTGAGAAGTCCCACCGCCTTTTGAGACGGCCTTCTCCTTCGCATTTCCCCCCCCTCGCCCGCCGCCGAAATGAAGCCGCTCAGCAACGGAGGGAAAAACAGGGACACACCCCCAGGAGGCTATTCGGACGCACCCCCATCGAGGATGGACGCCCCCCCATCGTATATCCCTGGGCTGGGCCCCAATTTTCTGGTCCACTCGAAAACCCCACGTAGCCTGGGATAGGGGCAGACGTATCTCCTGTCAGGACATGAGCACCTCTGCTCCACGAGCGCACGGGTGTTGGGGGGGCATGCACGAGGCCAGCCACCCCCTGCCTCCCTGCCCGCTCCGCGGAGCGGAAGGATGTCGTCCTTGAGAGCTGGGCTCTCGATGACCGTGGTTTCATCATTCGGTGCAGTGATCAGCGGGTTTAAGTACGGTAGAGGGAAACAATTACTGAACACTCCCCCTCCCCCCAAACTCAATGTTGGCACGCGCGGGGGAGACTGCGGTCGAAGTGCATCTCATCAGACCCACCGCCAACTTTGAGCATTGGGGGGAGGGGGAGGCGTTGGGGGAGGCGTTGACGGATTAATGTGGCATGTGTTCGCTAATTTGTTCCGAGGCCTGCACCTCCCCAGCTGGCATGTCCGGCGAGCCTGGAGGAGCATGGCAGCCCATGGAAACATCCAGGCTCCCCTTCTGCAGCTGGCGCGCTCGGCGAGCCTGGAGGAAGGCGAGGGGCCCACAGAGATATATCTTAGGCCCCCCGGGGGCGCGCTGCGCGGCGCGAGGTGACCCAGCAGGCCTGGCCTGCCTCCTCCTCCTCCTCCTCCTCCTCCTCCCCCTCCTCCTCCTCCCCCTCCTCCTCTTCCTCTTCCTCCTCCTCCTCCTCCTCCTCCTCCCCCTCCCCCTCCCTCCCCTGCCCGCTCCTCCTCCTCCCCCTCCTCGCGCGCCTCCTCTCCTGCGCCGGAGGGACCAGCGCAGTGCCGCGGTGATGCGCTTCCTCTCCCTCGACCTGCTGTGGCCACCGGGGGGGAGGAGGGGATGCACTCGGCGGCGCCGACGTGCCTGGCCGGTGACCCAACAGGCATGGCCTGCCTCCTGGCCGCGCAGTGCCGTGGTGATGCGCTCCCTCCCCTCGACCTGCTCTGGCCACCGGGGGGGGGGAGGAGGGGATGCACTCGGCGGCGCCGCCGTGCCTGGCCCGAATCTGCACGAACGAGATGGGCACGGAAAGAATGGGTACGATGCCCAACAGCAGTTCCTGTTCATTTTGAACAGGACTCGCTGTCCGCGCCGCCGCGGCCTGTGTCCATTCGAGACAGAAGGCCGCCTGCCCCACAGCGGCCGCTGTTGGTTTGGGACAACATTTGCTGTTGGGCATTGTGCCCATTCTTTCCGTGCCCATTTCGGGCGTCCAAACCGAAGGAGTGGCCGCGCCGGTGACCCGTGGAGGGTCCCGAGCAGGAAGCGCCGAGAGCGGACTTCGAGCTGGGCCGTGCGCGTGTGGGGCCCACTTTGATCCAGCCGATCCGCTTCGATGTCGATCACGGCTGGCCGATCTGATTCGGTTCTGATACTTCGACGGTCCCAGGCGGCCCGATGTTCGCATGGCGCTCTTGTGCATCCTGGCGCGGCGGATCCAGTTCGGTTTCGACTTCGTGCCGATGCAGCCCGATCCGACGCACAGTTCGATCCGATCCGATTTCCCGATTCAATGCTTATGGCTCCAGCTGTGGTGCTAATTATGGTGTTCGAGATTTTCGTGGAGCAAGCGGGTCCTTGCAGAGACGAGTCCTGAAGTGATTCGCCGTGTCTGGCTTTCCTGGGCCATCCACATGCCCCGAGAGTTTGTCAGAAAGCGGCTCACGATAGATAGTTGGTTCCAGGGAGCAGCCTCTGGATCCAGTACCCGTTTCCTTCTGGACACGTTTTCTTCCTTCCAGGTTTTAGAGCACCATTCTATCCGTCGGAACGTCGACGGAGGACCCGAGCGGGCCTTTCCAGCGGGCTCCCCGCCCTAGGCCGATGCAGCCGTCTCTGTCTTGCCTTGATCTCCTCAGGAGACGCTCCTGAGACTGGCGGTCGACGCGGCGTGAGCCCGGAGGAGAGGCGGAGACTCGCAAGAGCCGCGAGCGGCCAAGAGGGGGGTGATTTAGGGGTGGGGGGTGGACATCATGCCGTGGGCCATGACATCTTCTCAGATCTCATGGCGCCTCTTCTAATTTCAATGCAGTGGAGACCCATGCCAAGAAACACCCTGCTTGCCTCCAGGGTGGCCTGGGTTTCTTCTTAGGTTTAGATGGTTTTGCAATGGAAAGCGTGACGTTCCCACACCAAGGGGGGTCTCAGGGTCTCAGGGTCTCAGGTTTAGTGGATGCCTCTTTCGGTTTCTTGTGGAAGGTTTCTTGTGGCTGAGCCCCTACTATACGTCCCCGACCACCCCCCACCCCCCCAGGGGCCGCGCACATGCCGCCGGCCATGATTTGCGCCCCTCCCTTCTTGGACGCCCCCCTCCTGGCCGCCCACGGAAGAGAGGCGGCCGAATCCTGCAACATATTGCAGTGCCCTGCGGGCATTTCCAGGCTCTCTCTCTCTCTGCGCCTCTGCTCGCCGAGAGGGCGCGGTGCCGGGCAAGAAAAAAGAAGCAGCAGCGGTCGCAGGGCGGGCACGGTGCAGGCTCGTGATCGTTTTTTTACTCATTGTTTTGCCGATCGGCGCGGGCCCCCCAACCCCACCTCCCCCCCCTCCCATGGAGCAGATCTCGGCTGTTTTTTGGTGATTGTTTCGAGCGGGCGGAGTCTCCCCCAGAGGCAGCACTCCTGCAAACAGTCGCATGAAGCAGAGGGCTGGAGCCGAACCCCCCCCTCCCCCCCTTTCCGCCCAGTGTCGACACGCCGAATATGAAACAAATGCTCGCTTCAACAAAGGAGTGGTTCGGTAGCAAGGCGCGGGAGCCTGGGGTACCCTCCGAATTCCGTCTTTTGCGTCGGTTAATTAGCGTCGATCAGCGTCTAGAGTCGATGAGATAGCGCCGATTTAGCGTCGATTGGCGTCGATTGGCGTCGACTTAGCGTCGATTAGAGTCGATGCAGCGTCGATGAGCGTCAATTCGCAAGAGCCGACAAGATGGTACGGGAGGCTCCCATGAGTTGCCACCGAAGAGTGGTGGGGTGCCACATTAGGAATGATCGGCCAACACAACGACACCACCCCACATGTGGCCCTCCATGTTGCGCTACGGCCCATCGGGCATCGTGGCGTATACCACGCAAAAATCCACTCCTGATCTTCTGGAGTAAGCTAAGCCCCGTGGGGCCGTGCATGCGGTGGTGTCGTTTGTTTTCTGGTTCAAATGAAGGTTCTGGCGGCGACGGCGACGGCGACGGCGATGACGACGGCGACTGCGACGCGTTGGATGATGAGGACGACGGTGGCGACTGTACGCACGATAGTGACACTAGGGCGCCAGGACGTCAAACTATCAAGGGAGTATTGCCCTGTTGGCGCGTGGGATGCGCTTGCAGCCAATGCGCGGGATACTGACGGCGTGTATATGGACAAGGTGGGGCGCTGCCTCGAGCGTGCACAGCACACGTCTGCTTTCTGAAGGCGGCGAGCACGTCCATGGTGTGTGTGTGTGTGTGTGTGTTTGGCTTCCGAGGCTAGGCGCTGGGCGGTGCAGCCTCTGCGAGCTCGGCGTTCTTATGCAAGCAATGCCACGCATCCTGGGAGGGCTGAACGGCAGCCTGGAGGGCTGGCTTGCCATCCGACTGAGTTGGTGATGGGCCGATTTTCCACCACTACCACAGGTAGGAGAGGGGGGGGAGGAGGAGAAGTAGGAGGAGGAGGAGTTGGAGGAGGAGGCTCTTGAGGAGGAGGGCCTCCCCATCCTCCATTTTCCCCCGTCCTACCTATGGTAGTGGTGGTGGAAAATTGGCCCATCAGTTGGGATGCAGGCCTGAGCGAGCAGAGCCGATAGAACATCGCGGCGGCCTCGAGGCCTCGGGCCCGCGCCACACAAGTTCGTGGATTAGGTGCGCTTCCGGGCGGGAGCGCGGGCGGGTTCGAGCGCCTCCCGAGGCTGAGGGCGTACGCCTCGCCAAAAACTCCCTGCCCTCTCTACACATCGTTGAAAGTAGGCATTTTTGGAGTCCCACATTCCAGTCTACTTGAAGCGCCTTCCTACTTCAGTGATCGAGTGGCTTCACCATCTCCGTCCTCCCAACGGGGGCTGACGGAACCCAATCTACTTTCAACGCTTTCCTACCTCATGTTTCTACCTACCGATTCCGACCGACGGGTAGTCGCCCAGGTGCCCGCCACAGCGCGCACTGGTTGTCTGCTGCCTCTCGGTGAGGTCTGCCCCGCCTCCGCCTCCTCCTCCTCCTCCTCCTCCTCCTCCTCCCTCCCCTCCCCCTCCTCCTCCTCCCCTCTCCTCTCCTCCTCCTCCTCCTCCTCCTCCTCTCCTCCTCCTCCTCCTCCTCCTTCTCTCCTCCTCCTCCTCCTGCAGTGTCGGCACGGGGGCGGCCCGGGAGAGCTCGTGCCCCCCCCCCCCGGCCCCTTGGAGGCCGATGGGAGGGCGGGTCCGGCACGTCGGCTCTGCCCGGCCGCGCCCTGCGTGCGGCGGCGGCGCACGAGAGGAGCACCGCTTGCCAAGGGCTTGCGGGGCCCTCGGTGCACAGCAGCATCTGGCGTCTGCGGCGACGAGGGGCTGAGGGGTACGGTCGGGCCGGAAGAAAGGGGGGGATTGGGAAAGGGGGGGTTACGAAATTTGCTGCATGCAGCTGGTTTCGGCCTCACCGAGGGGCCCATTCCTCGATACATAGCCGCCCCCGGCGCCGGGAGGCGCCGGGAAAATCAGCTACGTGAGCTGATTCTCCCCCCCCCCCCTTTGCTATCCCCCCCTTTCGCCCGACCCGGTACGGGCGCTTCCGTACATGCCGCTTCCCTGCGCGGACATCTTGGATCGGGGGAGCGTAAGACCCGGGTTTGCCAGGACTCGGGTTCACCATCGTTTTTTGACGACCGCGACTCGGATTTTGACGAGGAGGAGTTTTGTGGGATGTCTGCAGCGGGAGGCCTCGTCAAAATGCAGGCTCGGCCTCGTTATTTTTTTGACGACCTCGTCGGGGATTTCCGAGTCCCCCGTACCCGGGTCTTACGTCTCCCCGATTGGAGCGGTTTGTTCCTACCACGTCGCGCGACCGAGTTCGGCGGACGAGTCTGGCCAACCTCGCTGGGCATTGTGCTCGCCGTCCGTCGATGAGAGTTGGTGCGTGAGGGACGACTGGCGGATGTTGGCCTGCTTTTCCTTTCGCCTCCCTGCCCCTCCTCTTTGAATCGACGCTGCTAGAAACGACGGAGAGTCAGAGCCCCGAATCATCAGGGGTAACTCGGGTCAGGGATAACACGGGTTCGTTTTTCGGGAATCCAAACCCGAGTTACCCCGGACCCGAGTTACCCCGGATAAATCGGGCGTCCAAGAGCCCCGAATCATCAGGGGTAACTCGGGTCAGGGATAACT
Source organism: Prorocentrum cordatum (assembly GCA_963575745.1). NCBI lineage: Eukaryota > Dinophyceae > Prorocentrales > Prorocentraceae > Prorocentrum > Prorocentrum cordatum. The sequence continues at coordinate 118,787 of CAUYUJ010004269.1, forward strand.
CGGGTTCCTTTTTCGGGAATCCAAACCCGAGTTACCCCGGACCCGAGTTACCCCGGATAACTCGGGCGCCCAAGAGAGGATGACGATGGGGCTTAAATGGCGACGGGGCTTAACGTTGCCGTGGAGTGGTGGTGTTTATGTTTACTGTGATTGGGGATTGCGGGGATCATGATGGACCGCGAGACGTATCATTGGGAGCTGTGACGAAAGGATCGGATGGGATTGGAGGCCTAGTTGAGAGGATAGCACCGCCTCCTCATTTGACATCTCCTCATTGTCCCTTCTTTGTGCTCCTGGCAGCTGGTGGCGATATCATACATCGCCAACAAGTTACTGACACAGAGAAAGTTGCAGGCCCGAGTGTTCTGCTCTGCTCTGCTCGCGTCACGGGTAGCGGGTGAGCTTTCACGAGCCATGTGACAAGTGTTCTGAATCAGACGTGCTGCCCATGCCCGATCTTGGGAGTAGTCGGTTTTACGTGGTTCCTCGCACCCCTGTCACTATACCATGTGTGCTTGCCTTTTGCCTTCGCGCCAACCAGTGCTTGCATGCAGGGGCTCGTGCTCGGTTTCCTCAGTGCCGCTGGTTGGTATGCCGGGCTTTCGCCACGCTGCGGCCCTCGCCGCCTCGTGGGCGCCTCGTAGGCTTAAGTCGGGCGTGTCCCTCTACAGGGAGAATATTCAAAAATATTCAAAAATAGTCAGGGGACGATTTTTTGACAATCTTTGAGCACTAGGGGGGTATCCTTTGAGTATTTGCGATTTCTCGCTCAAAATCCCCCTGTAGGGGGACACGCCCGACTTAATCGTAGGCGCCCCGCGCCGGGGGCTGTGCCCAGGCTGCGCCACGTCGCCGCCCGCGCCGCCTCGCGGGCGCCTCGCGGGCGCCCCGCGCGCGGGGGGGGGGTATGCCCAGGTTGCGCCACGTTGCCGCTCGTGCCGCCTCGCGGGCGCCCTCGTGCTCTGAGCTGACGCGGCATAGCTTTGCGCCGCGTTGCTTACAGCACACAGCTTGGCACCGCGCAGCATGCACCGCACATACGACACAACATGGCTTGCACAGCAGCACACCTTGCTTTCACCTCCAGTGCAGTGCACACCACCCAGTTTGTACGACATAGCTTACCCCTCGCAGCTTGCACCGCACGGTTCTCATCTCGTCTGCTCACTACACATAGCTTCCGGCGCATAGTGTTCACCGCATGGCTTTCACCTTCACACAGCAACCCCGCACGGCTTGTGGTCCACGCTGGCTCACAGTTGTTGTTGAACGTTGGACTTGATACTGCCAAATTTTCTCAGAACTTGGCCTGGTCTCTTGTTTACAGACCTGTCCGTCGGCCCTGGACGTGCCCAGGTATGCCGTTGGAGCGCGTGCGGCGCGCATGCGGTCCCTCACTCCGCCATGGTGGCTGCCTTTCAGTTGCCATACGCGTGGCGCGTGTTGGGTTCAGGGTTTGTGCAGGGCAGGCTGCGCTCGTGCGCTCTGGGGAGCGGGGATGGGGATGCGGGTGGGAGAAGGATTGTGCCGGTGGGTGCAGTGGGGTTTTCTCAGTTGTCCCCCGCTGCGGCTGGGTGTGGGGTGGGGCGGGGGGGGATGGTGCGGTGGACATGGTGGTAGTTTTGTGGGGGCTTCGCGCCGCAGCAAAGGGATATTCTCGTGCACGAGCTGGCGGTAGGACCTTCAAAGCCGCATACGCACAGTCAAGCAGGTTCAGCAGCTAGCCCCAAGCCTGAGGCACGCGTTCGGTAGCGGGGCTTGGCTTGGAATGCAAGTATGCTGGTCAGGGCTCGACCACCTTCCCTGCAGGGTTCCCATCACACACTGCAGCCGCATGCGATGTAAAGCATGGTTGGGTGTCAATTGCGATTTGGTTGGTGTGGTAGTGGGGGCGGGGTTAAAGGAGCCTGTTATGTATTGTGCATTTGTGTTCTTGTGGGCAAAGGGTTCACCAATGCTCATTCAGTTAATCAGTAATGCTCATTGAGACTCATGGGGGCGCTGTAATTGTATGTAAAGTTTGATCCAACACGGACTTACACTATGTGAGGATCACGAACACGGGCCCATGTCCAGGTGTCTTATTTTGATTGCCTCAGCACGCGCGTGGTCTACCACGAGACGAAGCTGATTTATGCAGGCATTCACCTGTACCTCTTTCCAGCAGCTTGCTGTGTATCTTTTCCAGCTGCCTGCGATAAGTCCCGCCGCCGTGTCATTCCAGCATTCTCGGTGGCCACTGTTCGAAACCATGACATGGTAACGATGACGATGACGATGATTGTGAAGATACTGATGATGCTGATGATTATGATGCTGCTGCTGATGACGCTGACGATGCTGATGCTAATGCTGATTCTGTTGTTGATGATAGTGATGCTGCTCACGATGATGATAATGATATTGATGATGATGATGTTGTTGGTGGTGATGAAGATGATGATGATGATGATGACGATGATGATGATGATGATGACACTGATGATGACGATGGTGTTGGTGCTGATGGCGGTTATGCTAATGATGGGTGATGATGATGATGCTAATGATGATGCCGATGATTATGATTATGAGGATGCTGATGCTGATGCTGATTATGATGA